>OX459105.1:13150726-13538226 GCA_949775045.1 Metridium senile | reverse complement strand
CAAACTATACCGAAAATGCCAGTTGCCTGTCAATATTGTGTTACGCATGTCACAAGAACTGTGCTAGGTTTTTAGAATTTTCTCTCCCTCCCGATAATTACCTCTTATTTGATGTATAATTTCTTAATGTCCATTTAGTTCTAAACATATAAACTTTTTTTTGTCAAAACATTTTAATTTAATGTAATTAGACTAATTGGTTCAAAGCGTAATTACTAAGTAGGACTGGTTAGGACTGGGCCGACGCCACCTGTCTTTGATTTAATACATCTTGCAAAACAAACTCAAAGTAAACAACGTTCAGTGTTTGTGCTGTTTGAACTCGCTTGGTCATTTAGACAACTTATTAGCCGAGGATGCTGTCTAAAAGTACACACGAGTGACCACGAGTGACCACGAGTGAAAAAAATGAAAATATGAAAAAAATGAAAAAAAATTGAAAAAAAATGAAAAAATTGAAAAATTGAAAAACAACGAAATAACAAAACAGTATAAAATAACAAATATGGAAGCAATAGAAAAGAAAAATGAATTAAATTTAAAAATTAACAGAAAATTAAACATGAAATGATCATTTTGCTATATAATTCATTTTTTGACAAAAAAACAAACAAAAAA
The DNA here is from genome assembly GCA_949775045.1 of Metridium senile. Lineage (NCBI taxonomy): Eukaryota > Metazoa > Cnidaria > Anthozoa > Actiniaria > Metridiidae > Metridium > Metridium senile. The sequence goes on along the minus strand of OX459105.1, from coordinate 13,537,608 downwards.
AAACGCTCAACTAAGACTGTTACAGTTTTATTGTTACTATTAGATAATGTAGACATTGTTGCTGTTTTAATAGAGTACTAACACCACAGCCGTGAAACAACTTAACTAAATATTGTTAAATATTAGCAAAATCCTTTGTTTTTCGATTGTCTATTCTATTGTTTCTATTTTAGTTAGTGTATGTTTCACCGGTAAACTAGTTTTTACTCTGTGTAAATAATTATTTATTAATTTAATGGGCTCCGACCGATAGCAACTGAAATGAATGAATAAAGCTTTTAAACTACTTCTTGTAAAAAAATGTTTTTCTTTCATGTTTTCATTATTTTTTCATTTTTCATCCAATTTTCATTTCTTTTACTCTTCATTAATAAATTGTAGAAATATATCATTTCTTATGCTCTGCTAAGTTTTATATATATATAATTGTCGTCAAACTAAGGAGATTTTTGCCCGATACTTTTACGTTTATTACAAGCCATTTGTTTTCGCGTCCTTTTGTTTATGAATTGTTTGTTGTTATATCATTTCATGTTTAATTTTCTGTTAATTTTTAAATGTATTTCATTTTTCTTTTCTATTGCTTCCTTCCATATTTGTTATTTTATACTGTTACGTTATTTGGTTGTTTTTCCTTTTTTTCAATTTTTTATTTTTTTATTTTTTTCATTTTTTCATAATTTCATTTTTTCATTCGTGGTCACTCGTGGTCACTCGAGGTCACTCGTGTGTACTTTTAGACAGCATCACTTATAAGAGCTTTTATAGTACTCGAGCAGTGGTTGGCTGTGGCGCAAGTCGAGACAAAAAAGAGAATGTATTGTGCGTCTCTATTGCACATTGTGAAAGACCCATTCAATCCCATTTGAAGTTTCTTAATTTAAGAGAGTCACAGCTACTTCTTGCAAGAGCAGGTAAGATATGATATTGTTTACGCTTTGTGACTAGGGTATATAGCCAATTAATGTACGATTAATTTCATAACGCGCATAACGTCTGACATGATAATTAGGTAAAAACACACACACAGTAATGGACGACGAGCTGTGGACGACGGACCATTTAATATTTGTAGGAGAGGAGGGGGGGTTAATTCCCCTAAAAAAATATCGAGCAAGCACCCCAATCTCAAAAAAATCGTTCAACATCAATATGGCAAAACAAATATAGCTTGGTATAGCAAAAAAAAATATCCTGCAACACTGGAGGGCGAAAAAAAAAATTCTAGTACACTGAAGATCTACCCATCCCCCCTACAAAAATCAAATGGTCCGTCTCTAATTAGAACAGCATATCTCACATAGTATCTCCTATTCACGGCTATGTGCATGGTCGGTCCGTATGAAAGTCCGATCTAGCCAGACCTCAATTAAGCGACCTTCTATTTAATATACTTGGATAATTTTACACAAGAATACGCATATTTTTTTAAAGATTGGCTTTATACTATGTTTCATCTCATTATTGTACTACACCTCACAAAGCAAATCCAGTCATACTTCAGTAAGACAGCATCCAAGTTTAAGGGGCAACCCATAGCATCTGACGCCGCTGATGAAATTTTTAAGGCAGCCACAGAAGAAGAGTTATACCAATTAACGCGCAATGACATCATCGCCAAGTCCCATCACATTTCAGACATACATTCTTTGTCTAATCAGCGAGAAAGAAAATGGCTTCAAGCGCCTTACAATCAAAACATTCACCGCCATCTGTGACTTTTTTGAAATTGACATAAGTTCCATTTCAGCCCCTGGGCTCAGACGCCCATACATCGCTCTTTTACGAGCATTCTTGCTTTCATGTCCTTGTGCGCAGTCCAAATAATTTGTCATTGACAAGTGTAAATACTGTACATTATGTAAAAAGATGAAATAAGAAATAAGGAATATAGACACTTGTTATAACATGTTACTGTTGCTCCATAGGATATATGTATATATTTTTATATATGTGTTGGATTGACTAACGGGTGGACCATTTGACTTTTGAGGGGGTGGTTATGGGGGTGGGTGATTTGGTCCGCGCAGGAAGTTTATGCGCACGGAATTTATTTGATAGAAATGCAAAGATTTGATTGGCGATTTTGTCTTGTAGGAAATTGTTTTTCGAAATCATCTACCTACCCCCCTCCCCCCCTCCCCCTCAAAAGTTAAATGGTCCACAACCGGCCTAATTAGGGGTGGACCATTTGACTTTTGAGGGGGGGGGGGGGGTGGATGATTTTTGAAAAAAAATTTCCTGCAAGCCAAAATCGCCACTCAAAACTTTGCATTTTTATCAAATAAATTTCGTGCTCATGGAAGCGGGCAAAAAAAAATTTCCTGCACGGACCAAATCATCCCCCCCTCCCCCCCCCCCTCAAAAAGTCAAATGGTCCACCCCTTACTCAAGGGTGTTAAGGCCTGGGTCAGACGCCATTTTAGCCAAAATCACTAATTCTAATTTTTCAACCGTTGCTTTAAAAATGTTGTCATGTTACTTGACCAAATGATTAGTTTTAATGAGTTTTTGCAATTTTTGCTTGTTGAATGGCATTTGGGTGGTCACGTGACCATACATGAGGTTTAGTATTTATCAAATATTCAATGCAAAATGGGGTGAATAGAGAAACAAATTAAAACGATTTAAACTATGTCATTAGAGGACTTTCATAAATAGCTTTCGACGTAGGCTTGGATTGGATGACTTCATCTGAACAATGGGGAGATATATGGATATTTGTAAAAAAAATAGTCTGGTCACGTGACCTTTTTTGCCAAATATCTCCTAAAGAACCAATGATGGACAACCAATCTAAGCCTACGTCGAAAGCTATTTATGAAAGTCCTCTAATGACATAGTTTTAATCGTTTTAATTTGTTTCTCTATTCACCCCATTTTGCATTGAATATTTGATAAATACTAAACCTCATGTATGGTCACGTGACCACCCAAATGCCATTCAACAAGCAAAAATTGCAAAAACTCATTAAAACTAATCATTTGGTCAAGTTACATGACAACATTTTTAAAGCAACAGTTGAAAAATTAGAATTAGTGATTTTGGCTAAAATGGCGTCTGACCCAGGCCTTAAAGGCCCAGTATCGACCGGGATGCTTTGCGTGCCTCGACCTAATTTCGTGTATCACGAAATTATCAAAGTTCATAATGCCTTCTCAATCCAAATAATCCTAAGTAATCCTGCTAATTTCTCAAAACATTTCACTGTATTTAAGTACAACATCTGTGCCGCAATATTTTGTATATTTGCCGTAAATAGATGTAAATAACAAGCTTTGATGTTTGAGTAGATTACAATCAACTCGGCCGCTTCGCAGGCATCTCATTCCGATCCACGGACTAGCAGTTAAAATATGCCATAGAGCTGCTCAGACGAGACGATAATATACTATGGACATTTAAAATACTTATTAACTTTATATTTGGAGCTCAACTTTCTTAAACATATTTTTACTACAACGATTGCTTAATAATAACAAAGCGGACAACTCCAGTTGATCAATATCGTTACTTTGATAATACAACAGAAATACACATAACATACCATGTACAATCCTTTATTACATTCACCGCATACTATTACACGATAGTTTTCTTCTCAGGGATGCATTTAAGGATATTCAGAAACACTCAAAAGCTCAAAGGTTCGTCGAAAGAGTTCGCTACTTTCATGTATGTTGATATGTGATATTTTTCGTATCTCCGTACGGCCATGGACTTTGAACTCACGCGGTTTTTGGCCAATTAGAGAGCGCCATTTAACAATAACGCTATTTCAAAACAAAAACAAACGGCCGCAAAGCATCCCGGTCGATACTGGGCCTTTAACACCCTTGAGTAGGAAAGAGAGTGAACTTTAGGGTTCGTGTGTCTAGACCGACTGTCGGCAGTCGGCTCTCTAGATATGTGAAATTCTACAATCGTCGTTCAAAAAAGTGGAAAATATCCTATGAAATTGGTAAGTTCTGTGATTTAACTATGTTATCTCAAATTCATGCGTGATGTCTAAAGACTGTGTATTATTTAAAGTTTTGTGGAGCGATTGAACATTGTTTTAATATGTAATTTTTTTTATTAGTTAAATTTTTAATTATTACAGCGATATTCGTTGTATCGCGACCTGCTGTTTGAAAACTTCGGTTTGATTTGGTCTTTTGTGGACCGTCAATCAACTAGGGGGCGGAGTTATGTAATGGTTAGTCGCTGATCATGAGCTATATATAGGACACATGACATTTCCGAGGGAAACATAGATCGTTGTATAATTTACTAACAAATGAAAATTACTCATTAATAAACCACAATAAAGTCCAATAAAAGTTTGTAATGTCTGCTTTATTACCTCATGTGTTGTATTACGCTTTGCGAAGTCCGAAACCCCCAATAAATAGACAAACTGTTTGAAAACCCCAACGACAACAACCCGCTGGTTATCAAACGAGCGTTGACAATTTAGCTTAGGTATCTAGCCTTTAGAGGCAAAAAGCTTAGCTGCCGAGCCTGGGTCAAAGTAGATCAACGTTCGTTTGATAACCAGCAGGTTGTTATCGTTGGGGTTTTCAAATGTTTTGTCTATTTATTGGGATTTTTGGACTTCGCAAAGCGTAATACAACACATGAGGTAATAAAGCAGACATTACAAACATTTATTGGACTTTATTGTGGTTTATTAATGAGTAATTTTCATTTGTAAGTAAATTATACAACGATCTATGTTTCGTTCGGAAATGTCATGTGTCCTATATATAGCTCATGATCAGCGGCTAACCATTACATAACTCCGCCCCCTAGTTGATTGACGGTCCACAAAAGACCAAATCAAACCGAAGTTTTCAAACAGCAGGTCGCGATACAACGAATATCGCTGTAAAAGTCCGTCTGACCTCGTCTGATAAGAGTCATTACTGATTGCTTCAAACAAAAATATATTCCTTGAATTTCCAACAAAACTCGATTCAAATGTAGGAAAGGTATATAAAAATGATTATGCTAGGCATTTGTGGTAATGAACGTCATTTTTCGAGCAGAAATAAATTTTCACCTCAGTTATGTTGCGAACTTGCGTGACAACAACAACAAGCGTGACGCGTGGATTTTTGAGATTATGACCTTTCAAACATCGATTCTCTGAATCGTATTTTCGAGTGGCCCCAAAATTTTATTAGCCATTTCGAAAGAAGACATATCCCTCGTCGTTTCAGAAGTATTTTTAGGTTCTAGATCGTCGTACCAGTGGAGATATTTTGATGCGAATTTTGCTATTTTTTTGTGTCGCCGAAGTTGCTTCAAAATCGAACAAAGTCAAAAATCTGTAAAATATTCCACTTTTGACTATTTCGATCAAGAAGCACTAAAAAAGCCCCTCATTCTATGTTCTTTTGAAGTTTTAACACAAACGTTTTATTACTTTTGATATTCTTGAAGAAACGGACTTCGTTTGAGAGGTGGTATTCATAGCTAAAAATAGGCCCAAAAACGGCAAAAATCAAAATTGCCTTCGTTCTTAATAAATAATCGCCCAATTTCTTATTGAGTTATATTGTGATAACTAGTACACCTAAGGCTATGATCTGACAAAGTTTGAAGATTTTTGATTTTCCAAGGTCTGCCGACGATGTTCGGTTATTACAGACCAGCTCTCTTTGAGCGTGTCCACGGTAGAACCAGGCAAAACCAGGCAGTGGGTGCTACATGGGGGTTCACCGATTTAGCTCAAACTTGGTACAGTTGTAGGTCCTAGTAAGTTATGTATTATCCCAGAAACTCAGTTGGATCTGTCACTTTGGTGGGAAGTTAGACCACCCCCCCTTAAAATTCCCATTTTGCCTCGAAAATCAACCAAATTATAGCTTATTTTTAATGAAACAGAAAACCTTTACTATTGATGACAATGATGTAAAACATGTTTCCCTATAAAGTACAGATATCAGTAAGTGTTACCAAGCAAGGAGGTACATTTTTCTTTTAAGCCGTTTCCATGGCAACAATTTGTTTCGGAGCAAAAATTGCCAATTTTGAAATTACTGTAATATCTCTAGGTTTAAAAATTAATATCTCAAAAGTCCACCATGAAAATGTCAAAAATGGCCAATAGTCAACTCAATCTATGTCTTAAATTACCAAAACAAGAAGAAAATCTGCGGGCACTTGTTAACCTTAACTTATATGACGGGTTTGCTTAACCCTACTATGTCAATATCACAAAATTCGAGAAGATTCATGCCCGCAAAAAAACTGGTTGACATCCTCCCAATAGCATTAAATTGGCTTCTAATAACCAGGTTGAGTCTTTATTATGCTCAATGTATCTTAATTTCAAGGATAATAAAAATTGTAAATGTCAAGTCAAAGGGGAAATATACTAAGTGATACGTTTTCGTCATGAAAAAAACACCCCTCACTAAGTAGCTTATATCTCGCAAGTCGGGCGCTATAAACAATCTTTATTGCAATCTACTAAGCTAAGGTTGTTTAAGTTAGGGTCATACAAACATTTTGCGCTTTTTATCTACTTTCTTTACATCAACCTCAAACTTTTTGTGATTTTTACTAATTAGATGCATGACATATATGCAAATTAGGCTGTGTAAAAATTTAACTATTAAAACATTATTATTTCCTTCAACTTTATTGTATTATCTCACTAAACTAAATACAATCTTGGTTTTGATTTCAAACCTCTCAAAACTAAATAAAACCCAGCTGAAGACAACTTTGGTGAAGTAGATGTACTGTTTTGAAATTGATGCAAATTACTTGTAAATTATGCAAACTTGATTGCCTTTCATTTTAATGATATGATCAGTGTAAATCGTGTGGTTCTACACTGAATTGTTCGACGATATAACTTACAAAAACCAGAAAGGTAAATAAAATCCAGTTAGCTGAAGCAAATAGCTTGTATTTTGGATTGATATCGTTCAGAAGTTCTTTGTATTAAAGAGCACATGATACGATAAATTAATATTCAGTCGTAGATCATAAGATTTCATTCTAATATCATAGCTTGTGCCTGCTTTTGTACCATGATTATAATATATCAAGAAAATCAAATCATTGGCGTGCTTGTATCTTGCTTAGTTATCGACAATAAACCGCAGTGAGACCATTAAATCTTACAATGATCTCTTGTCGACTGATCTAGGCTGCAAGCAAGTAACAATGTTTCAGCTAGAAAAGCGTCTTAGAAACTGGATAATTTTGACAGGTTAATTTTGTATACACTTCACTGTTTCAATGTAATACTTCTATGTATTTTTGGAGCTCGGGATATGTCATTCTATTCGAATTAACGCCGAATATATCATATACTACAAATGGTCATAGACATCGTATGGTCTTTCGTCAAGATATCCTAGTAGAGATAGGAAATACCGTTTACAGAATGCACAAGAAATACAACTGATGCACTTTCAAAATTTGAACGTTTTGAGAGAACAAGTATATCAGAGAGTGGTCTTGTTCTGTTAAGAGATGGGGTTTTTGGAAATGGTTCGAATAGAATGACTGTTTGTCCAAAGAACAGAGAAGTACTCTGCGTCTACTGGCGACCAGTCTATCATTGTCAATATCCTTTGCACAAATTGTGCGAGCCTGATAAATGGGATAGAGGAGTTCACAGATAACTAGAGAGATCAAAGACCAGTAGCATGTTTTAGTAAAAAATGTTTCAAGACGATAGTTATACCCTTATATTTTGAAATTATTTAAAATAATCAGAAAACAAAGTAAACATATCACTGAATAATATGTGACTTTGATGTAAAATGAAATCTACAAGACGCGACAAGTGCTGATATTATGTGAGCATAGGAGACGTTATCTGTTAACCGACAATTAACATGAATATTTTTCTACATTTCACTAGCACCAGCAGCCGTGAGATATTCTATCAGAGAATTAAAACAAAGTTAAGTTCGTATTTTTTTTTACCGCAATCCATACTGAAAAAACATTGAGCAGGTTTGGATTGTGTCATCACCCCTCCCCCTTCGATTTCGATACCATTGAGTCCCGTAATTTGCGTTACATGAACACACTGAAATAATACATTTAAGATATTCAGACCAGCTACAAGAGAGTTTTTTATCGACTTTATCATATTCCTGATTACAATGGTACAAAAGCTTTCAACAAGTTATCATATCAAAACGAAGTCTTATATGACTACGACTGAATATCATCATGTCATGCTGTCTGACAAAGGAATTCTTCACGATATAAAACCAAAACACAAGCAATTTCCTTCAGCTAACTGGATTTTACTTACCTTCTGATTTTACTAAGTTATCCCGTCGAACAACCCAGCTTACAACACGATTTAAAATTATTAAAATGAAAGGTAAATAAAGCAGTCAAAGCATGACGAATTAAGTGCTTATAAACAAGTCGTACCTATTATCGCGCACATTATATTATCATGCCATTCGTAAAAAAAAAAAAATATATATCTTCTAAAAACTGTTTCAAAATTAATTAAAACAATAATCGCTGCTTATTGTGTTGCAACAAACTCTTTTGTTCCATATTTTCAATCGAGTTTTAAGCAGAACAGAAGATATATATTTTATTTCATAAGTACTGAGATTTATGTATAAAATTCCAGTGATGTAAAAATCGTTCGGTTTTAAGTCACAGCCAATCAGCGATGCGAACGATGAAATTTCACTATCGTTCGCGGCATCTGATTGGACGAACGATTTTTTTCACTAGTGAAAAGGTTTTGTGCGGGAATCTACCTCACTGGCGCGAAAACTTTCAACCGCCTTTGGTCAAAATGTTGGGAATGTTTGTTGACAGCGATAAAACTGAAAATGTTATTTTAACACAAGAAAACAAAGCTATTTCGAAAACATATATCCAATGTGATGTTGCTATAGAAAAACGTCTTGGAATTCAAGAAAGAAGCAAGAAAAGTTGACAAATTTCTGGCTGTAACCCAGTTTATTTATTACTTTCAAAGACGGGAAAGCTAAGACTATTCTCGCTCTGAAGTTAATTATTTGGTTTTGAGCGACATATGAAGAAAACAAGTGACATGAAGGACCTCCTATTTGAAAAGACAAGTCCTTCTTTCCAAACAGAAAGAGCTAAAGAAAAAAGGAAAAGGAAAAACTATAAATATAGTGAATCAGTCGGCAAAGTTCACACTAGAGGAATCTCGCTCAGCTACTGCCGAAGCGTTGTCAATGCAAGACTATTTAACCATTTAATAATGCTTTTTTTTAAAAAAGCATTGAAGATAAGTAAATTTGCCTTTTACAACGGTATTTTTCATGATTTTGTTGCTACTTTTCGTTGTTTAAAATTTTGAAAGAAAATATTGAATTTTTTTAATCATTGAATCGTTTAACCATAGAACTCATTTCATGGTATATTTGATGCATGTTGTCATTAATGTTGAAAATAAATCTCAGTACTTATAAAATAAAAAAATTACATCATGGTTAGTTCGCTTGTACGATTTTATTCACTCGTTGTGTAGAATTACAAACTCACTCGCTCGCAGAGCCTCGCTCGTTCGTTTGAAATTCTTCACAACTCGTGAATAAAAATCGTACGCCTCACTAATCATGAAGTAATCTCTATATTTTCTACGAAAAGTACGATAATAGGATGTGCGCGATAATAGGTACGACTACATTCGATATGTTGTCACAGAAATATCTGCTTTGAATAAATTTTAATATCATTGAAATTAAGATACATTAAGCATAATAAAGACTCAACCTGGTTATTAGAAGCCAATTTAATGCTATTGGGAGGATTTCAACCAGTTTTTTTGCGGGCATGAATCTTCTCGAATTTTGTGATATTGACATAGTAGGGTTAAGCAAACCCGTCATATAAGTTAAGGTTAACAAGTGCCCGCAGATTTTCTTCTTGTTTTGGTAATTTAAGACATAGATTGAGTTGACTATTGGCCATTTTTGACATTTTCATGGTGGACTTTTGAGATATTAATTTTTAAACCTAGAGATATTATAGTAATTTCAAAATTGGCAATTTTTGCTCCGAAACAAATTGTTGCCATGGAAACGACTTAAAAGAAAAATGTATCTCCTTGCTTGGAAACACTTACTGGCATCTGTACTTCATAGGGAAACAAGTTTTACATCACTGTCATCAATATTAAAGGTTTTCTGTTTCATTAAAAATTAGCTATATTTTTGCTGATTTTCGAGGCAAAATGGGTATTTTAAGGGGGGTGGTCTAACTTCCCACCAAAGTGACAGATCCGGCTGAGTTTCTGGGATAATAAATAACTTACTAGGACCTACAACTGTACCAAGTTTGAGCTAAATCGGTGAACCCCCATGTAGCACCTACTGCCTGGTCCTATCGTGGACACACTCATAAAATACTTGTCTAGATAGAATAAAATTTTCAAAACGTTAGTTTAATTAAAATCGATAATATTTAAGCAGACAAATCTTAACGCTGCCTAATTTGTATGTAGCCTATTTTTGGGAAAAATCGACCTAAACTTTTAAAACGACATAGCTCACTTTAAAGCAGTTGTCTAGTTCAACAATATGGCAAGCTTTTTAAAAAAATTAACAAGCTCAACCAACCAACCAACCAACCAACCAACCAACCAACCAACCAACCAACCAACCAACCAACCAACCAACCAACCAACCAACCAACCAACCAACCAACCAACCAACCAACCAACCAACCAACCAACCAACCAACCAACCAACCAACCAACCAACCAACCAACCAACCAACCAACCAACCAACCAACCAACCAACCAACCAACCAACCAACCAACCAACCAACCAACCAACCAACCAACCAACCAACCAACCAACCAACCAACCAACCAACCAACCAACCAACCAACCAACCAACCAACCAACCAACCAACCAACCAACCAACCAACCAACCAACCAACCAACCAACCAACCAACCAACCAACCAACCAACCAACCAACCAACCAACCAACCAACCAACCAACCAACCAACCAACCAACCAACCAACCAACCAACCAACCAACCAACCAACCAACCAACCAACCAACCAACCAACCAACCAACCAACCAACCAACCAACCAACCAACCAACCAACCAACCAACCAACCAACCAACCAACCAACCAACCAACCAACCAACCAACCAACCAACCAACCAACCAACCAACCAACCAACCAACCAACCAACCAACCAACCAACCAACCAACCAACCAACCAACCAACCAACCAACCAACCAACCAACCAACCAACCAACCAACCAACCAACCAACCAACCAACCAACCAACCAACCAACCAACCAACCAACCAACCAACCAACCAACCAACCAACCAACCAACCAACCAACCAACCAACCAACCAACCAACCAACCAACCAACCAACCAACCAACCAACCAACCAACCAACCAACCAACCAACCAACCAACCAACCAACCAACCAACCAACCAACCAACCAACCAACCAACCAACCAACCAACCAACCAACCAACCACATTACGAGCCGGAGACCGTCTTTTTTTGCACTGACCCGGCTCTGAGAGGCGCTTCGAGGCATTAATTGGATTAGGTATTCCTGCTGATTGTGCAAAGATGAATCTGAGTCAAGCATAGCACATGCTGTGATCAGTCACTGACTAGCCTGCGTAAACAGACCCTTATTAGCGCTCGAAACGTCTCCCGCGATGACGTTCTTTGACCCAGATCGGGTCAAAAGCTCTGATTGGACACTTTTGACAATTGACACCTCATTTGCTTATCAAGAGTTGTTTCGCAAAAATAATGGTTTCATAGAGCACATTAAAGACGAAAAAGAGACATTAAAGCGAATTATTTCAATCTAATGTCGAGATTTGAGAAGGACTCATGCATCTTTGTGAATTTATAGTGATAATTACTTTCGCCGGCGGTTCGATAAGTCAATGTTGTCATAGTTTTGCTTTTATTCGTCTCCGATAAATGCTCTGAAGATAATTCACTTGTCTTTCATGATGGCTAGCATCTAATCGCATCTTCCTTCCACAAATCGCTCGAGACCAACCAACAAAATACAACTCTCTTTAATTTGGCCTTATTCGCACTAGAGCAAAATCTGTCATCGACGAGGTAGGGCAAGTGCGAATGATATTTTTGCATTGGGGCAAAATTTGTCGCTACAAACCAAACTTCAAATACGCCGCTGTCCTGCTCTAAAGGCCTCCACAACTTTGGCGTCGCTACAATTACACTAAAAATACACTACAAATTTAATATCTATTTTAAATCAAATTTCACACACATGCTAAGTAAAGACTAAATTTGAATTTGATTTAAATTATATAGGCATCGAACAAAACGTTACCGGGTTATTTCAAAATAATACTTCAGTTTTGCTTTTTCTGCCATTTTTGCTACTTATTCCTTCGATATAATATAAACTCTCAACTGAGAGAAGCTAGAAGACATTCTACTTAAGCGATGTGGAGATAATATCGAGTTTATAAAAATAGGGTACAATTTATGTACATATCAACGTACTCGCTGGTACTTCAAAACCGGCTTGTTTTATTTCTCCTAAAATCTTGTAGGCCACAAATAATTAATAAACTATATGATACTCGAATTTCATGGCGATTGAGATATTCCAACCCTATCTTATATCATCGCAAAGTGAGGCAAATATTGAAGCGAGTTCTTGTGTTATGGACAATAATCAGCTTTGGGACTATTGTTTCCAGTTTGTCACCTTTTTGCATTCTTGTGCAGCACGCGCGAATATATCTCGCTTATTATAATTATTATAAATAAGTCTTTACTTAGCATTTGTGTGGAATTTGATTTAAAATATATATTAAACTGTTAGTGTACCGCGACGCCAAAGTTGCTAGGCGCGCCAAGAAAATAACTGGGTCGAGCCGCCTTAAATGCACCCATCAATTGACGCTTGGTTTACGTTTGTGATTGGCCATATTATAATGCGACTACAGTTTCCAAACCGAAATTTGGTTGAGATAAACTTGGGCAGGAATTTTGGTTGAGTCACACAAACTTTGGCAGGTTAGTGCGAATGGGGCCTATCTGTAGTGAGTGAGAAAGTCGCGTACGATTCTCGGAGCCACTCTAGGGCTGTCTTGCTGGAGTCATGTTATGGGAGCTTCTCGAGTGAGCTATTTTATTTACACCAAACACTAAACTGTTCGGGTTTCTTTAATCTTTAAAGAAAAAAGAAGAAAAAGAAGAAAAAGAAGAAAAAGAAGAAAAAAAAGAAAAAGACCCCATACTTAAGGCTATAGAGGACAATGACATTGATACGATCAAAAGACTTGTCACTCCAAAAGGACTAGTTCCCAATTGCAAGAATTGCAAGGATCCCTCGCTTAAGGTAAGCTACAAACTTTGGTTGAATGATTTTTTACGTTGTTTATTTATTGCAGAAAAAGATTTTGAATTTCACTTATGGTTTTGATACGATACAGGAACGTACAGACACAGAATCTGATGAGGAAGCACAGACTTTCTTGATCATGAAAAGATTATGTACCGGGGTAAGCTAAAGGATAAACGTAATTGTCGTAATTGTCGTAATTGTGAATGTTTTCATATGAGCACCAGTATCACAATATACTTTATACCAGTCTCAAAACAGGGTGACGTTCTCCCATCTAAATTTGATGCTCAAAATTTTATAGAATCGGTTCATCTAAATCTGTCATCTGGGACAAAGCTAGTTTCTAGCTGCAAATGTTTCGTCCCCTGGACAAGCTGAAAATGCAAATGAAGTGACGTCTACCCAGGCCTCATTAAATATACAAAAGTTTTCTGGAAATAATTATAGCAATTTTTTAAAGCTCAATATCTGTATTACTAATATTTACACTACCATTAACATTTTTACTTCTTTACAAAAACAAGCTTGCTGTCGACAGCTTTGAAACAAAACTTTGACAAATTCCTGGGATGACGTCACCTCATTTGCATTTTCAGATTTCAAATGTTCATATCTCAGAAAGGAGGGGTCGACATCAAAAAATATTAAGTACACTTAAAAAACTCATTAATAATTCATGAGCTATTAGTCCAATCGGGGCATTCCAATTTGGTCACATGCATGACCTTTATACCCCATAAAACACTGCCATAGGCACATTATATAAAAACACATGTGTCTTTATGATAAAGGTACGTGTGTCTTTATGTACCTATGACACTTGTAAAGATCTCAGTTTTAATCTCTCATCATTGACCTTTACTAGAGGCATCACCCGAAACAATGCTATCAAGCTCCTACTATATTATACAAGACCTTTCTTAAATGTGGGATGCCAAATGTGGTGCTTAATGGTGCATGGTCTGATATGAGAATGCGCAGTGTACCCTTGCAAATAAAGTTTGTCTCCAAATTGGACTTTTCTTCAAGAAACTTTTATAATTTGGTTTTGAATAAGTGTTGGAGTTTTTTAAGCTATATAAAAAACTCGCAGCACGTGTTTTATCAAGGATCACAAACCCTCGCTGCGCTCGGGTTTTTATCCTTGATAAAACACTGCTGCTCGTTTTATATATACTACTTATTATACACCTCATGTACAACAGATTTGCAAAATATCATGAAGGGCTTCAGGTGCACTTTAAAAAATGAGTTTTCTCGCCATTAATTTTCAAATAGCTTACTGATTTCATATTTTTTCACATAATACGAGTTTTTATCGTTTACAGTGTTTCTAAAAGTGATACTTTATTGAAATTGAGATAAAAAATAAAGTTATGGATGAAAAACTACCTCAGACAATCATGTACAAAATTGTTGGTTGTTGAAACGTGTTGAATCGATGTTTAATTGATTTTGAAAAAGTTTACAAGTTTACAATTATTATTAAGCGTTTAAATATTGTCATTCATCAAAATTGAACGGATGTTGAAGCAAATAGTGAAACCTATTGCCCGGGTTTAAACACATCTTTTCCGAATTGAAGCTGGAGCTTCGGAGCATTTTGCGATTTTAGGAGCAACGAACGTCTAGTTATAGATAAAACATGTACGCTGAACTTCACCTTTCTGTTGTGAGTGAGAAAGTCGCGTACGATTCTCGGAGCCACGCTAGGGCTGTCTTGCAGGAGTCATGTTGTGGGAGCTTCTCGAGTAGTTATTTTATTTACACTTAACACTAAACTGTTCGGGTTTCTTTAATCTTTAAAGAAAAAAGAAGAAAAAGAAAAAGAAAAAGAAGACGACAAAAGTGGGGCTAAACAGGAATATGACGATTGCAAGGATCCTTCACACAATGTCTTGGAAAGATCACTTCAGGTAAGCTACAAACGTTGGTTGAATGATATTTTTACGTTGTTTATTTAATGCAGATAAGTCTAAACTTAATGTGAATGGTAGAATACAAACACTAAAAGTGTGCAATACTTTGTACTATTTACCACTGAATAGTGCTGATTAAACAATAGAGAACAGACGAATTTGCATAATTTAGCAGTATTTAGTGGTATTTATGTTGCACACTTTTAGTGTTTGTACTCTATTATATGAGCCCCCCAGTATCACAAAATATATTTTACAAGCTTCAAAAGAGCTGACTTTTTCGAAGGGCTGAATAATACATTTCTGTTTAATCCACATTCAGATTTTGAAATCAGACTATCAATATATTGCAACCGTTTTTGTCATCATGAGCTAAATATCAAGAGGTTGCGCAAAGAATCATCTTAGCTAGATGAAAAGAACACACCACAAATATGTTGTTAACCGCCAACAATTAATTGAAAATTTTTCTGAAAATTTTTCCCGCTGGTTTTTCTGCAAAGAAATAAAGATAAGCAAGGATAAATAAATAATAAATAAAGATAAATAAATAATATTCCGTCGTTGTAGCGCATGTTCTATAAGGCAACGAAGTGGGACAAGTTACATATAGTTTTGTTGACGTCCGTGGGTAAATATTTCCCCATTTCCTTTCCTTCAAACTTCACATGGGGAAATAGGGCCATCATAGAAGTTTCATGAGCAAATCGTGACCAGGAATTGTGGATATTTAAGCCCATACTTCGGTTTGCTATTTTTCCCATGTCCATTATTAAAATACAAAGGAATTCACAATTATATAAACATCTCGTTAAAAAAATACAATAGCTTGTTATTAAGCTCTATCTAATTCCTAAAGAGTAATCTTTGATCCTCCTTTATATGATTTTGCAGGTCAGCTTTTATTTAAAGAAAGCACGTGGCCCAAAACGTAAAAAATTCAAATTGGATGGTGACAAAGTTGAAGACTTTGCGTGTCGTCTTTTGGAGTATTCCAAAAGCGTACCTGAAAGGCAATGCATTAAAAAGCTCACAGACACGGCTTTAAAATTCAAAGCTAAAAAGGTCAGTAAAATTAATATAATTTTGAAGTTGTCCTTCAGTAGCATTTTGAATAATTATAAGGAATTGATTGAGGCCATACACTACTGTTTGTAAAGTTCTCTTGAGCTTTCGTCGGGCACCGACATCATCAGAACAGTGAAAGGATTTGTTCGAGTGTAAAAAAAGCGTCAAAACAATAGTTCTTCCAATTCAGTGTATTCGTCGCGGGAATCTATTTCAGGTTTTTTGTTGCGGGTATGGTAGATCTCATTTGTTGACGACATATACTTCCAGACATCCAATGACCAAGCACGTGATTTCCAGCAAAGGATGAGTGAACAGCATGACAAGTTCAAACGCACTGATGGCGACTTATTGGGCTACCTGGATTTTCAGATTTCCTACTTGATCTGATAGTTTTTTCAGCTATAAGTCAGAGTTACTGATCTCTTTTTTCATTTAGTATAATTAAATTCTTGGATTAGCTTGAGACGATTTGAAACGAATTAAAACGTATTTATTGTCGTTGTTGCTGTTGTTTTATTTGTATTATTTTTTATTTTCCTCTTTTTCGTCGTTCCGTTGGTCCGTTGATCCGCTGGTCCTTGATCCATTCTGACTTTTACGGGGAGTCTTCGGTCGGTGACAGCGAGTTCCGACCAATGACAAAGGATACTTAACAATGTCGCCCTCCCCGGGGTGACTGAGTCTTGGATTTCGTAGAGTAGGGGGAGGGGTAGCTGGGAGAGATTTGACTAGAGTCCAGGCCGTCCGCGCTGTCACGCTCGTCGAGCTGCACAAGAAATCCCTGCTGCGCATACGAAGCCATTCAAAATGGCCGGTAATTTGAAATTCTCGCCGGATTTATTCCTCGAGGGGATAACTTTTATGAGACATTTTTTGATAATCGTAAAGGGTAACTATCTGGCTTTCGTGTTGCGGAGTATCAAGGCAAGGGAATGCGATTTAGTGTGAGAATTTGAGCGATTTTCGAGAGCAACTCGGTCCGTTGGCCGACCCAAGGTCTCCTTCCTTGTCTTGTTCTTAGTAGTAGGGGGAGAACATAGCTAAAACATAGCTAAAAACCGCCCAAACAGCCTGAAATCGCTACCAGATAGCAAAAAAGACACAAGAAACAATCCACGAAGGTTACAGTTTATTTCCTTTATTTTTCGACGAGTTATAGATTTGAGAATAATTCTACATAGAAAGCCTTATTATAAAGCGCCTCGATCTATGAGATTGGGCTTCCTGTGATTTACCAACGCCGAAATAGATAGAATTTCTGGTACCAAGGGAATACCCTAGTCTAACATTGTCATGCAATAATAACCCATGTCCCTCCCTTTTTCAGTGGCTCAACAATGTGTGGTACTCACACATTTTCCACCCTTTCTGCTTGCTAAAGTCTAACGAACCATTATTTTAACAGTTTCTTGCAGCTCCACAGATACAGTCTTTCTTACAAGAAATATGGGCTACTAGTCATTATAAAGAAAAGGACACCTCCTATAAATGGATCTTGTTAAACCTTTGGACAATTCTTGAATTCTTTCTGTTTCCATTTGTGATGTTAAGCCTCTTTGTTTATCATAAACTTGATAAAAAATACCGAAACAGGCCAAGTAAGTTAAACTAATTGGCCAATACCAAATCGAGTAGAGGACTGGGTACTAGTTTCCCTAATTAGTGTAATTAAGAAATGAACCTCGTAATATAAAAGAGCAGATCAATATATGTAAGATTCCTCAGATGTGCTCTATTTAATTGTGAGGTTTATTTCTTAATTACATTAATTGCTTAATTACAGTTCTCTACTCAATTTGGTATTGGCCAATTCATTTTAATTAAGTACAATGTTGTTTGAAGTTTGGTTAACCATCTGAGCACGATAAAAATAAATAAATTGTAAATAAATGAAGAAAATAAGGTAAAATTATATTTAAAGTGGTTAAACTTCACTTAGATACAGCGTTGAGTTGAATAAAATCAACTTTAACCAACTTTACGCAAACCTAAAACTTTCAATCAGATCATTACAAATAAGCGATTTTGATTAACTAATTTTTAAAACACTTTGCCAGGTATCTTTTCTGTCTAAGGGTTTAGAACCCGATAACAATTCTTCAATTTACAAGTGTATACACAAACACATTTAAATTAATAGAGGGGACTGCTTTTGAAGCCCGGCAAACTTTAAAGGGATAGGTTATTGTTTGAATCTTGGAAGTGAGTAAGGATGGCACGGTTAGTTAGTGCGCGGCGTTCTGTGCGAGAGGTCCCGAGTTCGATTCCCAGTGACCTCATATTCTTGTTTCGACTTCTTTATCTACAATCTACTAATGTGTATATGGAGGACTTATCGAACTGCTGTTTACAATCATGAGTGTTGTTAGTGAATACCTCCGATGCCTGACTGTTGTACCGGGAGACAATCCGGTACAAAATGGACCCCTATGTGCGCGAATTTAAATTAAGCGTACTCTTTTCGTTTTAACTCAGTAAAAGTATATAGTTTTTGAAAGCTGAATAAATTTAGTTGTACGTAGTGAAGTTAAAATTTCAGACGTTATTAGCCAAGAATAAATAATAATAAAAATAATAACAAACTTTATTAAACACAAAATTCAAAAAGCTGACACTTATTTACATTGAAGCTGTGTATAGAATAAATCGAATAAGAGAAAAGAAAAAAAATATTACATTAAAAAATTATATAGAAAATTATAAATATATGTATATATACAAAGTTAAAAAAGCATGTTATATAAAAAAACTATAATAATATTTTACAATATAATAAATATAGAATCTACATATTTAAATATCTCAATAAATATTGATGAAAGTTAATTACTTACATAACCAATAATTCGAAATAAATGATCGAATAGATTTCGAATTTTTTACATTAGTAGGTAACTTATTAAAAAGATTAGCTGCTGCATGTGAAAAAGATCTGGTTCCTCATTTTGATGAGATTTTATTTAAGTGAATGTTCTTACTTCCCCTAGTATTATAATTGTGAACATCTGAGTTTCGTGAAAAAATATTATTTAAATTCTGAGGACAAAAGCCATTTATACATCGAAAAACTTGAACGTATTTATGAAAAGTCCATCTTTCAGTAAGTGGTATCCAGCCAAGTTCTTGTAATAACTGCTCAGAGCGTGTCTCCCTAATCTTACGTTGTAGGATAATACGGGCACCGCGTCTTTGTAATATAAGAAGTCTATCTAAGTACGTTTTATCTGCATTCGACCATACGATATCACAGTACTCATACAGAGGTTGAACTATGGATTGGTGCAATTGCCTACATATAACCGTAGTGATGTATTTCCTAATTCTATTTAGGAGACCAAGTCTACTAGACACTTTGGAGGCTATAGTGTCAATATGATCATGCCAGTTCATATTTGAATCAAAGGTGATTCCTAAGTATTTGGCAGAGTTTTTTACTTTGAGAACAGATTCTGACATTCTTAGATTAGGTTTAGTAGCTTTTGCCAGACGTTGACTCGTTCCAAAAGTCAAAAAATTAGTCTTGGAACAGTTCACTATAAGTCCATTATGATCAAACCATCGAGACAAAGCATCGAGGTCATCTTGAAGAACTCTTTCAATAGTATTGATATCCTTATTGGCGTAGAACAGAGCCGTATCATCAGCATTAAGACATTCTTGCTTTTTGTAATGCATTCTGGTAAGTCATTAATAAAGATGATGAAAAGCAAAGGGCCTAAAACGGACCCTTGCGGTACGCCAGAATTTAATTCCATAGGGTCAGACGTAATCCCATTGAGACAGACCGATTGAGTTCTATCAGATAGATAATCCTTAAACCAATGTAAAGCATGTCCTCTGATACCAAAATTTGCGAGTTTTGTTAGTAGGATAGTGTGATCGATTAAGTCGAACGCCTTACTCAGGTCAAGAAACACACTCCCAGTCAAAAACCCTTGATCCATGTTCTTTAGTATAAAGTCAGAAACATCTTAAAGACAAGTTATGGTAGAGTGGCCAGGCCTGCCCCCGGACCTTAAATCGCGCTAAATCGCCTTAAATCGCCTTAAATCGCGCTAAATCGCCTTAAAACGCCTAAAATCGCTTAAAAACATTGCGACCCGTTTTCATTATATTGATATATATATACTTGATTGCAGTATAAGCAGACCTTGTAGTAACACTAAGGCCAATTATCTAAAAAGATGCAAACTCAAAACACTGCAATGAATTATGAGAGTAGGTTTGAGGCCATGTACTACTGTATTTATTTATTTGGATCTTGAGCTTTTGTCGGACGCCGACATCATCAGAAGATAGATCCAAATAAATATATACAGTATAGTACATGGCCTCAAACCTACTCTCCTAACTTTAACATTCTGCAATGAATGTTCTTTTCCTTCTAAACACACGTAAATATAAAAAAAAATCATAAAAAGATACACCGAATAAAAGGTATTGGTATAATTATACATACATAAACAACAACCTTTCTGAAATTGAGAATATGTAGTATAATTAGCAAATCGAATGTAGGCCTGCCTCCGGACCTTAAATCGCGCTAAATCGCACTAAATCGCCTTAAAACGCGCTAAATCGCCTTAAAACGCGCTAAATCACCTTAAAACGCCTAAAATCACTTAAAAACATTGCGACCCATTTTCATTATATTGATATATATATATATATATATATATATATATATATATATATATATATATATATATATATATATATATATATATATATATATATATATATATACTTGATTGCAGTATATGCACACCTTGTAGTAACTAAGGCTAATTATCTAAAAAGATGCAAACTAAAAACACTGCAATAAATTATGAGAGTAGGTTTGAGGCCATGTACTACTGTATTTATTTATTTGGGTCTTGAGCTTTTGCAATTGTTGGACGCCGACATCATCAGAAGATAGATCCAAATAAATAAATACAGTATAGAACTTGGCCTCAAACCTACTCTCATAATACCTTCCAAAATGCTACTGAAGGACAACTTAATATTCTGCAATGAATGTTCTTATCCTTTTAAACACACGTAAATATAAAAAAAAAATCATAAAAAGATACACCGAATAATAAGGTATTGGGATAATTATATATGTACATGTACATGTACATAAACCACAACCTTTCTGAAATTGGGAATATGTAGTATAAAAGTAATTATACATGCATACCCTCAAGTGCAGAATGATTGTGGTACACATTTATATATACAGTCAAATATACAAATATAAATGAGATGCAAAACTCAAAATACTAGTTTATCTGGATGTTAATTAAATTAGATTTTTGTATAAATATGTGCTCTTATCCTTCTGCAATAGGATGTAATCATACATATATATACGGTATATACAATATATAACTATTCCAGAAAGAGTTTGACTTATGACCAAAATGCATTGTGAAGTTTATGCCATAATGTCAGTACAGTGTTGTAAGAGCACTACGCTTGGCTACGCTGGGGACAGGGAGCACAACGCTCCGGCTGAACTGTACCTTGCTTGTTAGACAACAGTACCAAGAATACTAAATTAAACGAACGGACGAACTTGTCTTCCCACTTGGCTTTAATATAGTTGACTAGGTTTACAATCTGTAACTATGATTTACAGCAGAAGTAGAACTGAGCTAGAACTGACTAAAACTGGTGTGCAGGCGTTTAAATAATACTCATTAGCATTCTCTCACGTGACATTACGTAATTGGAATAAACCAATAAGATTCTTCGACCTTATATAATCAAAACGAGGCTAACCTAATTAACTAATGTTTACGAAGTAAACAGAAGATTGGGAAAACTAAGTTTTCATTATGTTTCCAGTATCAAACTACTTAGATACACTATCGTATGGATAGTGTATCCAAAAAGGAACTTAACTGTGATATTTGTTTTCCTGGACATTACTCCCTGGCAGAGCAATTCGAGCTGAACTGACGTTACGCAATAAGGCCACGTAAAAGAATATTATTCATAATTACTAAGGTGTTCGTTACTGCTGTTGCGCAGTTGCACGAACTGATCTGCCTCTGAGAAACAAACAGAAGGATATAACACTTACTCGCTAACGGTAGCGTTCGGGGTGATAATTATAACTTAACCAAACATCCAGGACTAACTCAAACATGTTAAGTTTGGCAAACACTTGTTAACAAGTGTTTCCTTAATGAAAAACATAACTAAACAAATAAGAAGAACGATCAACCAATGACGGAGAGCTTTGCTAATGAATACTATCTAACCCAATTTGTTCTTGAAAACACAAAACATATTTCAATTAGAAAACTGAAAGCAAGTGTTGAGCCACTTGGATTAAGTTAATTATACGTTTGCAAAATCGAAAGTAAAATAATATTTGAAAAGTGTGTTACAAAAATGAACCAATTCTTGCCTCATGACAGTGTATTAGAGTTATGTTTTGTATATTAGCTTCATATGAAATGCAAATCAATCTATATTTGCTACCTTTGAAACCAACAATGTATTTCAGTCTTGGAATGCACAATTCAACATTTTTTGTGAATTTTCTACATGCAAATATACATAAAAGCACATTAAAAGTACTTAACAAAACTGCAAGAACATATTATTTATTTATAACATTTTAGAATATTTTTTGTTGGTCATTCTATAACAAATATTTATCATCAATCTAGCGAAATATAAAAGAAAATTGAAAAGAAATTAATTAACATTTTATGTGGTTTTCACCGAACTATCTCGAAAACTTTAGTAGTAAATAATCTTATTGTGCAAATCGAATCAAGTGAATTCTACTTACGTGAGCAGCATGTGCAGTCCACAATAATATGGTCAGTCACACAGTAAAAGGTCACCATTAAGCCATTAATTGTAAGTTAATATCATTTGTTCAGCTTTACTTGTGCAAATAGGTTGTCTGCGTATTTTACATAAACGAGTGGAGAACACATGCAAATATAAAACACCTGAACTACTTCAACTATCTTGCTGTTCGCCATTTTTAAATTGGTTTTGTGAGCCTGCGATAACACCGCACAGGTGTTTCTCCGTTGGGATGGGAGAGTGGATGGAGGAGTGTTCGATCAATTACTGGTCAATTTCATGAGACTTTCTGTCAAATCTGAACGGTAATATATATCGACTCAACTCATTTGTAATACAAAGTTCAGAAATGGCTAATCAATACTTCGTTAAAGGGTTGAACGTCAAATAGGATGGGTTCCTGAGAAAGATCCGAAAATGCACGCTGAGATCGATAAAATAGTTTATACATAAGATTAATTTATGTATCAAAAACCAAGTTTTTCTGTAAGGATCGTCAAGGCGACAGCAAAAACAATTTCAGAAACATTTACACTAGCTAACATCAAGATAAGATGCGAAGTCAAGTAATATTTGCAATTGGATTTTAAATCTTCATCAGTGGTATGTAAAAATATTAGCTTTAATACTTTCGTTACTGTTCAGTCCCTGGTTTCAGAAACGTTTGTTTAATTTAATCTGGAAAAATATCTACTACAAATTCAAACAAATGCTTCTTAGGAAATAGCCAGCAATCCTTAATGAAAGCATCCAGAACGCATACAATTATTTAAGTTATATGCATATACAGAAACATAGATGTACAAAGGAAGTGTTGTTTAAAAGTTTTGATGATAAAAATATTTAAAATAAAAAAGATATAAAAATATTTGTTTTGCAACTGGTTTCATAGTATTAAACTATGTTAAAATAATTGATAATCATTGTTTAAAGGTGCTTTAATTGTTACGCTGTTGTGAACATGTATTAAAATTAATGTCGAGTGCAGACAGTATATTGTTAAAAAATATACTTATATTAATAGTGGAACATAATATTAAGGTGAGGCCTGCCCCCGGACCTTAAATCGCGCTAAATCGCCTTAAATCGCACTAAATCGCCTTAAAACGCGCTAAATCGCATTAAAACGCCTAAAATCACTTAAAAACATTGCGACCCATTTTCATTGTATTGATATATATATACTTGGTTGCAGTATATGCACACCTTGTAGTAACTAAGGCTAATTATCTAAAAAGATGCAAACTAAAAACACTGCAATAAATTATGAGAGTAGGTTTGAGGCCATGTACTACTGTATTTATTTATTTGGGTCTTGAGTTTTTGTTGGACGCCGACATCATCAGAAGATAGATCCAAATAAATAAATACAGTATAGTACATGGCCTCAAAGCTACTCTCATAATACCTTCCAAAATGCTACTGAAGGACAACTTAATATTCTGCAATGAATGTTCTTATCCTTTTAAACACACGTAAATATAAAAAAAATCATAAAAAGATACACCGAATAATAAGTTATTGGTATAATTATATATACATAAACCGCAACCTTTCTGAAATTGAGAATATGTAGTATAAAAGTAATTATACATGCATACCCTCAAGTACAGAATGATTGTGGTACACATTTATATATATACAGTCAAATATACAAATAAAAATGAGATGCAAAACTCAAAATACTAGTTTATCTGGATGTTAATTAAATTAGATTTTTGTATAAATATGTGCTCAAATCCTTCTGCAATAGGATGTAATCATACATATATACGGTATATACAATATATAACTATTCCAGAAAGAGTTTAACTTATGAATACTGAATAGTACATTCCATGCAAGACCAAAATGCATTGCGCAGTTTATGCCATTATGTCAGTACAGTGTATTAGAGTTATGTTTTGTATATTAGCTTCATATGAAATGCAAATCAATCTATTTTTGCTACTTTTGAAACCAACAATGTATTTCAGTCTTGGAATGCACAATTCAACATTTTTTGTGAAACTTCTACATGCAAATATACATAAAAGCACATTAAAAGTACTTAACAAAACTGCAAGAACATATTATTTATTTATAACATTTTAGAATATTTTTTGTTGGTCATTCTATAACAAATATTTATCATCAATCTAGCGAAATATGAAAGAAAATTGAAAAGAAATTGATTAACATTTTATGTGGTTTTCACCGAACTATCTCGAAAACTTTACTAGTAAATCTTATTGTACAAATCGAATCAAGTGTCAGAATTCTACTTACGTGAGCAGCATGCAGTCACACATTAATATGGTCAGTCACACAGTAAAAGGTCACCATCAAGCCATTGTAAGTTAATATCATTTGTTCAGCTTTACTTGTGAAAATAGGTTGTCTGCGTGTTTTACATAAACGAGTGGAAAACACATGCAAATATAAAACACTTCAACTATCTTAGCTTGCTGTTCGCCATTTTAAATTGGTTTTGTGAGCCTGCGATAACACCGCACAGGTGTTTCTCCGTTGGGATGGGGGAGTGGATGGAGGAGTGTCCAATTACTGGTCAATTTCATGAGAATTTCTGTCAAATCTGAACGGTAATATACATCGACTCACTGAGTGAACTCTTGATTTGTAATACGAAGCTCAGAAATGGCCAACGAGGCTAATCGGTATCGGCTAATCGATACTTCGTCAAAGGGTTGAAAAAATTGTTTTACTCGATCGTCAAAGAAAAAGTTCTCATTGAGGGAATCATAGCCGATAATATTATGACAGCACAGTAACACATGTCAGATAGGTCACATGTCAGGACTTAGCGTGAGAGACTGGGACAAATCAAAATGGCGGAATACTCGAACATAGTTTTATTTTGAGCTTCTGTCATCTCCTGTAAATGTACTTACAAGAGATCATCTTGTAAATAAGATCAAAACCAGGAAGCAAGAAGGAAAAAAGACTTGCCACCTGCCACAGACATCACCTTCGAATAGTGGAACGTCCAAGTATGCATCAAGTAAAGAAGTGGTTTATATTGCTGTAATTATCAGTCCGAAGAAGTATTTGAAGTGAGCATAAGAAAAAACACTTGCTTTTGGATCAAGGTATTTTGCTGTCTATACGATCTGGAGACCGTCAACAAATAGGATGGGTTCCTGAGAAAGATCCGAAAATGCACGCTGAGATTATTTATACATAAAAGATTAATTTATGTATCAAAAACCAAGTTTTTCTGTAAGGATCATCAATGCGACAGGAAAAACAATTTCAGAAACATTTACACTAACTAACATCAAGATAAGATGAGACTTCATCAGTGGTATGTAGAAATATTAGCTTTAATAATTTCGTTACTGTTCAGTCTCTGGTTTCAGAAACGTTTGTTTAATCTGGAAAAATATCTACTACAATAAAGATTAGATTCTTATTGTTGGAGGTTAGCAATATTATACAAATTCAAACAAATGTTTCTTAGAAAATAGCCAGCAATCCTTAATGAAAGCACCCAGAACGTATATAATTATTTAATTTATATGTAAGATTATATACAGAAAGATGTACAAAGGAAGTGTTGTTTAAAAGTTTTGATGATAAAAATATTCAAAATAAAAAAGATATAAAAATAATTGTTTTGCAACTGGTTTCATAGTATTAAACTATGTTAAAATAATTGATAATCATTGTTTAAAAGTGCTTTAATTGTTACGCTATTTGCACTCTATTCTATTGTTTTAACTAGCATCCTGTTGTACTATTTTGTATTTCATGGATATGATATTTGCACTCTAAATCAATTATGTAAATGAATCACCGGCATTCCTTATATTAATATAAAACTGACCTATATTGAATACAATTTTTGATGTAAAGTTTAAACTGGCCTTTGCTTACTAGAAGTATTATATTTAAATGATATTTTGAACAATGATACCTTTATTTTCAAATTTCCTTAAATGAACTTAAAATGTTGTTCATTTTTACAAAAAAAAATTACTTAAACCACCAGAAAATGCATCTTCTTCACCATATATTTTCTTAAACATCCCTAAATCGCTGTAAATTGCTTAAAATTGCCTTATGGCGCCTCTGATTTTCTTATATTTTTTCTTAAATCGCCTTAAATCGCCTTAAACCGCACTAAAACGCCTTAAAACTTCACTCGAAGTTTGGCCATATTTTCTTAAATCGCCTTAAATCGCCTTAAATCGCTTTAAAACGCATTAAATTACGGCGATTTAAGGTCCAGGGGCAGGCCTAAGGTGTAAACAATATATTAATGAAATGCAAAACGAAATATTACAAAATAGTGCTATATTAAATACTATTTGCACTCTATTCTATTGTTTTAACTAGCATCATGTTGTACTATTTTGTATTTCATAGATATAATATTTGCACTCTAAAACAATTATGTAAATGAATCACAGACATTCCTTATATTAATATAAAACTGACCTATATTGAATACAATTTTTGATGTGAAGTTTAAACTGGCCTTTGCGTACTAGAAGTATTATATTTAAATGATATTTTGAACAATGATACCTTTATTTTCAAATTTCCTTAAATGAACTTAAAATGTTGTTAATTTTTACAAAAAAAAATTGCTTAAGTCACCAAAAATTGCATCTTCTTCACCATATATTTTCTTAAACAACCCTAAATCGCTGTAAATTGCTTAAAATGGCCTTATGGCGCCTCTGATTTTCTAATATTTTTTCTTAAATCGCCTTAAATCGCTGTAAATCGCTTAAAATTACCTTATGTCACCTCTCATTTTCCTATATTTTTTCTTAAATCGCATTAAATCACCTTAAAACGCTTTAAGTCGCATTAAATAACGGCGATTTAAGGTCAAGGGGCAGGCCTAGTGGCCAGATCTAAACCCAGATTGACGTGAAGATAACAATTTGTTTGTTGATAGATGTTGGTATAGCTGTTGGTGTATTGCTCGTTCAAAAATCTTCATCACCACTGGTAGGATGGATATAGGTCTATAGTTGTTAGGATCAGATTTAGTACCATCTTTATGTAAAGGTGTCACCGTGCGGCAGATTTCCATGATCTAGGTATAGTGGCAGTATGAATGACATTTGACCGTTCCTTATGTAATATATAGTTTTTGAAAGCTGAATAAATGTAGTTGTACGTAGTGAAGTTAAATTTTAATGATTTTTTAAAATTTCAGACGTTATTAGCCAAGAAATGACATTTGATCGTTCCTTATTCAAAATGTTCGATGTAAAGAAGTACGCGCACAAGGAAAAATCATTTTTATTTTTTTTAGAATTGAAATAACAGATTACGATATTATCTTTCTGAAGATACCAAAAACGTAATTTCGTAAAAGAGGTCGGAAATTTGTATCCTAATACCTTTTAAAGTAGCTTTAAATACCCGTTAAACGGAGCGTTGATGTAACGATGGAAGTAAAATGAGCGCATCGTCGTCCTCAAGTTTATTAGTCAATGACTGTCACGAGTAACCGACATTAAAGTGCAAGTATCACCAAAAATAAACTTTGCTTGATGATTGCTCTCAATGATTTATTTTCGAATCCAAATGTCTTATAACCAAAATTTATTTCGAAGTGCGGAAAAAATCGAAAAATATACATCGTCGAGGCCGCAAGTCAAGAAATTATGCAAATTAGCTGTGACGTAGCAAGAAAAATAAATTAATTTGTCTGATATAGCTGCATACTGATGTTCAAGAAACTTCACTTCATCGGACTTTGTTGACAATTATATCAAAACATCATTGGCATTCAGTCCAAAGAAAGTGTACTGGTTTTTAGAATTTTTTATTCTAATAGCTAATTCTTTAATAATTTGGTTATTATCTTTACTATCAACGCACAAGCCGATGTGAACTAAAAACAAAATCTAAAAGAGCAGTACTAGGTATAGCAGTTTTCATCGCTGCTCACACCGTCAAACCAACAAGAAACGCCTATTCTAAACGAGAACGCCACAGGCCTAGGGTTAGCCAAATTTAATCCTTTTTGTTTTAGGAAATTATTTTATCGATTTGTTTTTTACAACACAATTTTACCAAAATAAATGTATAAAACATAAAATGTCAGTTAACGGACGAAAAATTATGAATTTGTCACGCATCGAACTCAATGGTTTCTCTTCAAGATACGGAAAATCACACAGTTTACGAAAATGATCTCTTTTCATCATGAAAGAAACAACAACAAAAAAACACAATAAGGTTATTTTCATACAGAAATACAGTGCACTGTTTGTCTTGTGAGACTTCCAAGTGAAGTTACGCGTTAGAAAAGTAAAAGTACAAGAACGTCAAACACGGCCGAGAAGCAGCTGGGTTCAGGTTTCACCCGTTTCAAAACAATTGCATTTTAAATACATTATTAAAACTGATCATATAGAATATACACAATACCAGATCAGGTCTAACCTTTGTACAACATTCTAAGCTTTTCAAAACAGTCCTGAACGAATGGTATTGTTTGTCTAAAATGTAATTTTGAGCACATTTTGGTTGAAAAGACTGCCGAATTGATTGTAAGTGAAGATTTGTCGAAAAGACTGAAAAACGCATAAAATTAAAACGATAACAACTCCATGACAGCATAGTTACATTTATTACAATTTTCTACTTACAGAAAAGTAATATCCATTGATAGTTTATCCATAAAATTGTTTTTAAAATTGTTTTTTGTTGAAAAAACTGTGTCGATGACAAACTTTCCCTCAAATCCGCACGAGTGGTGTGTGACAATCGTTCCTCCTCATACGTCACAGATACGGATCGTCATATGACCTTGAAATTGACCTCGCTTTTCTGCGCAAAATAACATGGATTTCGATGTTTTTTAAATTTTTAAAATGATATTAGGTACAAAGCAACCACTTTTCGATCTAATGAGGATAAAATCAAACCACTTATTTTTTGGTGATACTTGCACTTTAAATAAGGTTACTTTACTTTACTTAAAAGTCACGTGACAATGACCGTGCACACAAAACTCAATATGGTGTTTTTCAAATGTGTTGTTATAAGTTTGACATTTTAAATGAGTATATTGTATTTTTATCGGCTTAAAACCTGGCCAATATTTGGTTGCGGTACATGTCGCACAACAAAAGGAATCGGGATTTGGAAATTGCCAGCCCTTCGGAGTGCCGAGTACGAGAAGTTGCGGAAAGACCGGATGAGCCAAATAGCCAAATAGCCAAACCTACAATGCAGGATAAAGCCTTCGAGAAGCAGATTATTAATGACAAAATGTTAACGCTAACTTGTGAAAAACATTTTGATCCCAACGATTTAGAGTATAATACACTACTAAAAGTTAAAGTTCCTGTCGTTCGTGGCTTTCAACCTTACCCTGATTTTTCTTCTCATTTTCAGTTGGTAATCGATATCGTGAACAAATTTTTAGGAGTATACGACTTGCATTTATCTAAAGTATATCTGTAGAATCCTGATACCATACTATGGTATTCGTACCCGCATATTCAACGACCGAATTTTTTGGAGTGTGAAACTTGTATGTACTTGAAGTATGTCTGTACAGTATAATTCGAATTGAAGTACCGATCGGGTGATAAGATATCAATATATTATATGTATTTAGCCTGAGTAGCCAGGGGAGGTAAAGAGGAGGGAAAGAGGGACTTGGGGAAAGAAAGGGGAAAGGAGAGCCTTCCAGTAACCCCTGTTTTTTTTCGTACTCGCTCACACCATCGTGCGCGTATTTCTATTGGTCGAAATCGTCAGCAGTGACATAATGATATATATCATTACGCGCATTTGTCAGTCAAGTCCGTTTTATCAAGATGACCAAGATGACCAAAGTTAATGTTTTAAATCTATAAGATGACCTAGGGTTACCGGTAGGCTCTCCCTTCTTTTCCTCCAGCTCCCCTCCCCCTCCACCTCTCCCAGAGCCAGCTATGCAGGTTAATATGTATCTTGAAACGCGAATGAATGTATTCGTACTAATTTCAACGAACATTATCATTCTACTGTTCTTAGTATTCAGATACTTGACAATAAGTTTTTACAATTACTGTAAAATAATTATATATCATACAGTGTAACTTACTTCTACTTCTACTTCAATTACTTCTCTTAAAAAAACTAATACTAGTGTTGTTTGATTTGTTTCAAATTCAATAGACGGTTTATAAGAAGCATACTATACCAAAGTTATAACAAGAATAATCATGAAAACGCTGTATGCTACAATAATACGCTCGGAAATTAAGTCGTATTCAAGAATATTCCCTGCAAACCAAATCATAAATATGCAGTATGCCGAATACGAATACACCTGAAATCTATGTGTACTCTAGACGTATTCAAGAATATTTGTTGTCAATAAAGGGGAATATTCGGACATATGCGGTGATCTGACGTTCCGTCAGCCGGGAATATTATGGTCTAAAATGGAAAAATAGTTTGAGTTCAAGTCGCATGATTCTTGACTGACGAGACGTCATGCAGTTTGCATATTCCCGAAAACCATTGAATACCTCGAGTATTCGTATCTATATGCGTACACGGGACGGATATTCGGCTTTTCACACGGCTTTTGCTAAATGTTTTTCAGAATATACCTATACACATCAACTAGAATATTCAATACATTGATCACGGATAAGAAATAACCATTATAGTATATGTCATCTGCATGACGTCAGAGAAACGTCAGAATATCATTTAAATGTACTATTTTGTAAATTGTCATATCTGTAATATGCTGTAAGAATTATAGCTTATTTGGATTTCATATCATAAGTGTTTTTAGGAAGTTTTTGATGAGCAATTTTGAGGTCAGCTGTGCCAACCTAAACTTTCTACTACTCTCCTGCAACCGTTTTTACGAAGTTTCTTTAAATCAAGGTTCGAAGGTCACAGTATCTGTCTCCATGACAACCTGCATAACAAATTAATCATATATTTCTGGTATTTGATTGTTTTATTTCGATTACTTAAAAAAGAGATGAGATAGACCACCCCCTCTTACCTTTTAGACGCCATATTGAATACCCATGCCTTCTGACATCGATGACACACCATATTTTCGTTCTGTACCTGCTGTAATCAAAAGAGAAATCACTTCAGTTAGTGAAATATAATTTGAAAAACGACGTAATAAACTTTATAAACAAACATACAAGAGCGCGTTACATGAAAATACAGACATTTTTTGCTCTGTTGAAGTTGTTATGAAAGATTCGAATACAATTATAAGTCCACTGGCTGCTTAAGCAAACTGTACTTCAAGTTCTTCTTCATCTTCCAAAAATTTGAGATAAGCATCGAAATAATTTCCCAAGAAGAACAAATCGTTTATGTCCGCCATACTGTTTTGTGTTGTGTACACGGTCATCATCACGTGATGGTACGGTTCAGCCTCAAACGCGAAATAATAGTCCAGTCCTTTGAAGTTTGCCGGGTTTCGCCAGTTCCCTCTATTAACTATGCTTACATACATCATTCATAGCAGTAATACCTGAGCATGGAGCGCAGCTTAGATGGAAGCTAGTTTGTATTACGGATTGAAGGAAAACAAAGAAGCCATGGGCGTACGGGGTTTTGCATTTTCTGCCATGCTGTGTGGCTGAAAAATCGCACTGGGGCATCTAAACAAAAGAGCTGTTAAAATTTTGCCAGCATGGCGGTGGTTAAGTGAATGATTTATGCAAACAGACTATGTCATATATTGACAATAACTCATCGCTTGTAATAATTTTGTTTTGTTTTTTTAGAAGACATTGACCCTATAACGAAACTTCCTAAGAAGACAATGAAAAAATTTGCAAACCTGCCTATATCATTGTTGAAGGATCGAAACCAAACCATTGCCGAGTTTAGACTTCAATACGTCGATAGTGTACAGGAGATTGACAAGTGTATCGAAGGTGAGTAGCTTGTCAGATACCATAACCCATGCTGCTAGCTGATATATTAAGTTCATTACCAGAGATCATGTATCAAAGAACATTAATATGCAAACAAAATTCAAGTTGCTCATTGGCTAAAATCGATCATGTGATATCATTGTATTTGAGGACAACGCGCTTGTCGTGATTTTATACAATTTAGTGCACGCTTCGAATGCACTATACAAAATAGATGTAAAAATGATAGATTTGAGGAACTTAACGATCAGGATCAGTCATTCCAATTGCAACCAAGCGACAGACACAGTGGGGAATTTCCGTTTTCAAAGCTGAAACCCTACAACTGTAAATGTGAATCAAAAGAAGACAATTTTTTGTAGCTTTGTCGATAGCTCTCTAACGAATGGACATTTTCTTGCTAAACACTTTGACGTCGGCCTCTTTAAAAATCGTAGTCAACTCCTAAGGGACATGCATGACAGTTTCACAATTACCATAACACAGAATAACATAATAATACACATGAATGGAAAAGAAATCACGCATTAATAATTCGAATGCGTATTATTGTCTTAGGGGGTTCAATTCTTTCCACAAGTAATATAAATTTTCACATGCAATCTCAATGAACTCTATATTGATTGGTTTTGCCATAGGCAGCCCAACTATTCTATTTGAGGATTTTTTTGTAATGACAATAAAGTTATTTTTAACCGCGCGCCGAGCGCCACCTGGATATTGGAATAAATATCTTTTGTTAGGATCATTGAGCGCGCGGTTGGGGTTAAGTGGTGTATTTGATTGAATGCGCGCAGATGGGATTCCTGTGGCTTTTTGCAAGCAATTTTTCGTCAAAGTCGCGCGGTGTTGAAGAGGGAGGTATTTTGACAAGGTATGAAACTCGGTCACGTGACAAATTTAGGTTCGCGCGTAGTAAATCAGCCATGGGAGAAAATTTTTATTTTTCTTCAAATATATAAACTTTACTTTGCTGTTCAACTACAGTAAAAAGTATGATCATCTCCGACCTCAGCAAAGGGGTTAAAATTAATTTATAAAAAGGGCAGCATGGAACCGAGGTGCGACCCAGGTTCAGGCTAGGGCAGGGACTTTCGGTTTCAGTCGGATTTTTACAATCGTGGAGCAATCGTGAAAATATCGATCGAGCGGCGGTGTTGTGAAATAGATACCACATTCACAGAAAAAGTTGGCGATTACTTTCTTGCATTTAACTTATGGATTGTTAAAATGACTTTAAATTGAAAATTACAATACAGGAGAATGTATTTTATTTCGGAAATCATGGGCTGGCGATGGGAGAGTCGAAAAGATCGTGATTTGCACTGCATTTGCTGCTAGCTAGCTAAAATGAGTTTAGCTTAACACTCAAAACAGCTGATTCAAGTGAGTACTTTTTAATACATGCTTTTGTAGTCACAGATGCTCTTCACTATTACGAAAACCTGGAGAAAGTTTTTCTAGTAGTTCTGGTATGTGCAGGTAATGATTGGAGTTGAAGTTTTTATGTCAAAACGACTGATATTGTCTTGTATTAACCAACTTACAGCCGAGCTAAACAGTGATTGAATTTGTGATGGCCGCTTTGCGAAGTTTTCCACGCTTGAAAAAAGCTCAACTTTATTTTGTGAACACTTACTTAGTTATAGCGGTTCCAACACTAAGAATAGAAAATATGTTTTGAAAGTGTGAAGCGTTTACAATTGTATTTTATAAGCTATATTGCCGAAAAACTTTAGCTAAAACACAACATTTACGGATTCTATAAATACACTTTGAATGAAAATCTCTTCACATTGTCAAATAAACTAAAGTTATATTTCAAATAGACATGGAAATAAATTTCACATACTGATCTGTTTGTTCTTGTTGGTTTTAATAGTGTACTCAGTGTAAATCCCTATGGGAAAAACAACATTTTTTGTTTTGAAAGAAAAGTTTTAACAACACTTTTTTTTCGGCGAGGCAGTCGATTGCTTCACGGCGAACTTTCGGCGCTCGTCGTTGAATTTCCGTAAGATTTCCGTGCCCTAGCAAGCTGCAGCGCACATCTATCCATCCACGCCATCAAGTTTCAGACCTTGTATCAAGATACTACTTTCTTCGATATTTTTGTCGTACGTGCGATTCCGCGCGACCGAAAAATTGCTTGCAAAAAGCCACAGGAATCCCATCCGCGCGCATTCAAACAAATACACCACATGAACCCCAACCGCGCGCTCAATGATCCTAACAAAAGATATTTATTCCAAGATGGCGCTCGGCGCGCGGTTAAAAATAACTTTATTGTCATTACAAAAAAATCCTCAGATAGAATAGTTGGGCTGCCTGTGGTTTTGCGCCTCATTAATTATTCTTTGATTTCACAAGTAAAATATACAATATTCGCGTCCGATCTGTATGGGTTTTACAATGGCTCGCCTGTGGCTCACCAGTCACCTTGAGATCAAGATTCCACATTAGGGGGTAGCTGATGATAACTTGGCTCTAGGATTTTGATTTGTATTACATTCTCTAATTCCGTTTGTTTATCGGCATATTGATTGATTTCCGAGGACCGATTGTCACTCTATAGTAAAAGGTCGTGCATATTTGGATCCACTGCTGAAACACTAGCACTGTTATTTGATATATTACTTCCCAAACTTATTAATCTTTATTATAAACTAGAATTACTGGTATTGGTTTGAAACTGTTTTTCACCCAATACGTGAATTTCGTCGACAAAAGAGCATGTAGAGATTTTGTCTGCGCATGCGTTTGTTTTGATGCTAAAATTCCTTTTCACGTCGAATGAAAGAATTTTATGCTGACATGGAACATTTAGTTTGCAATCTCATCTTGCACAACTATGTTCAAGAACCGAATTACTGAGATATCAAATGTTGACCGTCTACTAGTGCGCTGTAGTTAACTATTTCAATCGAACAAACTCCGGATGGAAAAATATCACACGTCAAAGTCTGACAAAAGTGAAAAGAAAGACCAGAACTGCGTACTTGCAAGTAGCATGTTGGACGATAAACCAATGTGCAGGTCAAAACTTTTAGTAGAAGTTATAACCAATACGCTACTTTGTGCATTGCATTATATTAGGAGATATTAGACGCCTTAGATCGTCAAGTAAACTGCCGTGTTGATGTCAATATCAGCAATATTGAGTGCGAAATCATTAAAATTCATAATAGAATTTTCATATCTTAAACATCGTGCCCCAAAAAAAACGTTTAAAGAAATTGACATTTCCATGTTTACTTCTCGCAAAACTGAGCTATTTTGGAAGAAACTTGTTGTCCCTGGATATGATTTCAAGCAATGTTTACAACATGGTTTAGGCCCTGTTACACTGTGATAAATTTGACGAACTTCAACAACCTGTATTTTATAATATAAAAGATTTATCTAGAATGTAATTATATATTTCGATTTTAACACTAACTCGCTTTGGATCACATTGCGGGACCAAAAGCTACTACCTAAAAAGCTTAGTTTTGCAAAATATAAACATGTAAAAAGCTATTTCTGAAGTAAATTCGCTGGGGCACGATGTACGCACTCGAGGTAATCAAGGCAGTTTTATTGACGATCGAGGGCGTCTAATATCTCCCAATATGATTAAATACAAACAGTATCGTGTTGGTAATGACTTATACTGTTATGTTTACCTAATAGATTAAATTAGCGCCCAAACTTGTATTCGAAAGTTCGAAGTTCTGGTCCTTTTATCCACTTTTGTCAGACTTTGACGTGTGATATTTTTCCATCCGGAGTTTGTTCGATTTGAAATAATTAACTACAGCGCACTAGTATAGACGGTCAACATTTCATATCTCAGTAATTCGGTTCTTGAACATAGTTGTGCAAGATGAGATTGCAAACTAAATGTTCCATGTCAGCATAAAATTCTTTCATTCGACGTGAAAAGGAATTTTAGCATCAAAACAAACGCATGCGCAGACAAAATCTCTACATGCTCGACAAAAGCAAACTTTTACGCAAATGGTTACTTCACACATTCTTTACACGAATATGCAAATTTGAGTAAAAATGCTCAGCTTCAGTCAACGCTAGCTCACTCAATTTTAGGTAAGTAACGAATTTTTTTTCAGGTTACATTAGGTTATTCCCTATGTTTTCTCACTATACTAATGATTTCTCTCAGCTAGGTGCCACAATTGAGAATTTAGGATTTTTAAATGTGATATTTCCAGTCGCTAAACTAATAATATTTTCGTGGCTAAATTACTTTAGGTTATCATCACTTCTAGAAAATACTTTTTAAGAAATACAAAAGTATAGTAAGTGAGAGTGCCTGTAAGTAACTGAGTTTTGTTTGGGGAAAATAAGTTATCGACAATCAAAGTTGATTGAATGTCCAGTCTCGTTTGAGGATAAAAATAGACTTCCGGCTAGAAAACGGAAAATTGTCAAAAAATGCGGAAAAAAATATTTTTTCTCCAAACGAAATTCCAGTTTTAATATACACTAATAAAAGGCAACTCACAGACACAGTATGAAGAAAATCGGTGTTTGAGCCAGCACAGTAGCACGGTAGTGGGCGGTTCTTAGAGAGACAGCCTCTTTATTATTACTCGGGCTACCTGCGGTAGCTCGAGTCTAAAAATGCAAACGGTTCTTTTTCGTCGTTTTGTTGGTCCTCAAATGGAGAGTCAGGTCCCAGGCGTTCCTAGTAGTACATGACAGCGCATGAGCAACGATCACTGACCGAAGGCTCATACGAACGAATAAATATCGATTGAAATGAAAACTTGTTTTTATTTGTGATGTGATTGACGAGAATGACGATGATTGGCGTTGTCATTATTTTGGATAACATGTGAAGACGAGTCATTGTGAAAATGACGAATTAATTGTTCGATCGAATATCGACTCGCGTTTACTCGTTTAACTCTGATCCCGCAAAAAGCAATGGCTATATTTTTTGGACTGATGATCGGCAAGACATTCCCTATTGTTAGTTGCTGTACTACAGGGTTGACACCCGAAATAGAACTTGCTATTTTCTTTTTTACAAAGACGAAGATATCTTGGCCGGAATGATCCGCCGTTAGCGAAGTCCTTTCTTGCACAAAACAGAAGATGTGCCACGCCAGCAGAATTGCATTCGCTACGGCATATTAGCAAGCACTTCCAAACGGAAATCTTGAGTTTATATTGATTAATGTGCTGTTTTGTTCTTCATAATGTCAGAGAACGTGACTTGCTTCACGAAGCCTACAAAGCGAACACCGTCAACACGGCATGAAAACATTCAAATCCGCCTGTCTGAAAACCACTCTCGACAGCCCAAATCGCCTCAAAAATTACACAAATTGCTTTAATAACTATCTATCTTTCTTGTTCTGACGTTCAATTTTCAATAACAACTTCAAGTTTTCGAAGCTTTCAAGTTTTCGAACTCTATATCGCATACTCAAATCTGAACGTTCGTAGCGGCGCTTTGGGGAGAGGGGACGGGGTGAAATGTCAACACTTTGTAACACAGGCATCCTGGTACATAGAAATATATGTCGAGCAGATTCATACAGCCCCCCCCCCCCCCAAAAAAAACACAAATGCCTCAATAACTATCCATCTTTATTTTCGTGCCGTTTATTTCTTAAAAGGTTAATCTTGATAATAATGTTTCTGAGACTAAGTTTTCATTTTCTCAATAAAAACATGATGAAATTTGGGATATTACGATAAGGACATTTCTCATTAAAATAACCTAAAATTAGTCATACATGATTATTTGTTTATTTTTGTGCACATTTTAAACATTTTGTTACATGTTTAATGCTGTTTTAAAATACCAACCAATGCATCAAAACACCAAGCGGGCTAAAATGCCTAAAATAAAACACAACTCTGGCTCTGTCATCTCCTTGGATATCATGATAGCATTTTTCCTATTTGTGTCTCAGTATAGGTTTCTATATGTATAACATGCCTGTATTAGAGCGCTATCAGTTTGCTCATGACTAACTGAATTTGCTTCAGTAAGTGTCTATGTATACAGTAGTAACTCTATTAAGCGGTCACCCTCGGGAATTTCCATAGTGGCCGCTTAATAGAGGCTGGCCGCAGAATAGAGGTATAGGAATAGATTTGGGACTTTTTATCGCCTAATAGAGGGTGACCGCTTCATGGGTGACCGCTTAATAGAGGTACCACAGACTGTATATGTATTGTGTATGATCTATGTATGATACATTATGAATTTCAACCCCTCAGAATCCCTTCGGTTCAGTAGCCCGAGTAATCGCTCATAGAGCGTCTAGTTTTAACTAGTTTAATGCATATGACATGGACGTTTTCGTGGTCGTTTCTAGAAGTAAGATAGGTGCAGAACACGACTCCGATATTGAAATCACGATTAACAGAACCATGCACCATTTTTGTACGGTGGTATAGGGTTAGCGTTGCAAACAAAATGACGTCACAAGGCCTAGTCAACGGTCATTTTTCAAGGCATATAGCACAATTTCAAAACGAAAATGGCGCTTACATATATGTTTTCATTAATCATGCTATATGCTTTGAAAAATGCCTTCAGTGCGCGACCAAGAACATGTGACTAGGCCTTGTGACGTCATTATTTTTGCAACGCTTGCCCTATACCACCATATAAAATGGTTCTTGGTTCTTTTAATCGTGATTTCGATATAGGAATCGTATTTAGCACCTAACCTTCTTTTAGAAACGACAACAAAAAATGTCATGTCATATGCACTTTAAGTAATGTTCCTTTCTACTATTCAGCTACAATTGAGTCCAGTCTACTAGTCAATCAGCGGCAGTAGTTTCTCGTACTTGAGTAGTGCACTGGCAGATTTGTGTCCCGTTCTTTCGCGAATCATCTTTTTGGGGACACCTGCGTTGAACAGCTTCGTTGCACAGGAAACACACAGACTGTCACTGTGCGAGATCTTATCCTTTACTTCTGCTTTTTCACACGTAGAAGGAAGAATTTTGTGTAGAGTATGGATACCCATTGCTTTTTTTTTTTCAAACTGAAACTTAGTTGGACTTGGTCTAAAGTAAACATCGCCAACTATTCCGGCCATGCGCCCACTCACAAGGTCAGCGGTGCAACATAAAAGCGGTAGATAATTTTATCAGATTTTACAAAGAAATGTATAGAGGATCAAAGTTCTTTTCGAATTATAAAATTCTCGGTAAGGATTTGTCAATTTACCTAACTGGAAATATATTGTATGACATTAAAGCATTTGATTTTTACCAAACATAGCTTTATTAATTGAATGGAAACCTTTCCTTTCGATAGTTGACAGTTTTCTGTTTTCTTCCCATACATGCTCTGTATTCAGGAATTTTCAGATTGTAAAGTTGCAAGAAAAACACGAAAAGTGTGATATTCATAGCATCATTTTTCAAAATCAAAGCTTGTTACCTCATTTACCGTGGCTGTTCCATAAATTAAATACATCATACATTGCTTGTGTGTAATTTGTCGTCGATCGAACGAGGTTTTATTATTCCTTTTTAACTTTGAAAAAGCTCCAAATTGAATTGACGTTTGTAAGACGCCATATACTTGCAATCCTTCCTTCAAGTAGAGGTACTTTGTGATGCGATAACTTTGGAAATTCTTCGCAAACTAAGACATGTTTGATACCAAAATGAAGCTTGTTTTCCCAGCTCTTATTTACAGTAGAGTTTAATGGGATAGCTGTTACAGAAAAGGCAAACCGTAGCAAGAAAGTTGGGTTTCATCGAGTGCGGGCCTGAGCGAGCTTGGGCTCCCTTTGGCTTTCCTCAAATCGTCGACATATCGTTGTTTTTACGTACGCATGGTATCCGCTGGCCTCGATGACTGGCGGGAAGTCCGGAATAGTTGGCGATGATGCATTGAAGCTTTCCTTTAAATTGAAAAGTCAATGTAACGCCGGTAAAGCTCTAAAGCATGGCTCTTTTATTTCATGGCATGTATGCTTAATGGATTTAGGTGTGTACCTAAGATCTGTAAGTCCCCCATGGAAAGTCTTGGACATATTCTCTTCATATTTGTTGATATTAAGGCCTAATTCAAAATTATGCAAAGTCAGGTTTCTATGTCCAATTCCCCTTAACCCAAAGAGTTTTCCGTTGTAGTAATAGACGGTATGCATTTAACAAATTGCACTTGGTTTTGAGATGTCGGTCCTCTTATTGACACACTCTTGACGTCATAAAATGTTCAAAACTTAAGTGGAACCACGAGTTGCGAGGGGTTTCACTACAAAGTTTTGAACATTTCCCTCAATTCCGCACGAGTCAAGCAATCAGCGCGCGAGAATTCACATAAGCGTTGTAAAAAGTGTTGTTGCTGTTTTCTTGCCTAGACGTCCCTTTTTTCTGAAAAGCATGGAGCACAGCTTTGATTGAAACCAGTTCGTTTTCAATCATACATGGAGAGAAAACTAAGCATCAATGAGCATTTTACATTTTCTGCCAGCCTAGCTATACGGCTGAAAAATCGCACTGGGGCATCTAAATAGAAGAGAATGGCTGTTTAAATTTTGCCAGTATGGCAGTGATTAAGTAAATGATTTATGCAAACGGAATATGTACATATATATTGACAATACCTGATAACTTGTAATCATTTTGTTTTATTTTATTAGGTACCAATAACCCTATAACGGAACTTCCTGGGAAGAAAATCAAAAAGTTTGCAGAGTCATTATTGGAGAAACCGAACAGAACCATTGCTGAGCTCAGAAAGGAATATGACAAACTTGGATACAGCGATAGTGTACAGGAGATTGACAAGTGTGTTGAAGGTAAGTATCTTGTCAGTTACCATACCCTATGTCGCTAGCTGGTATATTAGGTTTATAACCAGAAATCATGGACATTTTTTACCGTGATGTATTTGGTCTGTAGACGCTCATCCAGAATAGATGTCCCTTCTAAGAAAATAAAGGAATGTCCATTGACACTCTAAAATCCATGCAAATAGCTATGCTACTTGTCTAAGCTTCTATGTTATATGATTGAGAAGCCCACAACAATTCTACAATTCACATTCTTAGCAGCCACTACCCTAGCATGGAGCACAGCTTCAGAGATGAAAACTAGTTTGTTTTCACTGATGGAGATAAAACCAAGAAGCAATGGGCATTTTGCATTTTCTGCCATACTTTATATTACTAAAAAAATCGCGCTTGTGCATCTAAACAGACGAGCATGATTGGATAAATGTTGCCAGTATGGTGGTGATTAAGGTGAATCCAACATAATTGCAAGGAGTTCTCAGAGCCATTTGCGTGTACTGAACAGTTTGTCAAATATTATGTATGTATATTTTGAAATTGGTTTATATTGTACTAATTATATTTGTTTTTATTATTGTTTTTATAATCACCTGATTGGCTTATCTTAAAGGTCCTCCATATTGTAAGTAAATCAACATTTTGGTAAATAAGAGTGTTTGAAATGTTTCCCTCGGGATACCAATATCCAAATCTAATGCTTTGTCAGCGCAACGCCGTGCACTTGTTTGTAGAAGAAACAACGCATGCGCAGTTCTGACAGTTGGATAAACATATGTTATATTTGTCATACTATAAATATTAAGAAGTAGTTAAACGTTTCATACTACTTGTATTTTCAAATATATTAAATCACGAATCATGAGCACATGATAAGAGATAGCTGCAATATTTGTGACGATTTCATTGATATTCACGCTTATCCTCAATTCAATGGCGCGACTAGAAAAGAAAACTGTCTCTTCAGTCAAGGTGGGGAAAAAATAACCGGGAAATAGTGGATACTTACCTTTAAGACAGGGGGAGGAGCCATAGATATATTTTAAAACTGCTTATGAAATCCAATGTAAAACCTATGCGTCCCTGTGAAGCTCCAATACACCGAATCAAAATTGAATGACTACTGATTTTGACTGACTTAGCTTTCACACAGACAAACATGGCTACGGACTTGAATAACGATTCTTCCTGACCGACGTCAAAGCCTCTTGAATTACTTTAGTTTTGGACTGACTTAGCAACTCTAATACATGTAAACGACTGTCTTTGTGTTTCCACGTGAAACTGAAGCTAGCCAGTCAAGAGCAAAGCTATTCAAATTGGTCGCGATATTTCCGATTCGGACAATTCCACAGTCAAGTTAAATTTGTATTAATCAATAATCATATCATAATAATTATATATCATGGTAGTTATGATGGTTTGACCTGCTACGATTAGATGGTTCAAAACAGTGTCTCGGTTTGTAAATTAAGTGCTTTGGGATTTTTTATTGATTATTGTATCTAAAGGTACTACAATTTTAGGTTGTTTTGCAGTTTATTCTTAATATCTTTTGAATGAAGCAAAACATAGAAAAAACCTCAGTCTAAGAGTTCATGAGTTTGAATTTTCAGGAAAATGCCGCGACCTTTTCCACACCTAATCAATACGCGCTAGAATAAAGAGGAAAAATGTTGCTTGAAAATTTCAACCTAAATGTCTACCATTTAATTAACTTAAAAAAGACATGAAAAAATACTGTCCAAGGGAAATACTAAAGCAAAGCTGAACGACGTTATCAATGTTTGACCTCCATGGTAATAAACCATAATACCGCTGACTATTTACGGTGGGCGCGACGGATCAAATTTCTGGCGATGATACTCAGTTTAACAATAATTTGGATTCAATTTACTCTACTTTATATTGATCCATTTAAATAAAAAAGGATTTGTGGAATAATCCATGTAAAATTATTGTCTCCTCGTGGAATATTTAATGGTTTTGGGGCTAAGGTTAGTTTGGGGCTCGGTACAGTGACAGCAAAACCAAAAAAACATTCCCTTTCCAGCGGCACATACTCGCATAACAAATATATGAAAATCTTCGACCTACAGTGTATGACTACATGAAACATTTCCTGACACCGTATTTCACCTTCTTACGAGACATGCTTAGCTATATAACGTTGCTTGTTCTTCACTACATGGTATGCGTGCAAACAACGGGTCTACAGTTCAGTGTTCTGGAATGGATCATCATGGTGTTCTTTGTTGGCAGGGTATTTTTTGAGGTGGACCAGTGCATCAACGAAGGATCGCTTTACATTGTGTAAGTGTGTTATAAAAAGCTCATACGATGTAATTTTCAAAAGCCAAAACGTTGCTTTAATTATTGTTAAAAAGTTTAATACGGTAGAAATTTAGATCGTTAGAGCGCTGCAGAGAGTTACCACCACTGCAATGGAGTTTGTAGCTTCTACCGCAACCTGTTGCGAGACTTTTGTTGTTATATATTTATCTGCAACCATTTCCATGAGAGTGAATTGAACAAAATACATGGCAGCGAAAAAATATCGCTCAATCAAAGATTTTTTATTTTATTTGGATCTTACATATTTGTTATTAGTATAATAATGGCTATTTTCTTTTAATAAGTTTTTTTTTTATCAATGAAATTGCCGTCTTTCAACATCGAACCGTTGACAACGCTGGCCTTCAAAGAAACAGTCACTAGATTAATCTACTAGTACTTCAAAAATATCCAGTAGCAGAACCATTAAAAAATACTTCAATTCATCGATAACTATTCCGGCTATGCGCCCACTCACAAGGTCAGCGGTGCAACATTTAAGCGGTAGATAATTTTATCAGATTTTACAAAGAAATGTATAGAGGACCAAAGTTATTTTCGAATTATACAATTCTGGGTAAGGTTTAGTCAATTTTACCGAACTGGAAATA
The DNA here is from genome assembly GCA_949775045.1 of Metridium senile. Lineage (NCBI taxonomy): Eukaryota > Metazoa > Cnidaria > Anthozoa > Actiniaria > Metridiidae > Metridium > Metridium senile. The sequence goes on along the minus strand of OX459105.1, from coordinate 13,492,838 downwards.
CATTATGTAAGAGATAAATACCGAGAACGGAGGCAATAAGCCGTATAAAGCCCGAGGGGCCCGAGGGCTTTATAGGCTTATTGCCGACGTTCGAGGTATTTATCTGACTTATTACATGATTTACAGAGGTTTTCCAAAAAGGCCTTGTATTTTTAAATTTTGTATGCAACATTTGGGTTTTTACGCCATATACTTTTATCGATGCAAGTCGTTTTCAAGACGACAAATATATTCTTCTTTTATTTTTAGTGCATGACTTATTACATGATTGAATAGGTTTTCACACAACTTCATGTCCCAAAGGGCATCATCAAGCTGATTATTTTTTTGGTTTCCCATGAGAATACAATCCAAACAATGGGCTTTTAGTTTTGTTGTACACTACAATACTAATGAACTGTAACGAACAAATGAATACGTTTTCTTCTCACTAACTGACATTGATCGGACAGTTAGCATAAAGTGTTAGGGTCAGGATTTGTAAGCAAAGGGTTCGAGGTTCGATCCTCGAAAGGGTCACTCTATCAGATTTTTTATCCGTTAAATGTTCGCAACTAGAAAATTTCTAAGTTTAACGTTACATATAAAGTAGGGTCATTGGTCATTAGGTCATTGGTATTCAAGGGCAATATACATTAGTATTCAAGGGCAATATACATTAGTATTCAAGGGCAATATGTATTAGATAGTTACTGAGGCCGGCAGCAATATATCTAATATTGCTAGCCGGCCGAAGTGACTATCGTATATAGTTACTATTCACCACCCTGCCCCATTGTTTTCTCTCTTGCACAGTAATCGGCGGTTTCTTGTGTTTTTGAATATAATAAAAATAGGCTTACCAAACTTTCACGCTGGGCTGGCAGTGTACTGAAATCGGCGTTTTTAAGCGTGATTTTGAATAACTTTTTATAGTTAGGTCCGATCAACTTCAAATTTTATATGTGAAGAGTACACACCCAAAGAAAATAATTCTTCTTTTCACTTTTACAAATGTTACGATTTTTGGCGGGAAAATAACGTCATCAATTTTAGAGGAAAATCTAAAATGAGGGTAATGCAAAATTTTAAAATGCGCATTTGAAAGAACTCATTGAGATACGTTCAAAACCGAAGAGATAATAGTCAAAGTCAAATTTAATCTAAAGTTATAATTTTTTGAATGTAAAATAGAAAACATTTCTAAACTTCAAAAATCATATATTTTGATTAAATTTGACTTTGACTGTTATCTCTTCGGTTTTGAACATATCTCAATGAGTTCTTTCAAATGCGCATTTTAAAATTTTGCATAACCCTCTATTTCAATTTCCCACTAAAATTGGTGACGTCATTTTCCCGCCAAAAATCGTAACATTTGTAAAAGTGAAAAGAAGAAAATTTTTCTTTTGGTGTTTACTTTTCACATGTAAAACTTCAAGTTGATCGGACTTAACTATAAATCATTTTGTTTTTTACTCGACAAGGGACTGGAACCAATATTATGTTAGTACTCTGCTGAATGCAAGGCATTGTGGGCACAACTTAAACTTGTCAAGGAAAACTTGTTCATCATCTACACGAGCAAGGAAACCTTGTCAATATAAAATTGTCAAGGAAATCTTGCTGATCGTCTACACGAGCAATGAAAATTGTCAAGGATACTTGTCAAGGAAAAATTGCTCGTGTCAACGCCGCTTAATTAGTTATAATATTATCAGCCAATGAAAATGTAATAATCATTCAATAGCCTGTCCCATTATTGTTCTCTTTGTTGCATAATAATCAGCGGTTTCTTGTCTCTTTGAATATAATAACAATAGGCTTACCAAACTCTAATTAGTTATAATTTCATCAATTCTATTTAGAGGAATGCTAATGAACTTGATGACATTAAACGTGTTTTTGTTGCAAGTTTTCCATCGGTTGCCTGGGTAGCATAATGGCTTAAAGCGCGGATACAGCAATGCAGAAGGTCTCGGTTCGAATCCTGGCATTGGTACTCAAAGTCTTTTTTCACCAAAAATCGCTATCTAGTAAATTATTTAATGAATTATAAGTCTGATGATGCTTACTAGAATGGAAATTATTAGTTATACACACTTAACAAAACACACTGCAATATGTTTGATATTGCAGAGTGCGAACTGCAATATGTTTGATATTGCAGAGTGCGAACTGCAACATAACTAAATATCTTTGCTTTCAGACGCGGGTACTCAGCAATCAGTGATTTAGTGCAGAGAGAGAACAATGGGGTAGGGTGGTGAATAGTAACTATACATTAGTATTCACGGGCAATATATAGATATTGCCCTCAAATGGGGGCAATATCTGTATAAAGCCCTTGAATTGATAATGAACAGGGTAATACGCGATATAAAGCCCTAAAAGTAACAATGAAAACCGATGTAATCATGTAATAAATGACATTAAAGCATTTGATTTTTACCAAACATAGCTTTATTTATTGAGAATAAACCCTTCCTTTCGATAGTTCACAGTTTTCAGTTATCTTTCCATATATGCTCTGTAAAATTGCAATAAAAACACGAAAAGTGTGATATTCAGAGCATCATTTCAGTTTTTAAATCAAAGCTTGTTACCTCAATTACCGTGGCTGTTCCATAAACCAAATACATCATAAATTGCTTGTGTGTATACATTTTTCGTCGATCGAACGAGGTTTTATCCTTCCTTTTTTTAACTTTGAAAAAGCTCCAAATTGAATTGACGTTCGTAAGACGCCATGCTTGCAATCCTTCCTTCAAGTAGAGGTACTTGGACATGTTTGATACCAAAATAAGCTATAGTTTCCCCAGCTCTTATTTACAATAGAGCTCAATGGGATAGCTGTTAAAGATAAGGCAAACCGTAGCAAGAAAGTTGGGTTCACCGAGTCAGTGCCTGAGCGAGCCTGTGGCTTTCCTCAGATCGTCGACATGTCGTTGTTACTTCGCTTGTAAATTACCACTTTTATAACATTGAACTCTACAAATGTTCAATAATTACGGTTTGATAGTTGCTTCAATATCATGTGGTGTTAAATTGACTAAAAAAATCGTATTTAGCTTAGTTTTGTTCAATCGATTTTGATTCTATCTTGGATTCCCGAATCGGTGTCTATTTTCTATTTTACACATGATATCCGCTGGCCTCGATGACTGGCGGAAGTCCGGAATAGTTGGCGATGACACTTAATAAGTAGAACGTTGATTTTGAACTTGCATAATATTAAGTAAAGTCAAAACCTTAAAAATGAATATGTGTAATACTAGTTTTATTTAGTTGAAAAGCAAAATACAATAACAAATGGAATACGTTCACTGGCCTTTCTTTTTCCTTCAAAGTGACCCATTCAACTCAAGTGTAGACAGGCAGATAGTCAGGACACTATACTTCCAGCAATGATAAAAGCAGCATAAAAGGCACTTGTATATAAGTCGTTAATCATTTCAAATTTAGATATTCTTGAAAGGTAACATGTACAGGATCAACTAGTCATTGAAGAAATCTTTCTCAATGCATATGGTTCAAATATCAGACATTTTGAAGTAGCACACGTAAACTTGTACCGACTGTTTCGCCCAAGGCCAAGTGTTTTCAACGACTCGGTGATTAAAAAAGCGATTCTTCTGATTAAAAGATAACTTCTTGCAAGAAAATAGTACTCACAATACTTGCTTTGAAATAACAAACATTTAAGATCCAAATGAAAAATATAACAAAAAGTACCATTATGAATTTTACGTTTGTCTCTGACTGATGCCCAATCCTTTATTGTATTCACCGTATAACACGATAATTTTCTTCTGAAGAATGCATTAAACGAGATTGAGAAACATCCAATGTCGCTACTTCCATTCATTTGAATTTTATTTGCTTTCTTGCATTGGCACTTCTTGAATAAGATGTGCGCGTCTCAATGATAGCAAGTGTCCGGAACTCCTTTAACGTTTGCAAAAAAAGAAAAATTGCCAGACGTCAGCCTCAGCTGTTACACTTTGCAATTATTCAGAAACTTGTGTTGCAACAGCATTAACTGAAAAACTTGCACAATGCAACTTTCATCAAAGGCGGATTCCGTGACGTCACATACAATCAAACATTTGATTGAAAAACGGATAGCGCGAGGGCAACAATAACAAAACTGAAATAATTCATAGGTTACTAATTGTACAGCTCCAAGCAAATTATTCTCAATTACTCAAGTAAAAGGTTGATATTTTTTTTACGTATTAGTGACTTCTGGAACAAAGTGGATTTTACCTCTATAGTAATTTACATCTTCACCATAATTTGCCGCGGTCTTGTGAAACAACCGAAGAGTAACCTGCTTGTAATGGCATCGTACTCGTATGGTATCAATGCAATGCTTCTTACGTTAAGGGTGTTTGGCCAGTTTATGGAATTAAAAGAATCTACAGGAACCAAGCAGATTGCTTTGCTGAAGATCATCAAAGCTGTTGCAGTTATATTTGTGCAGATAGTATCAGCCATGTTGGGCTTTTCTTTTGTTCTTACTAAGATTTACATAGCTGACGTCTCGCACCTTGCTGAAACGAACGCGACCCATGGGTAAGTAAAATGAGACTTTTCCTACATGTTATAAAAATATTTTTATGAAATATTTTACCATGAATTATGCAATCTTAACCTTTATTATATTAGGTCTTAAGAGAGGATGTCACGAAGAATCAAACAAAATCTCGATTCACCGGCAACATTCAAAAATTCGAATCGGCTCATATTTTGGTATTAGGTAGGCCCTAAGGTAAAACAAATCAGGATATATTTAGTTTGCTGAAAAATTATTTTGTTTTCGAGAAAATCGATAAAATGTATTTCACGCATAATTAACGCTGTTCGAGGGTCGAATTATAGCCCATGTTTGGAGGTCTCGCTTGACCTGGCAAAATATTCTAACAACCATCTAATCTCATAAACTTTTAAAGCATTCTTTTAAGGATGTTATGGACAAAATTCAGATTCTTTCGTTGAATTTGAAATGAAGTATTTTTTTTTTCCGTTGAGCACCTCGACGCCATGTTATAAACTAAGGTCACTTCAAAAAATTATTTTCCTATGTGCGAAGTGAAATAAACGCTCGAAATTTAAAATTTAGTAAGCAGAAGGAAGATACTTGTAGCTGGTATGGTTCTTTTTCTGGGGTTTTTGTGCTGCTCTCCGTACGAGAGCTCTTAGTTTACTGAAATTTCGTTCTACAGCGATGTCGGCAACTTAAAAGATAATGAGGAATATGCGATATCTTAACGTATTTATTTACTTAAATTGAAAGAAAAAGAATGGGGGGGGGGGGGGGGGGGGGGGGTGGGCAATTTTTTTTTGCACGATGTTTTTTCCCCACTCTAAGTATGTGCACGAATTTTTTCTTCACCTTGCACGATCTTTTTTTCAGAATATTTGATGTGCTCGCAAATACCAAAAAAAAATTCGAGCACAGCCTAAAAGTGGAAAAAAAATTCGAGCACATCAAACATTCTGAAAAAAAAGATCGTGCAAGGTGAAGAAAAAATTCGTGCACATACTTAGAGTGGGAAAAAAACATCGTGCAAAAAAAAATTGCCCACCCCCCCCCCCCCCCCCCCCATTCTTTTTCTTTCAATTTAAGTAAATAAATACGTTAAGATATCGCATATTCCTCATTATCTTTTAAGTTGCCGACATCGCTGTAGAACGAAGCACAAAAACCCCAGAAAAAGAACCATACCAGCTACAAGTATCTTCCTTCTGCTTACTAAATTTTAAATTTCGAGCGTTTATTTCACTTCGCACATAGGAAAATAATTTTTTGAAGTGACCTTAGTTTATGACATGGCGTCGAGGTGCTCAACGGAAAAAAAAAATACTTCATCTCAAATTCAAAGAAAGAATCTGAATTTTGTCCATAACATCCTTAAAAGAATGCTTTAAAAGTTTATGAGATTAGATGGTTGTTAGAATATTTTGCCAGGTCAAGCGAGACCTCCAAACATGGGCTATAATTCGACCCTCGAACAGCGTTAATTATGCGTGAAATACATTTTATCGATTTTCTCGAAAACAAAATAATTTTTCAGCAAACTAAATATATCCTGATTTGTTTTACCTTAGGGCCTACCTAATACCAAAATATGAGTCGATTCGAATTTTTGAATGTTGCCGGCGTATGTTTGATTCTTCGTGACATCCTCTCTTAATGCTATTTCGTTTTTTTGTTCTGTTAGGCATTCTTTTATTACGCTCTAGATCTGTTTATTCAATATAAATTCGAGTCTTTTTTATGTTCATTTAAGTCACCCTTTTTGAATAATAAGTCTTGTATGGCGCGTTTTTCGTGTCAAAATTCAAGTTCGACATTCGTTTTTCAAATTGACTTTCCTTTTTCAAGTTCGACATTCGTTTTTCAAGTTCGACATTCGCTTTTGAAGTTGATATTTTTTTCAAGTCGACATTTTTTTCAAGTTGACATTCGTTTTTTTAAGTTCGACATTCGTTTTTCAAGTTGACATTTTTTTCAAGTTGACATTTTTTCCAAGTTGAGATTTTTTTCAAGTTGACATTTTTTTGATTCGGGCTTTCTGTGTTTATGGCTGGTGGGAGTAAACAAAATGTCGGTCACTGATGCAAAAGGATGTTTTATTTAAGACGGATTCAACATTTCCTACAAATGATCCGAAAACCTGAAAAACCTTTGATAAACCAATACTTTACAAATGCACAGAAAACTGTGCCTGGATATTGACGATAAAAGGGGAAAATTCATGATGAAAAAGAGACAACTCACCATCAAAATATCTAACTCGAGCAAATGCACATGTCACGTCTCACGTCGCTCTAAGTCACGTGCTCAAGTAACCATGATAACGTGCTCAACTCTCCGCAGATCGCAGGCTCAAGAGTTAACAACTCTTTCACTCGGACACTCAACAGGACGACATAGTGGCTTTCGCCTTTGGCTATAGCCACAAAAACGAATGTCGAACTTGAATTTTGACACGAAAAACGCGCCATAGTCTTGTAAGTGGTATTTATGTTTTTTTCTTCTTTGTTTTTCTTGTACTTTATTAACATATTTTTAATTAAAATTCTCGTCCATTTAGATAAATATATGACAGATTCTAAACGTCAACCGTCACGTTAGGTATATTTTTCAAAAACTTTGTTTAGATTTATTTGTCATAAACCTTCTAGAATATAGAATATACACTTATTGTGTTTCATATGGGACACTTCTGAAACTATTTATTTTTTACATCTGCAGAGTATGTGGACATTCAGTTGGAATAGAGTGGTAAGTTTATCAATCGAACCCCCATGCCTCCACTTCAATTTACATTTACTAAATTGCCACACATATACATCATACGAGATCAACATTTACCCAGGGCCTTTTTCTTTTGATTGTTGTTATAAAAACACATACATAGAGGGACAGTCCTTGAAAATAGAAAGTATTTGTTTTGTCTACTCACACTTTCATGGTCCGTTCATGTCATTTCATGTTAGTTGTGTTTCAATTCCACGGGCTTTTACCAAGGTTTTGGGGTTCTGGCATAGACGTCGACATGTTTGCTGCATGTAATTTTTTAGACTACGAAATATTAATAACTTGATTTGCCAGAAAAAATAAAATGTTCATGGCTTTTCAACAGTCATTTTAAGCCTACTGTCCATGGTATCTTGACTACCAAGAAATTGTCCAATATATGGTGGGACTACATACAGTAGATCTTGCATGTGATTGGCAGACTACCATAACCCTTGGGTGACGGCCGTTTCATTCGAATTCCACCGATGACTTCAAAAATTCTAACTTTCTCGGTTTGAGAGTCAGGGCGTTATTATTTGATTGACTGTGTTGCCTAGTAACTTCGGCAACATATGACACTTAATTGATCATCTCAGATGCGAAAATGTAAAATATATATAGTTCTTTGTGTTAAGGTGAACGTAAAAGTGTTTTTTGCGTTTTTTGGGACATAGAACAACCACTGTTCACGTTATTTTTCATCTCTAAATTTAGTGCAAAAAATATCTTTAAAAAAAATCGGCATTCTAAGAACACATCAGCCCTAACTAGATATAGAAAATATAAACGTGAAAATATGAATAGTACTTAAATAGATAAAAATATTTCATTTAAATTAAATTTAAAGTGAATTTGATATATTGAGATAAACTTTTACAAAATGTATAAATCTAGTCTCCCTCGCAGCCGTTCTTAGTGTCGTTACGCAACGTTCCCTCCCCACTAACGGCTGCTTCGATTCGAACAGTATTCCTTTCCCTTTGTAATGTTTTTGAGCCAATCAGCGCACAGAATATTGTAAACATGACGTTTACCCGATATCTAAAAGGTCAAAGTTGGAGTCGTCTCATTGTCAATGGAGGAAATGTGAGAACCACCAAACAAAGTAATAGAAAGCGATTCATTCCTGTTTATCGAATGTCAGATGTAATATATCAAACACTAGAAAGAGTGTTTCATCAGGTTTTCAAACACCAAAAAATGGATTAAATATGAGCGGAATGCTGATTGGCTAAACCGAGGTAAAGGAATGTTGTTCGAATGTGGGGAGGGACGGGAAGCCCGACACTAAGAACGGCTGCGAGGGAGACTAGTATAAATACGGCTCAAGAATATCGGTAGTTCCAAACAACAACAGTTCCCCTAACAACGCCTTTTTGGAATTGAAATCAAGTTTTGAACGAAATAGGCTTGCATTAAAAATAGCCAAAAACCGAATAATAATCCGTCGCTAAAGGGTTAAACAACAAATTTTAGCGGTCACGTGATCCATATCATTGACTTGATAACTAGGGCTAGGGTTAGCGTTTGACTAGGTTGGGGGTTAAGGTATTTAGGTTAGTGTTAGTGTTAGGGTTAAGATTTTGGCTGTCGCGTGACTAGCTTCCCCAACCCAAATCGTGACCAGTGCAGCATAAAAGTATGTTGTCCTGCTAACACAATACAATACATGTACATGTCCCCCAATACATGCTGTCTTGCTCCGTTTTGGAATATTCTCTCACATCTGAGTTTTGCGCATTTCCTCACTACTAACTTTGCAGGAAATGCTCGGTTTCATGTGAAACGATGTAGATTATTTAAAATTTATAAACGTTAATAAGTGAAAAAGCTGACACTGTGGGAAAAATATTGTTTTCCTTAAGTAGAATTATATAATATAAATACGCCTACCTTGTCCAACAATGAATTTTGCCCTCTGCGCCTTATTCAAATCCTACAAACGTACATATATTTTACAATTATCACTCCCTGTCGGGGCTCTTCCTTCTTCTCTTCTACATGTAATACAACTACATTCATTATTTACAACACACAACTCGTCATCTGTACGGTATTGCTTAATTGTCATTACACCATTTTTTTCAGTTGGTGGTACTTCTTTGAGTTTCTTGCGTGGTCAATTGTTGGGTCAGGAGATCGCAGTTTGCTGTCACTTGATAATGGCTTTTCCAACTACATTTCAAAAGTGCTGTTTTTGTTCTTCCTGATAGTTACAGCAGTGGTTATTATGAACATGTTAATAGCACTCTTGTCCCACACGTACCAGGAAGTAGAGGTGAGTAATTAATGTATCTCAGCCAAACAATAATGCATAATATTGTCAAATCTGAGACCATGGACGATTTTCGTGCTTTTGATAAATCAGTCATCGAATGTAATTTCAATGGTTAACAATGTAAGGGTGTAGTAAGCGGAGTTATTAAGCAACGTTGATTCATGCTTCCCTTCGTTTTTAGCTCGGTGATTTGTGCTTAACTTGCTAACTTGCTTCTTGTCGAACATAGAAACAAGTAGAACCAAATCTTTATGTTATTATCTTGGTCTTTTTCAAAATTTATTAAGTGTGCAAAAGGCTTTTTTCCATGGCTAATGATTACAAACAATTCAACTTCAGGACAGTTATCTACAATGATTGATCTTATGATCTCATTAATCATTAGAAGATATTTTCCGTGTTTCTATTCTCTGTTAGAAACACGCTGGATTGTTGGGAGAGCACGAGAAAGATTTTGAATCACGAGCTGAAAGCGATCAATCCCAAGTGTTTCTAACAGAGAATAGAAACACGGAAAATATATTCTAATGCTTTTATAAAATAACAACAACAGATAATAACGAAGATATAAAGCTAATATATAAGCTTGATCACACAACAAATTCTCCTAACGTCGTCAAATGACGACGTACCAAGCAAAAAACGTACCAGGTTCAAAACTAGTCAAAAATAATTTTCAGTGCGATGAAAAAATCGACTTTATTCTTCACAAAATGTCAATATAAAGACCACAACAAAAGATGATCAAGTTTACATGGATTTAAAAGTGGATTTCAGAGTTCAAGCACATGCATTAGAAAAGTCTAAAATCTAGCTGAAATCGTTATCAAAAACACTTCAATTTCACTGAAATGTGCTTTGCTTAAAGCCGTGTGTTCACGCTTCACTTTGTCTATCTTGCAAGTCGATAAAATTCTGACTATTTCGCTTCTGAAGTGGAAACTCTAACTTGAATTTGTGGAAGTCTGGAACTCTGTGACCGTTTGAGCTGCATGTAAGGTTTCAATAAGAATAACAGGAGAGTTTAAGTAAACTGAGAATGCGTGACGAACTACTTTACCGAGAACTGAAGCAAGACGAAGGAAAACTTTCTCTGTTTTGATGTACATGTAAGTTATAAAGCTTGTAGCTTTTGCTGAAGTATATTTTTCTACTATTGTGCAAATTCAATGACATCAAAATGATTTTTTTGTATTTACTTTGTACATATTTAGGAATTAAAAGTGCTTTTACGGTAGACAAAGTAGAGTTGTGATCTTCTTGTCGCGATTTGAATAACTTTGAGCATTGCTGTGAACTCAGATTTAATATTTTTACAAGCTTAAAAGTGTTAAAGACTTTTTAGTTCGTGACTTCTGAGGTGGTGAAGGCCGTCGAAGTCAAAATTGACACAAAAAATTTTTTTTCTTCATTAGACGACACGATTTTGTATTTTTACGGAAAAATCAAGCGACACTCCGCTTGAAAACCGTGTTTCTATGCTCTTATAGAAACACGGGTTTTTGCACGTTTCAGCCAATGAGAGCGCGCGTTATATAATGGTTATTTTATAAATGTGAGTTCATAAACGATCAGCGATTATTGATCTTAAGTCATCTTTTCTACCCGAATTCGAAAATTTAAACAATTGCAGTAGGCCTTTTATTTGGAATTATTATACATATATATCATGTACATTTTTGTTTTGACAGCAAACGGAAGTGTATTTAAAAAATGTCTCTCTGATTGGATAATTATAACAAACGTAAATATCCATTCATTGAGGGTGGATGACGATAAAGCAACCTATCATTGCAATCTCTCCCTTCTCTTCTCTCTCTTCCTCCTTTCCCCTCTCCCTCCCCCATCCCCTAGAGAGCCGCTGCGCATGCTAGACATTTTAAAATTGTGGTTAAGTGTAGTTTTCAGCCTTATTCACAATGTCTAATCAAATCAGATAAACATTTGTTCAATATTCAAATTAACATCACGTATAAAAGCTTTGACATTTCTGAATAAATAAATTTTGAAAATGCAGTCATGTAGACTGCGAAACGTCAAGTTTTAGTGTTACTCTTTATTTTAAGTACATTTGATAAATTAAAGGTAATTCATTCTAATTTTATGACTACATCAAAATCCAAGATGGCGAACAAAAATGTGGCAGTCAAACCTGAAATTTTTAGGTTCTGAAACAATCTGTTTGAGTTTGAGTTTTATTAAAATAATACACATAAGCTTTCAGGAGTGTTGCTACACAGACTGGCAAGTATTGAGGAAGATTCTTCAGTTGGTTTATAGGTGTTTTTACACCTGTGACTTTGCACAACATGTGATTTGGGTAGGCGAGGCTGTTTGGAAAATGATGACCTATCGACGTCAAATTTTGTTTGCAAAATTTTGTTTGTCCCACTGTAAACTTTGGAACATGTGTCCTCATGAGAATTATATGGCCATTTGGGCTAGAAGACCTATAGGCCTTTACAGCTTTAATAGCTTTAATACTTTCAAATAATAATGTTAATATTTTTCACATCTTTAAAATCTTGGATCAAATAAAATATAGACTGATGAAACGTGTCTCTTATTGTGAAAAATTAATACTTCTATTGTAATTAACAGGACAACGCATTCAACGAATGGGCATACAGAAAAGCTTTCATTATCAAGACCTACTACAGCTGTCATCCAGTACCCGTTCCTTTATGTATCATATCAATCCCATTAAAGCTATTTTACAAATGCTATCAGAAACACTGCCTTAATAGAACAAGCGAAAAGGAAACCCAGAAAGAAGAAGAAGAAGACAACCAGAAAGATAATAATGTGAGTATTAATAGTTTGCATGTTGGTCTGTTTGCCCGTTTGCCTGTTTGTCTGTTTGTTGTTGCCTGTTTGCCTGTTTGCCTGTTTGCCTGTTTGCCTGTTTGCCTGTTTGCCTGTTTGCCTGTTTGCCTGTTTGCCTGTTTGCCTGTTTGCCTGTTTGCCTGTTTGCCTGTTTGCCTGTTTGCCTGTTTGCCTGTTTGCCTGTTTGCCTGTTTGCCTGTTTGCCTGTTTGCCTGTTTGCCTGTTTGCCTGTTTGCCTGTTTGCCTGTTTGCCTGTTTGCCTGTTTGCCTGTTTGCCTATGCTACCATAGCCATAATAAAATAATTGAAGATCAGAAATACAAGGAAACCAAGAAAAAAGACGTGAGTATTAAGGCTGCGCTTAAACGTCCTCTATTTCTACGTACATCCAACTGACATCCAGTTCCCGTTCCTTTATCTATCATATCAATCCCATTAAATGTATTTTACAAATGCTATCAAAAAAACTGCTCTAAGAAAACGAGCGAGGAAATGTATAAAATGAGTATATAAGGCCGCGCACAAACGCTTAGATCACACAATTAACAAAAATAATGAGATCATTTTAATGGGATTTTCGAGTAAAAATGAGCAGATATCGAAAGGCATCCACCCATCCACCCATCCATCCATCCATCCATCCATCCATCCATCCATCCATCCATCCATCCATCCATCCATCCATCCATCCATCCATCCATCCATCCATCCATCCATCCATGCCTGACACCGATTCAAATCCCTCCCCGGGCTTTAATACTGATGAGCGTCATCATGTATAAATTATAGGATCGTGTACGTGACTGATTTCCTTTATTTCATTGATCAAAAACATCATTAATTATTTTATGAGTTTTTGAAATGTTGGTTGAGTTTGTTTGATGTGTAATTATTCTCTCTATTGCCACAAGGGTTTTTCTCCGGGTTATCGGGCTTTCCTCCCTAATTACAAATCAATATGTGAGTAGAGTTCTGTGGTAAGATGTTGAATGTAGGGGTTTAGGGAGTTTGATAAGTAGAAAATTTGTGTCTGGATTGAGACGGATTGAAAAGTTTATAGAAATGATTTACGATACCCCCATTCTCGTATCCAGAGCCTGTGTTACTCTTGGCCAGCAGTTCCGACTGACATAAGACTCTGCTAGGGAAGCAGATTTTTGAGCTAATTTTGATTGGCGCTTGGAAAATTAAAACAATAGTAAGAACGGAAACAGATGAAGTACACGATCTGAGTGGTGCTTCATGTAAACAAAAATTCGAATTTACATTGGAAATGTAACTTCAGGTTTGTGGAACACAGCGGTCAAACGACTACGCATGCGCGAAAAAAAACAAAAAACAAGTAAAATGATCCAGCACACAAATTTGACATTCATACGGACTCTATAAAAATCGATGGAGTGTACGAATTTCATCGCTTTTTTTCTCAACATACACCTATTTCAATTAACGTTGTCCATCTGGAATGGTTGATCTGAGACCGATAGGGACTGTGGGAGTTCATTAAATTCCAAGTACATTGTTTGAATCACGTTTGAGTGGTGCTGAATTACAGATAACAGTATTTCAGAAGTAAACATTAATATAGCGTAATTATAATAGTGCATTTGCAGTTTAACGAGCTCCCACAATTCCGATCGGTCTTACATCAACCATTCCAGATGGACAACGTTAATTGAAATAGGTGTATAAAGAAAAATACAAAGTCATAGATTCATTGTAGTTTTAAAATATAACAAAGGTTCCGTACACGCCCAGCCCCCCCCCCCCCCCCCCTTAGTTAATGAACTAAGGATGCGTAGTTTAACCGGAACACCAAAATTAGATCAGAATATATCCGTTTCCCCAGAATGTAACGTTAACTCGGCGGCGCTGGTCAAGAGCAACGCGGGCTCTGGGTACGGGGTTGACGACGCCCGAGTTAGCTCTCGAACCCAGGTCTATATCACTGCTCGTCCAACCTTGTGAACGATTCAATGCTTTTTCAGTTGACACAGTTTAGAATTATTAAATGAATGGTTACTATAATTATCCTATTGCAGAAGTTACTGAAGAAGTTTTGTAAGGAAATTCAAGAAAAATATTTTGCAGAATATGGAAACTGTTTCTCACAAGGTTTGGAAAGGGCAATAACTAATTAACAAACAAACATATAGAATTAAATTTTATTTATTACTGTGTAATAGTTCTTTTGTATAGTATTTTATGAATAATTTGTTTTTGTATTTGATGTACAGATGACCCTCTCGTAAGCGACCTCCCTCGATCCAGGAGAAAGTGGTCGGTTACGGAAGATGGTCGCATACGAGAACCTTAACACAGGAAGCACAAACAATGAGAACCCTATCACATGAAGCCCAAACGATGTGTAATTTGTAGCACGTTCGGACACATGTCAAAAATTATCAACGAATTTGAAAATTTAATGTCTTAGTGGTTTATGAGGCTTTCATTTACTTACGGTAGTTTACTGCAGGTATTGCATTAGCAAATTTTGTTTTCGCTACAGCATCTCTGAAGATCTAGATGTTTTAGGCAATTAGTTATAAAAGATAGCAGTCTAATGACTCTGCGGGATTCCCAAGTAGACACAATGAAAAAACATGATATAATACATGATAATTAGAAAATGATCACACGATACAAAATCTGGGCCTCAAAAATGTATTCGAAATATAGGTATTTGGTCCTCAAATATAGCGGATTTTTATCACATGACCGTTTAATGCAAATGGACTTTCGACATTCGTTCCCGGATGTCCTTTTTTCAGAGGATGGAGGAGCCAGTTGATTCAGGTTGAATCAGTAGCTATTAGTAATAATATTGTTCTACTACATATACACATTTACATACTCAGACCATTGGCTCAACAGATACACCTAATTCAAAAAAGGTTGTCGGGGCGAACGGCGATGGGTAATACGAATTTCTTGTTGTTCGTTTCTAAGTTACCCAAACAATGCCTCCACTGTTCAGCGAAACCTTCGAGACATCCATCTAAGGTCATCGCTGAACGGTGTTTGGGTAATTTGGAATGGAATAAGAATACATTAGTATTATCCATAGCCCCTTTTGGTCGTGCAATCGCCAATGATCATGACCAATCGCCAATCGCCGTTCGCCCCGTCAACCGTTTTTGAATTAGGTGTATACTAATATACTGTCATCACCATTGATCAAAATTCCTTGTGTCTCTGCAGATAGTTTATCAGGGATTGATCGGCAGCTCAGCGAAAACAAACGATTGATGGGGCACATTGCTAACGAGCTTTTCAAAGAAAGTATCACCAGTCCTACTGTGTCGGTAAGTAATGATGGGGTCCGTACGGCTTTTTTCAACAGGTCTGTACAAACACGTACGGACCAGCTACTCGAAACATCACAACAAAAATGGCGCGCGCTGGGCAAAATACGGGTCATATTATAAAAAACTTATTGACTTAGTTAGGTCGGGCCGTACGGGAAAATATTTGGTTCTTGGTCATTCGTACGTCATGACCGCGAGCCAAATATTTTCCCGTACGGCCCTTTCACTCAGTCAATAAGTATTTATTCTCTGTGGTTTTTAAAACGATCTTCAGATGGAACGGCATTTTTTTAAAGGCTCTTTTGTGGCAGCAAGCCAGTTTATTGGCCGTGTACAATGCCATTTCTATTTAGTGAAACATGTTTTATATAATGTTTAAAGTCCTATAACGAGGAATGGACGGGATTTAAGTCCGCGCAGTTATTCCCAGTCAGAGTCGCAGCCTTGTATTTGAGCTATATAATTGCAAGGACTTGAAATCCCATCCTGTCCGAATTGGAGGACTTTGAACGAATTCAAATCCTCATTTATTATTCGGAATAAAAATGAATACTTTTTGTTTATGGTAAAAAAAAGGAAACTTCAGCTAGTGTTTTGATTTCAGCAAGGACGAGATGGGGGTGAAATTAAGATTTATTATTACTATTTGCATATATGATTAAACAATGGAAATCAATAGAAATATTTGCACTTTCATGTCTATTTATCAATATATACCAAGATTTCAGTGTCGCCTTTCCGGAATTCATGAGGGGATCTGGAAACGAGTGTAGAAATCAGTATTAATCTAATTAAGAAACAAACCCCATCACATGAAAGACCACACTACAAATATTAGGTTTATCAAGTTTTAGAATGATTGGACAAATACTAACTGATTTATGGGCTTTAAAAAAGTCGCAAAAATAAGAGAGAATTTATGTTTTTTTGGGACGCTGTCCTTAAACCCCATACATTCTCTCTTATTTTTGAGACTTTTAAAAGCTTATACCTCAGTAAGTATTTATCCAAACATGCTCAAACTCGGTAATAATACTAATATTTGTATGTTTTATTTTGTGATGGAGATCATTTTTTAATTAGATTAATTTTTTCATTCGGCCCCAGTCCCCTCATGAATTCCGTAACATGAGGCGAACTATCTCCCTTAAGCCGGTTCAGTTCTATGAAAAATTGTAATTGGATTAAGTTTATATAAATGTCAAATTTAAAGAAATCAACAATAAAATAGCGGCGATAGACACAGGAATTATTGATGAATTCAGCTAAATTTAATTAATTTTTAATTTTTAAAGTAAACTTAAAATATAATTGAAACTTTGTGTTGTGATTCCATGGTTGACAGGACGTGCTTCTACATATTCCTACATGAATGATCGAACAATAGTGAAATACAATAGTTACACTGCACTCAATTAATAAGAACGTCCGTCGACCGTGGAATCATAACATAAAGTTTCACTTGCATTTTATGCTAACTTTCGAAATTAATTTATCCTTATGAAAATGCTTCATTCCAGATAAAACTGAAAGTTTATTACCCAAATAGGTATCAAATTGTGCATGTTGTGTAAGAATCTATTTCGCTGTTTTTGAATATCAAGAAAAGTGCAAACATCACGACATTAGATACTCAGTCAAAAAACTGTGATTTCCTATAAAATACTCAATTTCAGAAACGAAAAGGAGAAACTATTTAAGCGCAACTGTCCACTAATACCGATTTTCACTCGATTGTTCAGAGCGCTGCGGATATTTCCCCAAACTAAAGTTTACAGATTCATTAAGATCCAAACTTACTTGTTTAGAGTCCAATGGCTTAAAATATTCTGAATTATACCAAATAAAGAATTTATTTTTTTAATTAGTGCGCCGGAACAAAGGTCTAAAATTATAGCGAATTTGACGAGCCTCTCAAAAATAAAAAAAGGCCGAAAAGCCTAAAAGCCTAAAACTGCATTGAAGATGTTAATTAAAAATAGTTCATGATAAACAAATTCCTGAAATGATGTTGCACCTTTGCAGGATAGGATTAAACAGACCCTAAAACTGCTTTCATCTCGCGCTTTCTGGAGCTAGCTCGAGATTGGCCGAACTGGTTTTTGGATATTCAAAATTCCTTTTATCATATAAAATTGTTCATTTTTATTCAAAGATCCGTCCAGTCCCCTTTATCTGCCATTAAACATTACATATCATATTTGCAGGATATTCAGGAATGGGATTGTAGTGAGGGTATTAATGCAGTGGGCAAACAACTTTTTCATGTGAAATGTAAAGATTGCAGGAATCAGAGGAAATATCGCTACTGTGTTCATGGGGCACGTCACAAAAGCTCTCTTTCAAGAGAGTGGCCTGGATTTGAGGTAATTAGATCGTGACCCTATGCTGTTTGTGAAAACTAAGTAGCAACTGTACTCTGGTAATAAAAGTGATGTTCTTAGGGTGAAGCCTAATCTGAATTTCTTCCTACTCTGCTTAACCCTTAAAACATGGACCAGCGGAATCGAAATCCCTGAAGTGTGAATGCCGACAATTCACAAGCACTTTGACAAACCAATTAGAACGTGAAATTATTCTCAAAGAAATCCGAAAACTAGGTATATAGTCTAGCCATCTTCTGATGACGTCACGGTCAAAACCTTCGACATTCGTTTGACAAACGAATAACATTCTGCTTATATCATATCCACGATAGATTTAAAAGTGATATATTTCCTCCATTAAAGAACATTACTATATATACGCTCACATTGTGTCACAACTAGCTCCCAGCCCCGACCCCTATCGCATGCATTTTAGAACGCTCACTCCTGCTAATGTTGCAAAGTCACCAAGAATGACATGTACATTGATTCTAAGGCTTGTTTTGTATTACTTATCATCTTCATTTAAGAAATTCTACTCCCTTACTATTTACTTCTAGGTTCTTATTCAGCACAGTGGAAAGAGACGTTATATTGGGATAGGCGTGGCAAGCAGTAATTACAAACTTTACGACTTTCCCGGACGTAAACCAAATAGCGTAGGCTATCACGCAGACACGGGGGGCATCTTTGATAAAGACAATCTAGAATCTGGCCATACAGACGAAGGTCAGTGTCATATATTTAACAGTTATTCCACGAAATCGAGTCGTACATGAGATGAAATGACAAAAACAGTGGAGAATTTCGATGTGTTTTGAATACATTTTGATTTGCCGTCACACGTCATTGAGCGCGCGCTCGGTATTTTCACTTTCGATTATCTGTCATTTTGTCAAAATAAAACGATTGAAATGTTATTTTTCTTTCAAATTATGGCAAAGTTTGACCTACTAGTTGGTTTATACTAAAACAATTAGACCTCTCGCCCTCTTCTTCGCTCAGTTCGACAAAACGCTCCACCATTTTGTTTGTTTTCTTCTACCCACGGTATATGAGGTGATAGCCTAGTAGTAGGGAGCCAATCAGAGCATGAGATTGCTCATATCTATTGAGTGTGGATGTAATAAAATGGGTTATACTGAATATGTATCTAAGTTATACTGAATATGTATGTACAGTCAATGCCAAAAGTAGTTGGCACGATTTTAGTATTTTATCTTAAAGTGACTACTTCATTTAGTTTAAGTATAACAATGCCCCCACCCTTTCCCAACATTATTACTACTTTATTTATTTTTTTATTAAACATTATATATATACGTTGTTGCTATCGTGATGTTTCTTATTTCTAAAAATAACAATCTATGTAGAGTTTTATTCGTGCAAAAGAGTTTTCCTTAGTCAATACTGAAAATGTAATTTTTGTTCACATGTTTTTGTTTTATAGATTCAATGTCTTTTGCTGGTGACTTGGTAGGCTGTATGGTACTGTTTGATAAAGAACAAAAAGAAAAAGACGAAAAGTATTTACCAGTACAATTCACTCGTAATGGCAGAATTCTTGGAGAGGCCAAGTTGGATGCTGACCTCATTGGAAACATTCATCCATTGATTTCAATGGCTTTTTCGGGGATTCATGTAATGTTCAGAGTAGGTATTAGAAAAAACTTACGATCAGTTTTTGCTAGCCGGGGGGAAACTCTATAGATAAAAACCAAGGCGTTTTCACCTTTCGGAAACATGATTTTTTACAAAGAAATCATAATTTTTTATAATTCTTTCTTTTATAAACAAGTTTTAAGACAAACTTGTAATTTTATATTTTGTGAAAATTACTCTAAAAAATTTATTTTAGCAATTTCTATTCTTGACCCCTAAAAGTACGACGAGCTCCATCATTTCCATCATCCCAGCCAAAACTATATTAGAGTCCCAATCAACCCATGCCAGCATCATCACGATTAACATAAAACTATTCCATATATTAAAAAATAATAATCTTAGTAAATTTCGCGATAAAGTGTAAAATAAATAAATTAAGCTGTCTCCTTTTTGAAGAAATTATAAGAGAGTTATAGTTTCGGCAGTTAACATGAATTAAGATCATCCTAAGCAACCAACTGCACTTAGCATTTAGATCTTCCTAAGCAACGGGATGTTTCTAGATGCACGCACGTGAGTGGATCGCCTTGCCGCGATTGTACCGTTGTCACTTGCAGTCATTCGACAAACTATCAAAAACATGATCAGAAAGAGTAAACGATGGTTATGCTTGGGTATGATTATGACTACACACAAACTGAAAATTGCATTAGCTAACAATACCATATTCTATACTAACAATAGATTGTATTTTATTTTAGAAAATTAGATCAGGATATGGAGTGATCCAGGATATGGAGATATCGATTGAGCAACTCCAGCGCCACGTAGCAGAAGCTGCACAAAATCCATCCAGCAGTTCTAGAATGATTCAGGATATGGAGAAATCGATTGAGCATCTCCAGCGCCACGTAGCAGAAACTGCACAAAATCTAAAGTAAGTATTTCAATGTCAATTCTGCCTGCCTGCCTGCCTGCCTGCCTGCCTGCCTGCCTGCCTGCCTGCCTGCCTGCCTGCCTGCCTGCCTGCCTGCCTGCCTGCCTGCCTGCCTGCCTGCCTGCCTGCCTGCCTGCCTGCCTGCCTGCCTGCCTTCAATTATTACACTTTATAAACGAGACCTCGCCCTCCTCGATCGATTAGTAATAGTTAATGCACAGGCAGCCTAACTATTCTCTTTGAGGATTTGTTTTAATGACAATTAAGTTATTTTTAACCGCGCGCCGAGCGAGATACATATTGAACGCGCGGGTGGGGTTCCTGTCGTGTATTTGTTTGAATGTGTGCGGATGGGATTCCTGTGGCTTTTTGTAAGCAATCATTCGTCAAAGTCGCTCGATATCGAAGAGGGAGGTATTTTGACAAGGTATGAAACTCGGTCACGAGACAAATTTAGTTTCGCGCGTAGTAAATCAGCAATGGGAGAAAATTTTAATTTTTCTTCAAATATATAAACTTTACGTTGATTTTCAACTACGGTAAAAGTATGATCAATTCTGAACTCAGCAAAAGTGTGAAGCGTTTACAATTGTATTTTATAAGGTATTGCCGAAAAACTTTCGCTAAAACACAACATTTAGGTACGGATCATAAATACACTTTGAAGGAAAATCCCTTCACATTGTAAAATACACTATAGTTATATTTCAAATAAACATGGAAATAGTTTCACATACTGGCTGTTTGTTCTTGTTGATTTTAAAAGTGTACTCAGTGTAAATCCTTATGAGAAAAACAACACTTTTTGTTTTGAAAGAAAAGTGTTAACAATATTTTTTTTCTTTTTCGGCGAGTCAGTCGATTGCTTCACGGCGAACTTTCGGCGCTCGTCGTTGAATTTCCGTGCCTATGCAAGCTTGAAAGCATCTCTATCCATCCACGCCATCAAGTTTCACACCTTGTATCAAGATACTACTTTCGTGCGATTCCGCGCGACCGAAAAATTGCTTGCAAAAAGCCACAGGAATCCCATCCGCGCGCATTCAAACAAAACACCACAGGAATCCCGACCGCGCACTCAATATATCTCGCTCGGCGCGCGGTTAAAAATAACTTTATTGTCATAAAAAAATCATCAAAGAGAATAGTTGGGCTGCCTGTGGTTAATGCGGGCGGGGTCATTCTGTATTTTGACAATACATGTATGTATTTAGATTTGTATAAATTTATTAAAAATAATCATCATAATAACTTGTTTTAGAGAAACGGTAGATCATACATGTATATAATTTGGATTAAACTTGAAACTGGAACTACTGGAACTTGATCTGGAACGTGAAACTTATATTTTTCATTTATTGTCATAGGTGCCTTGAAGAAAGTGTTTACAAAGAGAACCAAGCAGATAATAGAATCCATAATCAACGTATGAAATCATATGTGTAAACACCTCGTATAAAAGATATGCCTATTGTTCTGTTGGAATCATAACCTGTTAAAAAAAGAAAAATCTCGCGCGCTAATCAAAGTCTTTTGTTGCTTCTCAACTCCAACAATACCATATATGGTAATGTCATTGTTTTCAAGATTGCATACGGTATTTCTGATACGTTCTTATATTATACGTACATGCAACGTCTTCGGAAGTGTTTGAGTTGCTTTAACCAAACATTTTTTTAGGTTTTGATTTGTTAATTTGTTAATTTGTTAATTTGTTAATTTGTTAATTTGTTAGACAAGTAGTACTAATTAGTACTAAATAGTGGTAATTAAACAATAGAAAACAATAGAATTAGCATAAATAGCACCATATATTACTATTTATGTTTCAAGCTTTTAACGTTTGTACTATAATTTGTTAATTTATTAATTTGTTAATTTGTTAATTTGTTAATTTATTAATTTGTTAGTTTGTTAATTTGTTAATTTATTAATTTGTTAATTTATTAATTTGTTAATTTGTTACTTTGTTACTTTGTTACTTTATTAATTTATTAATTTGTTAATTTGTTACTTTGTAAATTTGTTAATTTATTAATTTGTTAATTTGTGCTTATCCGAGTGCAAAAAGCATATCCGTGAAACATTAGTAATACTTTTAAGTGCAAGCTTATGCTAATTCTTTTGGCAATTGCTAATTCTTTTTAGCAATGTGCATTGCGTTCACGGATATATTTTGTTTTCAGTCTATTAAAACGAAATTTTACAGTTAAATTATCAGATTTAAGAGGCTGTCTCCGTAATTATAATAACCTCCAGGTCGATATGCAACTCCAAAATAGTCAAGTAATTGTCAAGTTTGATACAGAAACGCCTGCATTAGTTTTTTTTTAATCGAAATACTTTTCGCCTGTTTGTTATCATCATTTTTGCCATTGTCTTTTGAAAACTTCACGTAAGAAATAATCTAAGCTATTTTATTTCCTAATTAGGGGGAAATAAACAATTATTTAATTAAACAATGACTCACCCCCAGTCATCAAGAAAAATACACCTGACCACCAATTTTGTTACAATTTTGTTACAATTTTGTCTTCCCCTAGTGCTTTTCTTTTTGTTTATAAAGGGCATCAGTTTGGCTTATTTTTTATTTTACTTGTTAGTTTATTAATTTCCTTCATTCTTTTAATTTTGCTTCGGCTCCCCTCCCTCCCTCCAATAGTACAATAGTACAATAGTACAATAGTGGTGATAGACTGGGAACGAGTGCCGAATATAAACAAACAGTTATAAAAGATAGAAGACATCTTAAACTCCAAGTTATGACTTATTTTGAGTTTTAATTTCATTGATAACTGTTTATTAACCCCGAGACATTTATATTGATGGAAACAGTACCTTAAACGAAGGTCACATGGACATTTAAAGCAATCGAAACAGCGAAAATCAACTGCAAGATTCTGGACTTGAACGCATGGAACTCACGCCTGTAGAAGACACTTGAATCTCTAACCTTGAAGTTCAAGTTATTACGTTATTTAGATCGCTAACGAGGATGGTTAACGACTTAATTGCACAGCCAAGCATTATTGGATGCAGTTTAAGGTAATTTTAGCTGTTAATACCATTGAGTATTTTACCGATAAAGGATGCTCGATTTTGACACATTTGGAAATTTAACAAAGTTTAAGTCCTTGTCATTCTTTCGAAATTGTAGAGCAGAAAGATTTTATTGGCGTTTTGTATTGATTAATGTTAGTAGTTTATAGTAAAGTAATAGAGAAGTTTCAATCAGGTGCCACGATTTTGAAATAAGCACTAAAAGTTTACTTGTTTTGAGCCGATGTCCGATGCGAGTGCAGGAGGGTCACTTTCTAAGCTGCTGACGTTAAAATAAAAAAATATTATTATTTAAGTCATATGGCCGTTGAAACTAGAAGGAAATGTCTATACATTTGTGCAAAAATTATATCATTTGAGTATGTTTTTGGTGTATAAAATGAGGTAAAAATATGTCGTTATTCCGTACTATTTCGGAGTTCGAATTGGCCTTCGACTAGTCGAACATTAAAAAAATATTATAATAAATTTGAGCCAAATAACTTCGATATTAGTTGTTCCCAAGGACAGAACTTCAAAATAGTAGAGTATGAAAGAAATCTATTTTGGAGTTGCATATCGACCTGAAGGTTATTACGGAGAAAGCCTCTTAAAATCCAAAACGTGTTGGCATTTATGAATTGCACGTTTTGGCAATAGAGCTGTCACTTCAATTAAATAATATTTAAATTAAAGCCAAATCCAACAGATCAGAAAAAATGTTGGCATTTTAGAAATGCACTTCGGTTAAACTGATCACACAATAAAGAACACCAAGACTTTTAATTTTGAGCTTAGCAATATTTCAAATCAGTTTTCTGTAGAACGTTCTTGTTAATTGTCAAATCAATTAAATAAATAAAGCAGTTTAAAGTTAATTTGTTTTGCTCATTTTCATTTGATTTGGAAGATGTGGGATGCGACGTTTGAACTAGGCCTTATGCTAACTTCCAACAGATCAGAAAAAATGTTGGCATTTTAGAAATGCACTTCGGTTAAACTGATCACACAATAAAGAACACCAAGACTTTTAATTTTGAGCTTAGCAATATTTCAAATCAGTTTTCTGTAGAACGTTCTTGTTAATTGTCAAATCAATTAAATAAATAAAGCAGTTTAAAGTTAATTTGTTTTGCTCATTTTCATTTGATTTGGAAGATGTGGGATGCGACGTTTGAACTAGGCCTTATGCTAACTTCATTTATTCTTTACTCCTTCTACTTTTCTACCAAAATATATATTGCCATCCCTTGAAATGTCCCAAATGTCAGGTTGACAGTCCTTACATGTACACCATCCACCTCCCTTCCCTCCCGTCTGGAAAACCCATGAGGCTCGCTAACACGACTACTAAATTCAATAAACAAAACACACAACTCTGTTTATTTTTGCGTAGGGAGGAAAGCCGGATAACACATCACCAGTAATTAAAAAATAAAACAGGCTGGCTTTTCAGTTCTCTGTTCAGTTAGACAGCCAAAGTCAAAGAACAAATCTATAGAATAAGTCATGGTCACTTCCATATATAGACAATGGATATTTTTGGCTTTTGATTTTCTAAGAACAAGATTTTCTTTTGTTAGTTTTTTAGGAATGACATTTGACGATGGCTTTTACTACATACACCAGAACGCTCTAAGAATTTTCTTTCTTAATTAGTACTAGATCCTGACTACCTACCCATTACCACTGCATGCATGATAATAAGTTATGGATAGCTCCCGCTTCCTTCCATGACACAGTGTGTCATCCGCTACATAAGAAGAATCAGGACTACTGTAGTGTACCGAGTGTATGTTCTATTGAGAATAAGCTAGCATAGGCCGAGCATATGTTCGGTGTTTGAATCCATCTTTATTCTGTGTATCGATATCATAATCACGTGATCACTAATTTACATAATAGTGTAACAGGACACTACAACTACTAACAAAATAAGCATAAACAACCAAAACTAACGTAAAATAAAGAACCTCATTAACCAACAAGTCATAGACGAGTAAAAATATCGCAGGAGTAGGACTGGATCGAGTAAAAATATCCAGCGATACTTGTCTTTCTAGCCCTCAAGTAAAACAATATTATGCATTATAAAAGAACAAAAACCTTTTGATAGGATAATAAATAACTTATTAAACAGTTTGATGTGTAATATGGCTGGATATTTTACTCGTTAACTTGCATTTTGACTCGCCCGGAGGCTCGTCAAAATACAGCGTTTCACTCGTAAAATATCCAGCCATACTATACATCAAACTGTCTAATAAGATATATATATATATATATGTTAGGTATCAAGTCACGATCTTTGCGCAGTGTATATATATTGTTATATAAACAGGCTGTGAGCTGTTAAAGCAGGAGAAAAGTTCTATAGAATTGTGAGGCGTAGCCGAGCAACACATATGGAATAAAGTGTTTAAAGAATTTCAAAATTATCTTTGAATACAGTAGCTTATATACTTACAGACTGTAAAATATCATAGAAACACACGGTTTCTCAGTGTACGACTTCTCTCTTAGCTTGCTCTACAGCTCTCAGTATGTTTATATCAAAGTATTTAGCAACAATCTACAAGTGTGCTCATTGCAATTCTTCTGATAAGCTACTGTTCAAGAGAATTCGAAAAGCTATTGGCTTTTTCAGAAATGCATTTTAATGAAGTTTCAAGTGAAAAAATTAGCTAGCAACAAATACAGAATAAAATTAAGTATTAAATTTTTTGTTTTGATTTTATTGATTTGCAAAATTTTAAAATATATTTTAATACAATGGCAAGTCTTTTTCTCCAATATATACTTGGTTTGCAAGCCAAAACAAATTTATTAATTTGAAGAACAAACAAAATAACAATTAAATAGGTGGTTGCAGATGTTGACGTCTCTGTTCTGCAGAAAAATGGCAAACCCTCCAAAAGTGCCTTCCTTAAATGCGATACAGTGACATTTGTAAACCTGAACAGACCATTTCACAGTTCTCTTCAATCAACATCAGTCTCGTTAACGTGTATTATATTATTTAGTATTTGACTATATTGCCTGTAGATTTTTTTATTATTTCAATTTTTTGTTAATTTGTTCTTTTCTTAAATTACCAAGAGCTGTAGTCATATTCTAAAGAATATATTACGCGCTATCGAGGCTGAGCTGCGAAAAGGACTATTGTCACGTCACTAGAAAACAACAGCTGGAATAACATTAACAGCAACAGAAGCAACTTAACAACAACAACCGGGATAACCGTGACAAAAACAACACACTATTTAGTACTAATTAGTACTACTTGTTTCACGGGTTTAGTATTTGTACTCTATTATTTGCACTCTACGTGAAATACATATTCCAAAAAATACAAAATTTAACAAATTAAATCAACAAACTAACAAATTAGTAAATTAACAAATTGACAAATTAACTAACTAATTAATTAACTAATGCTTAAGTTAAAAAAAAACTATAGGCATTTAGGTAAAAGCAACTAAAAAATCTTCCAAAGACCGCGTTCTGTACGTAAAAGAAAGTATTCAAACATTTGTCACAAGTTGATCTTGCTTGCTAGGATATGCTTGGTTGTCTTTGTAGACACTTTCTTTAAGGCTTCTATGTCAATAAATAGAAAGATATTAAGCAACCAACGAAACAACCAAAGTTAACAATTACCAAACAACGAAACCAACCAACCAACCAACCAACCAACCAACCAACCAACCAACCAACCAACCAACCAACCAACCAACCAACCAACCAACCAACCAATCAGCAAACACACAAACACAAGCAAGCAAGAAAACAAATAAAAAACCATGTTGCATGACTTTTCACATACTTACTTAATATTTTGTTGGAGTTGCTCAATCGATCTCTCCATATCCTGGATCTTTTCTGTACTGCTGAGAGGGGCACCTTGAATATTTGTGATTTTCTAAAATATAATACCACTTTTATAAACGATGTGGCATTTGTGTCTTATACAGTTTTCTTAGGGAGAGGCAGAGGGAGATCCTATATATAAAATGAGCATGGCCAGCGTTTTGTCCAAATGATTGTGTCCACCAAACAAACAAAACAAAAAATGGCCCTAAAATTAAAGGTATTGTTTATTTTGCCCTGGGCGAAGCGTCACGGCAAGGCTCGGCGTAAAAGTCATTTTTCACAAGTGTTGATTGTTAAGAATAATTTAGATCAATATGTTAACTATACTACTGATACTATATACTACTCCCTGATGAAATTCGTCTAATAACAGCCATACACGTTTTATCGCGAGATTTCCTTAGATTAGATATTTTAAATAAATGGAATATTTTTGTTTGAGTGAATTGTAATGATGTAGCTGGCGTGCATGTGGATGTTTGGGACTCCAGTATAGTTTGGGATGAGATACTGGAGCTCGTCGTACCTTTTAGCTAGAGCTCAAGAAAACAGCAAGGGTGGAAACTCCTTGGTTTTTATGTAGAAGTTCCCCCCCCCCCCCCCCCCCCCCGAAGAGCGAAAACTGATCGTGAGTTTTTACTTACTCTGAACATTACATGAATCCCCGAAAAAGCCATTGAAATCAATGGATGGATGTCTCCAACGAAATTAGCTTTTAAATTTCCCTTTCCAAGAAATCTGCCATTACGAGTGAATTGTACTGGTAAATACTTTTCGCCTTTTTCTTCTTGTTCTTCATCAAACAGTACCATACAGCCTACCAAGTCACCAGCAAAAGACATGGAGTCTATAAAATAAAAACATGTGAATACATATTGCTTTGGTCAAACTGCATGACAAATTGTATTCATTAAGGGAAATAATCTTTGAAAATAGTCGCGTGACATGGTAGGCCATTCTGTTATACTTTACACTGATACATATTTGTCACCAGTCGGCAATAAAATTTCAATTCCAGCGCTAGGAACGCAAAGTAGAGAATTCAAAAACATCAAAATATCATTTAATAATGCCTTGGAAAACTACAAAGTCTTTAAAAGTGATATAGTTACAAAAACAAATGTTCAATATATGTCACCGGCAATTAATTTTTGCTTTTGTCTTGCCTCTATTGTTATGTATAATACTGTACTATACTAAGCCAGTCAAGACAAAAGAAAAATGGGGACCTGTATATATATATACAGTCAGAATGTTTGGGATTTGGTGTATATATATAAACATATTATATATTTATATAGCTAGATACATATTCAGTATAACCCATTATATATGACACTGACCTTCGTCCTTTCGACCAAATTCTTGATGATCTTGATCAAAGATGCCCCCTGTGTCTACGTGATAGCCTACGCTATTTGGTTTACGTCCGGGAAAGTCGTGAAGATTGTAATCACTGCTTGCCACGCCTATCCCAAGATAACGTCTCTTTCCATTGTGCTGAATAAGAACCTTGAAGTAAATAGTAAGGGAGTATAATTTCTTAGATGAAAGTAATATAAAACAGGCCTTAGAGTCAATGTACATGTCATTCTTATTGACTTTGTAATTGCAACAATTAGCAGGATGAAGCGTTCTAAAATTCATGCGATAGGGGTCGGCGCTGGGTGGAGACACAATGTATACTTAACAGTGTTTTCTAAAAAAGGAGGTTATTCATCATGGATTTGAGATAAGTAGATCGTCAATCGTTTGTCTCACGAATGTTGAAGGTTTTAAATGTGACGTTACGACTTCTACTTTTAGTCCACATCAGAAGATAGCTAGACTGGAATGACGGTAGATATTATATACCTGTCTTCGGATTCCTTTGAGGATTATTTTGCGTTCTGCATGTTTCTGCGAAGTGCTGGCGAATTTTCGGCATATACGCTTCAGGGATTTAGGTTCCCCTGGCCCTGTACTGCTTCTAGCGTGAAGCCGAGCAAAGGAAGCCATTTAGGTTAGGCTTCACCCTAAGAACTTCACTTCTATTGCAAGGGAGTAGTGCTACTCAGCTTATACAAAAAGCATAAAAACTACGATCTAATTACCTCGAATCCAGGCCACTCTCTTGAAAGAGAGCTTTTGTGACGTGCCCCATGAACACAGTAGCGATATTTCCTCTGATTCCTGCAATCTTTACATTTCACATGAAAAAGTTGTCTACCTACTGCATTAATACCCTCAATACAATCCCATTCCTGAATATCCTGAAAATATAATATTTATAGATATTGTATACAACATATGCGAGTGCTTTTTTGCTAAGTATATACACTATCATACGTTTTCAAATCCTCATTGTATTAATTATTCATGAGATAATTAGCTAACCCAATGGCGCAATTTCTGGCCATGAATGCCTAAAGCAACAGCATGGAAATCGTTTCCAATCAATGGAGGACTTGAAAATATTTGGCTATTGGACTACTTTGCTGTTGTTTTGGGACTACTTGCAGAAACTAGTTTTTTTTAGTCCAAGGGCATTATAGCATTATGTTTATTTGTATTACACAATTCAATCCAGTCCTAATTTTTGGACTTTAAACATTACTTAACCTTCCCTTGTCTCTACTTAAAAACATTAGACTTATACTTTATTTGATATCGGCTCTTGTCATTAGAACCGACATATTATACATTGCTGATTCCGCGTTTCAAGCCATAATACTACTGAGTCAACCGATGTAAAGTTTGAAACAAAAACACGTTTAATGTCATCAATTAATGTCAGCATTCATGTTCGTTAGCATCTGAATAGAATTGAAAAGCGATTGTTTAATATTTCCTTGTGAGAATTCATTGACCTTTAAAGCCTTTAAAAGTTGCCATTCCACCTTAAAACTCTTTATCTACTTACCGATATAGAATGAATGGTTGTACTTTCTTTGAAAATCTCGTTAGCGATGTGCCCCATCAATCGTTTGTTTTCACTGAGCTGCCGATCAATCTTTGATAAATCATCTACCAAGAAAAGAGGAATTTTGATCAATTGTGATGACAATACATTAGTATATCTGCTGAGCCAATGGTCTGAGTATGTAAATGAGTATCGTGTAGTACGTAGAACAATATTATTACTAATAGCTACTGATTCAACCTGAATCAACTGGCTCCTCAATCCTGCAAAATGTTATCCGGGAACGAATGTCGTAAGTCCATTTGTATTTAACAGAAATGCGATACAAAATACGCATTTTCGAGCACATTTGTAAACAAATTCGAAAAATGTAGCATGATTGGCTGCATGACGTCCTTTTCTTTTGAATCAAAGCCTATTTTAATTGTTTTTCTTTGCTTTCATAGCACATTTTGTACCGTGTGACCGTTTTAGATATAACATGCAGACATGCGCACAACGACAGTGAGTGTCAGTGTGTGCCAACGTTAGGTTGAGCATGGTGTACATGTAGATCGTGAACACTTGTAAGCAACAAAACATATCTAACTTATCTAACTTGTGAGCAAAAGCAGTTAAACTACCTCTGCTCCAAGGGTAAAACAAATTGAAATTTGGGCTCATCTACTTGATAGCCTAGCACTATACAATTTGCATTGTGTACATGCCCTAATTTTTGTGTATGCCCGGCCCCTTAGAGGGCAAATCCTAACACCATGAAATATAAAAAAAACTTAGTAGTTGCTACCTAATAGTTTTTATTTGGTGACTATCTAGTCATTACTCAACCAAATTAAATCAGTACAGTTAACTCTCTGTGAACCTTTGAACGACCACTCTCGTAGGCGACCATCTCCCAAAAGCGATCACCCTTTCAATTTCCGTTTTACTTCCCATGTGAACTCTGCGATAAACCTCTCTGGTGAGCGACCACGGCCACTTTAAGTGTTCAAGTTTTAAACTTAAATTTCATTGTTTTTCATCTCTTACTGCTTCCTTTTGGAAGTAATACCTAAAGCTTAGCATCTTCAGAGATACCGTGGCGCAAAAAGAATGCCAAACAATAAGTTAAGATACAGTAATTTTGAAATTCGTTGATAATTTGTTAACATGTGTCCGGACAGACGTGTTACACATTTCGCATCACTTGGGCTTCATGTGATAGGGTTATCGCTGTTTGCGCTTCCAGTGTTAAGGTTCTCGTAGGCGACCATCTCCCGTAAGCAACCACTTTCTCCTGGTCCGGAGGTGGTCGCTTACGAGAGAGTCAATTACAAAAATGAAAAGCAATACTTCATAAAATACTACACTTGTCTTGATAATGACTAACAGTCACAACATAAGAACTATTAAATCACTTTTTTTTTTTTTTTTAACGTCTCAATGTATTTAGCCAGTGGCTAATTGGGGAGACTCAGACACACACTCACTACCTCTACGTTAATTATTTTGCACACAACGCAGCTCACATGTTCATTTTTGTGGAAGGAGGAAAACCGGATAACCCGGAGAAAAACCCTCGTGACATAGGAGAGAAGAACACATCAAACAAACTCAACTCACATATAATCCATGCCCGAGCCGGGAGTCGAACCTGGACCACAGCGGTGAGAGGCCAGCGATTTAACCGCTAGGCCACCTATGCCACCCGAAAATTACAAAGTAATAATTGTAATTTGTTTCTATACTGTATTAACTCGAATAAGCGCCGCTCCTGAGTAAGCGCAGCCCTCGAATAAGCAGTTTAACGCTATAATGTTACTCTAGAACATCATTTGAATTACATTTTTATCAAAAGCTATATTCTTTACTTCAAAGTGATTATATTTCACCGCTCGCCCATTAAGTTATCTCCCCAATATTCGTAGTCCTGATAAAAAGGGGGACAGTGAGATCGAAAAACATTTAAGTGCCGCGGCTTTTATTCGAGTACATACAGATTGTTAATTTGTTATTGCATGTTTCAAACCTTGTGGAAAAAAGTCGCCATATTCTGCAAAATATTTTCTTTCAATTTTTTTACAAAACTCCGTCAGTAATTTCTGCAAAGGGATCATTATTAAATGGTTATTATAATGATTAAAAAAACAGTTACTGTATTGGCAATCTACATTCAAAATAAATTACGAATGAAAGTAAGAATGAAAGTTTTTAAACTTAAAAGTTAACAAGAGTTGTAGAAAACCAAGAGGGAGGCGCGAACGGGACGTGAACTTAAATTCATTCTTAATGTGTATTTAGTTTTGAATGTAGATTGCCTGCTGTTAAAAAAATCATAATAATCATTTATTTTCATAATTCTAATCTGTGTCAAACTGAAAAGGCAGCTCTGCTCAATCCCCCTTCCCCTATAACATCAACCCCCCTCCCCTACATAAAAAGTTATTTCCGTTGGAATCCACGGATGAGGTGTCGTGCATCGGTAGGTTACATTATTTCATGTTTTGATTTGAAATATCCTGAGGAATATTAACCATTAGACTGTGTGGATTTAAGAGAAGATTTCTGTAAATACCATGCAAACGCGGCAACACTCAAAAAATCGATTTTGCTCATATTTTAACCATAGGTAGCCCTCAACATGAAACAAATCATGATGCCTTTAGTTAAGAAAAATATTGCATATTTTACGAGAAAATCGCAAAAAACGAAATTTCGTCAAATCGCTGCTCCGAGACGCTAATTTTTATGTCAACTTTGACGGCCCCGTATGGCAAAATTAATTACTTTAATGACTCCAAACTTTCATAATATTGTTTAATGGTATCTTAACTTTAAACTCAAGCTTTTATAGAAATATTCAGTTACTTAAAGATATTATTTTATTTATTTTTCTATGTCATACTTTTCGCCTTAGAAAAAGTAGGGTAAAAACAAAAAAATATTTTACTATGTGCAGCACAAAAGTTTTCAATAATAATCTGGGTTCTGAATGTTAAGATATTGAATATATAACTGTGAAACATTCAGCTTGGGTAAATGTAATTGAGCGAAGTAATTGAGCTGCGAACTTTCGCAAAATCTTGCTTATTATGCATATTCTACTGTCGGCTAACACATTCAATCTGCCAAGTCGCGGACGTGATTTGCATAAATAATCACATTTTCTTTCTTTTTAGCAGCAAAATGCTATCAAATAAAATAAGTACAACCCAAGCAATGTTTACCTTTTATTTAGTTTTAAAAAATATTGCATGTTTTACGAGAAAAGTCTCGAAAAACAACATTTCGTCAAATCGCTGCTTCGATCGAGACGCTAATTTTTCTGTCAGCTTTGACGGCCTCGTATGACAAAATCAACTACTTTAATGATTCCAAAACTTCTTAATATTGTTTATTGACATCTTAAGTTTAAAGTCAAGAATTTACAAAATATTTAGTTAATTGAAGATATTATTTAATTTATTTTTCTATGTGAAAATTCAATCTGCCAAGTCGCGGACGTGATTTGCATAAATAATCACATTTTCTTTCTTTTTAGCAGCAAAATGCTATCAAATAAAATAAGTACAACCCAAGCAATGTTTACCTTTTATTTAGTTTTAAAAAATATTGCATGTTTTACGAGAAAAGTCTCGAAAAACAACATTTCGTCAAATCGCTGCTTCGATCGAGACGCTAATTTTTCTGTCAACTTTGACGGCCTCGTATGACAAAATCAACTACTTTAATGATTCCAAAACTTCTTAATATTGTTTATTGACATCTTAAGTTTAAAGTCAAGAATTTACAAAATATTTAGTTAATTGAAGATATTATTTAATTTATTTTTCTATGTGAAATGTTTTGCCTTTTTAAAAGTAGGGCAAAAACAAAAAAATATTTTACTATGTGCTACTCAAACTTTCTCAATAAAAATCAGTATTTGGAAAGATAAGGTATTAAATATATAACAGTGAAAAATTCAGTTTGGATAAATGTAAATTAGCGAAGTTATTAAGCTCCGAACTTTCGCAGGAAAAAAAAGGAGAGCGTGATTGTTTATGTAAATGTTCTCGACTTGATTGACTGATTATCTTGACTGATCAGTAGGTTAGCCGACAGTAGACAGGTAGACGGTATCCAGTAGACTATGCAGCGAAAGCAAACTTTTGCAAAAGTTCCCAGCTCAATAACTTCGCTCAATAACATTTACCCAAACTGAATTTTTCACAGTTATATATTTAATATCTCAACATTCCGAATACGGATTTATATTGAAAAATTGTGAGTAGCACATAGTAAAATATTTTTTTTGTTTTTGCCCTACTTTTAACAAGGCAAAACATTTCACATAGAAAAATAAATTAAATAAATATCTTCAATTAACTAAATATTTTTGTAAATTCTTCACTTTAAACTTAAGATGTCAATAAACAATATTAAGAAGTTTTGGAATCAGTAAAGTAGTTAATTTTGTCATACGAGGCCGTCAAAGTTGACAGAAAAATTAGCGTCTCGATCGAAGCAGCGATTTGACGAAATGTTGTTTTTCGAGACTTTTCTCGTAAAACATGCAATATTTTTTAAAACTAAATAAAAGGTAAACATTGCTTGGGTTGTACTGATTTTATTTGATAGCATTTTGCTGCTAAAAAGAAAGAAAATGTGATTATTTATGCAAATCACGTCCGCGACTTGGCAAATTGAATGTGTTAGCCGACAGTAAAATATGCATAATAAGCAGGATTTTGCAAATGTTCGCAGCTCAATAACTTCGCTCAATTACATTTACCCAAGCTGAGTTTTTCACAGTTATATATTCAATACCTTAACATTCAGAACCCAGATTATTATTGAAAACTTTTGTGCTGCACATAGTAAAATATTTTTTTGTTTTTACCCTACTTTTTCTAAGGTGAAAAGTATGACATAGAAAAACTAATAGAATAATATCTTTAAGTAACTGAATATTTCTATAAAAGCTTGAGTTTAAAGTTAAGATGTCATTAAATAATATTATGAAAGTTTGGAGTCATTAAAGTAATTAATTTTGCCATACGGGGCCGTCAAAGTTGACATAAAAATTAGCGTCTCGGAGCAGCGATATGACGAAATTTCGTTTTTTGCGATTTTCTCGTAAAATATGCAATATTTTTCTTAACTAAAGGCATCATGACTTGTTTCATGTTGAGGGCTACCTATGGTTAAAATATGAGCAAAATCGATTTTTTGAGTGTTGCCGCGTTTGCATGGTATTTACAGAAATCTTCTCTTAACACACTGAAAAACAAATATTTAACAATACTTGAGTTCAGTTTCGTGGGAATTTGATTACGAGAGCTGCTACTTGAACGAGTTATTTAAAGGGAATTGAGAAATTGTATTTTGGAAGATTCCAGCCTTGAAAATTTTATATGGAGGAGGTACTCAATACTAACTTGATTATCTTTGTCAGTGGTTTCTATCGCTCTCTTCTTTTGACAGTGTTTTTGATAGCATTTGTAAAATAACTTTAATGGGATCGATATGATAGATAAAGGAACGGGTACTGGATGACAGTTGTTGTAGGTCTTGATAATGATAGCTTTTCTGTATGCCCATTCGAAGAGTGCGTTGTCCTGTTTCATTAGGATTAAGAATAAGTCATTTTAAAAGACACGTTACATCGGCATATATTGTTTTTAAACCAAGCGCAAAACGCAGTTGTAACTACTACTACCATTGAAAACCCATTGGATGACTGGTAAATTTCACACTGAATAGGCCCTTTGCAGCTTTACGTGAATCAAGAGCTGAAATTTTGACTATTTGCTAATGTGGACACGCTCTTTCCATTTCTGGACATCATTTTGGCACAGATGGTGGATTTAAGGTAGGTGGGTCACGTGACCTCTAGCTGCAAAGGGCCTATTCACCCGTAGTATAGCCACTGTAATTAAATAATAGTATGAAAGGGTAGAGTTCTCAAGAGCACGGAAATTGTCCAGGTGTCTCAGATTGTTTTGTATGATGCATGAGTGCAGTGAGATACATTAATTACTCACCTCTACTTCCTGATACGTGTGGGACAAGAGTGCTATTAACATGTTCATAATGATCACTGCTGTAACTATCAGAAATATCAAATACAGCAATTTTGAAGCGTAGTCGAAAAATCCATTTTCAAGAGTCAGCAACTTCTGATCTCCTGACCCAACAATTGACCACGCAAGAAAATTAAAGAAGTGCCACCAACTGAAAGAAATGGAGTAGTGACAATTAAAAAATACCGTAAAGATGACGAGTTGTGTGTTGTAAATATTGAATATACTTAGTAGTGAGTGTGAGCAAACCTCACGGAAAGACCTGACTGAAAGTAATAGTTATGAAGACAACCAAAAAAACGCAACATTTGTAGACAAATACCAATACTTTACATTGGGAAATAAAGGAGAGTTTACTTTGAAATTTATGATTTATGTTTGAGTTTTAGCCCAAAATAGGCCCTACAATACTCCGGAAATCAAAATTGCGTCTGCTCTCCAAAACTCCAAAAATAAAGGCCAAATGAATCTAGGATTTATTTTTTAGTAATAGCATTCTAATGCTTTAATCTGGTAAAAATTGGAGGATTTTTATTTTTCATTTCTTCTCACGTTTTTACAGACAAGCCCTATTTAAAAAAATCTGTTTTGATCAACTGTAGGCTTAATCGCCCTTACATATCAAGTCTTACCAAAAGAAACAACCACCGAAAGAAAAGTCTGGATGAATGTTTATTTCGATGTGACGCATATGTATGTATAGCAGTTAAGCAAATCTAAAATAGTCTATGGAATTTTGATTGTTTTAACTCACCATACAATTCCAACTGAATGCTTACATACTCTGCAGATGTAGAAAACAAATAATAATAATAATAATAATAATAATAATAATAATAATAATAATAATAATAATAATAATAATAATAATAATAATAATAATAATAATAATAATAATAATAATAATAATAATAATAATAATAATTAATAAATTATTAATTAATAATTTAAACACAGACATGAGTCGAACGCTATACTCTATCTCCCATTCCACAAAGGAGGTAAAGGTCTTCAGCAATTAGAGATGCTGTATAAAACTACTAAGATCAAGACAGCACACTACTTAACAACGAGTGCTGACCCACATGTCCAACTTGTCTCATCTTTCCAATTGTACAAGGAAAAGAAGTCTCTAAAGTCCATAATAAAGGATGCAAAAACGTATGCACACCAACTAAACCTGGACATAAGATATGACTCCAAAGAAAAAACAACCACCATCACTTCAAGTAGCGCTAGTGCAGAAGTATCTAAATGCCAGCCAAGATACATTAAATCAATACTTAGGAAAGAAACAGAGAAGAAACTGGAGGAGGAGGTAAAGCAACAACCGTGGGTTGGACAGTACCTTACTACGCAATGGAAAGACCAAGATCTAGAGAAAGAAAGCTACAATATAAACAAGATATGGAAAAACATCCCTGATGTTGTCTACAGTGTATATACCAGTATCTTTCAACAACTAATAACAACAAAGACTTACCAACGAAAGAAACTAAACAATAGAGAAGGCGATTTAATCTGCAGACTATGCCATCAAAAAGAAGAAACAATTCCACACCTATTCTCAAACTGCTCAGGTATCGCTCAATCTTTATACACGGCAAGGCATGACCGTATGCTTCGCCCTGTGTACCATCAAATCCTATCACATTTTGGGTTTACAGAACAAGACGACAATACACCGTGGCACAAACAATCACTCCCAAAAAGCTGCATAGAAAATGACGAAGCCAAAATACTGTGGAACATCCCAATACATCTAGACATTGCCCCAAAAAATGGCGCAAACAAACCAGACATTACAATAATGGACAAGAAGACCAAGACGTGGCTGATCATCGAAGGAACCGTATGCAACATCGGTCGCATAACTGAAAGAGATCTTCAGAAAACAGAAAAGTATATAGACTTAAGAACAGGATTAAAGAGACTCTATCCTAACTATAACGTAGTGCAAGTAAACGTCGTCCTAGACTTCCTAGCAGGCTACCAAAAACAACTGGTAACTGAGCTAAGTAAAATAGGACTCGAAAAAGTAAACCAACT
This sequence comes from Metridium senile, assembly GCA_949775045.1. Classification (NCBI taxonomy): domain Eukaryota; kingdom Metazoa; phylum Cnidaria; class Anthozoa; order Actiniaria; family Metridiidae; genus Metridium; species Metridium senile. Next base: position 13,454,320 of record OX459105.1, on the reverse strand, counting down.
AGCCAAAAAGTGCCAGAAATGGATAATTTCGCAAAATTGTGAAATCGTGAAGGCCTTATATACCCGTTCATAAGTTAACACTGTTGTAATCGGCACCAAAACTGAATATTGCCTAGAAAATTTCCGCAATACTCATTACATGTAAACCAAGAAAAGTTTAAATAAACGATACAATAATAATAATAATAATAATAATGATAATAATAGTAATAGCCAGTTTCAGAGGTGTCTCTTGTCAAACACAATAAATATATATGCATTAGATAGTAACTGAGGCCGACAGCAATATTATGCATATTGCAGTTAGCTATGGGCGTAGCCCAAAAATGACTGCAATCTAACTAATATTTGCATTGCGTACTTATGTTAAGAAAGTAATGACAATAATTCATTTTTTAAACATGTTTAAAAAATGGCTTCTCCTCATCACTTTCTTAATTTGAATATATGCCCGAACAAACATTTTCAAAATTATGTTAGTTGCTTTAAACTCTCCTGACGTGACTAGCCCGGTGTTTATTTAAAATATTTTGCGACCCATTGTATAAAACAGCCGCCCGATATTATATATATTGCTGCCTGACTCAGTAACTATCTAGTACTTCTAGAGGTTTATCATGACGCAAATCAAACAACATTATTAAAAGCTGCCCTAATAAAAAAAGGTTATGTCAGTTTACATGATTCGTGGTATGATGTTTTATCTTATGAAATGTGAAACGTACTCACCCATTGGTCGTAACGTTCGTTTCAGCAAGATGCGACACCTCAGCTATGTGAATCTTTGTGAGAATAAAAGAGAAGCCCAACATGGCTGATAATATCTGCACAAATATCACTGCAACAGCTTTGATGATCTTCAGCAAAGCAATCTGCTTGGTTCCTGTAGATTCTTTTAATTCCATAAACTGACCAAACACCCTCAACGTAAGAAGCATTGCATTGATACCATACGAGCACGATGCCATTACAAGCAGATCACTTTTCGGCTGTTTCACAAGACCACGACAAATGATGGTGAAGATGTAAACTACAATAGAGGCAACATCCACTTTGTTCCAGAAGTCACTAACACGCAACAAAAAAAAACAATTATTTAGTTGAGTAAAAACATTTGATTGGAGCTCAACAGCCTGCCGATTAAGTATCATCTGCTATAATTCGTGCGGTCAAGTGGCAAAAACTATCATGTGAAATTTGAGCACGTCCAAACTCCACGATAGTCCATGGTAGTTGATAATAGTGCATGATAGTTGGTGGTCAAGCGCACATGATAGTTGGAACTATCATGGACTGCCATGGACTATCATTGCCGCTTGACCGGGGCTTTATACTCTGCAGCATTACAACGCAACAACGCTCTAAACGTTCTACCGTGTTCAACTTTGTACAATAATTTAAGCAACGTTATGAATTATTTCGGTGGTGTAGAGTGCAGCTACCCTTGCAATAGTCTTTCTCATAATTGTTTCAGCTGTTTATAACACACTTACGCAATGTATAGCGATCCTTCGTTGATGCACTGGTCCACCTCAAGAAATACCCTGCCAACAAAGAACACCATGATGATCCATTCCAGAACACTGAACTGTAGACCCGTTGTTTGCACGCATACCATGTAGTGAAGAACAAGCAACGTTATATAGCTTATCATGTCTCGTAAGAAGATGAAATACGGTGTCTCGAAATGTTCCATGTAAAGATCTGTCACATGGAAATAATCAAAGTCAAACTAGGTCATATACGTTTATGTGCAAGCTCTAACATTCAAGTCCTTACCCGGGGGTGAGGGGGGGAGTTGGCGGAGGGGGAGAGTTTACTGCTAAATATTTGCTTATAGGAATGTGCAGCTGGATAACGCAAATGCATTTTGCCAAATTGTCTTAAACCTGACTTATAATTTTGGTCAACGATCATTTATGTTTTGTGTGCCTTTTGAAAGGGTACAGATTGTTTAAAATAAACTTTAATTAAGCAACAAAGCCCTCCACTAAGCAGGATCCATTTTTACGCTTTTTTAAAAAATAGGGTATTTGTTTTACTTTCAATTGTCTTAAATAGAGTAGCGTTTTAGACCTCTGGCGGTACATCCCAATCCAAAACGGGGTCTTCATTATTTTATATTGTACATAAATTAAAACCGGAACTGAAATATGCAATTTACGAGTACCTCAATGTTTATATATGTCAACCGTCTAATTGTAGCAGGGCTAACCCGCGTTATAACTTAGATTTGGGTATTGGCGGAAATATTGCATTAATGTTTACAAAGAGTGTGATCTACTTACCATACGGATCTTCAAGATAAGCCAATCAGGTGTTAGGAATAATAATAAAACAATTATTTAGTACAATATAAACCAATTAAAAATATATATACACATAGTTTATAGGAAACTGTTCAGTAAGGTTCGCTCTGCGAAACGTGGACAAATTATGAAAGTTAACGTAGAAATATATTTAAAAAATATCACGAAATGGAACATAAGGTAGCTCTCAGCTTCTTAGTTTGAAATTAATTGTTCAACAACGCAATCGTCTATTCATTTATCCAGACAATATGGACATTCATTTATCCATTCATTAATGTGTCCATTTATTGTTTCATGTATTGAACATTAGGCATCATCTGTCACATCAACTGAAAAACATTTCATTTCATTTTACTTAGCTTCATTTCGTTTTATTTCATCATATTTCGTTTCGTTTCGATTTGTTTCGTTTGCTTTTATGTCGTTTCTTTTCCTTTCCTTTCGTTCTTTTCATTTCGTTTCATTTCATTTTGTTTCATTTCATTTCATTTTATTTTGTTTAATTTAATTTAATTTAGTTTGTTTCATTTCGTTTAATTTCGTTTCATTAAATTTCAATAACACTTAAAACAGCGTGCGATTTATGAATTAGTCCAACTTACCTGGTCTATTGCTGTTTTTTTCATCATTTTTCATGATCAGGCGAAAAACAAATAGGCAGAACAAAACAAATGGCCACAGAAAGACTTCAAAAATTGTCAAGGTGTTTCCTAAAATCCATGTAAAACAAGTATCACTTTCTTTATAATGTCTCCTAACCCATATTCTTTTTAAGAAATCTTGTATCTGTTGAGCTGCAAGAAACTGATAAAATAATGGTTCGTGATAAGCGAATTTAACTTGACTATAGATATTTGACTAGCCTTTGTTGTTCGCTAATATATCTGATTTTGCAGGCTCTTAGCCAATCAGATGCTAGATAGTGAATACCATGCAAAATAATAATGATAATTACTGTACTGACCTTTCTGGCTTTGTATTCTATAGCTGTGTGTGTTAGCTTCTCGATGCAATATATAAAATTCGGTTTTTCGACAATCTCAGGAACATCTTGAGAATACGCCAAAAGACGACACGCAAAATCTTCGACTTTGTTACCAACCAATTTGCACTTGTTTTTATGTTGGCCATAGCCTTTCTTTAAATAGTAACTGACCTGCATAAAGATAAAAGGAAAGTTGACTGAAACGCCACCGAAAAAATATTGCAGACGAATTGTCGATTGCCCTCTAGAAACTTTGTCCCAGATGCCAGGCTTAGAGAAACTTCTTCAAAGCCAGTAACCTCAAAAATGTAGGTCAAAATGTTGAACATCAAAATTAAATTGGAAAACGTCATCCTATTTATGAAGTATATTGTGATACTTAATAATACTCATGTGATTATTATATATTCACATTGCGTCTAGACTAATCTGCAATAAATAGACAACGTAAACTATTATTTCTATTTGAATTGAAAACATAAAGAATTGATAAGGTCTACAAGACGAAACTAGTTTTCCTTATAAATAAATTTCTTCTCTTTAAGTGTGTAAAAGACTGAATTCTTGGGTTTATTCCCTTCTATACAATGAACAATTATTTCAAACGCAGCTTGTAGCTTACCTCAAGTGATGTTTCCAAGACATTAAGTGAGGTATCCGCAGGAACAAGTCCTTTAGGAGTGACAAGTTGATGTATCTTTTCAATATCTTTTTCCTTTATAGCCTTACGTATGTCGTCTACTTCTTGTGGCTCTTTTGTCTTTAAAGATTAAAGAAAACCCGATCAGTTAAAAGTTTTTAGAAAAGAAATGTACCTATTTAAAGTTGAAACCAAGAGCACAAACGAGCTTCAACGTGACTCACGATTTTTCCTAGATGCCATCAAAGCTATAGTCATGTTGGAACGTTATATTCACAAGAACGGAATTTAGTTTTTCTTCTTCAAAATAGAACAAGCCCCCACTCCACACCCCGAAAAAAAAAAACTTTGCTTGGCCTTTACTATGTACCACAACTCTCACAGATACCAAGTGTCCCGACGTAACCAATCGAACGAAATCGAACGTTCGATTCAATCGTATTCGATCGAATTCAATCGAATGATTGAATTCGAGTGTATTCGGTAATCGAATGAAATCGAATTCACAACTTTTTTTGAGCCAATCGAACATAATCGAACATTTGATTGTTAAATCATTTTGATTTTCTAGCGCGGCAATCATTTTGATTATCGTTCGGAAATCGAACACAATCAAGCATTCGATTGCGTTCGGAAATCGAAATTAATCGAATTCACAACTTTTTTAGTATTCGATTTCATTCGATTACCAAACGCAATCGAATCCAATCATTTGATTGGATTCGATTGCGTTCGATTACCGAATCGTCCGATTGGTTACGTCGGGCAAGTGTTGGTTTTGTAAAGGAAGCGGCTCCTTATGTTGTGTACCGAGCATGCGCGTGCGTCATTACTTCTTGAGAACACATTGCAAGATAATCTTACATTGATTGAACGTGTTTTACATAGTTAAAAAAATCTTCCAAAGAAATCTGAAGATTGACTCGTTTACAGGTTTTCATATGGACTTTAAATAGTTATAATAGTTATATATTTGGTATTGACATACAGTCGATTGCATAAATGCTGTATAATACATTTATACACATACAGCATATATAATGAGATGCAAAAACCGAAAACAATGCTTTTTCAGGTGGTCTTTGTATGGAATTCTTACCAAAATATATTTTTTATCCTTTCTAAATTTAGTAGTTACCAAAAAAGTACATTTTGGATGTTTCGAGTAGTTATTTAGAAAGTGCGTATCATTAGATATATGTATATACGTATATATGTATATCTCAGAAACTACAACCTTTATGCAATTGGCTGTATATATTTTTTCATATAATCGTAATCATATCATCCTGATGAATCTACCGTTGATAATCAAGTTTATCAGGTATAATAATATAGAATGTGATACTGGTGCTCACATGATAACATTCACATTATGTCTACACTGATCTGAAATAAATAGACAACGTGAGCTTTTAGCTTACCTCAATGGACCTTTCCAAGTTATTCTGTGATTCCTCAAGTTCATAGATTGACTAATTCAAAGCACGGCATTCATGGGAAAAAGGCTTTATTAGTATAATAAGTACAATTATAATCAGGCAAAAGAGACAATAACAAGAAAATCTCGCTGCCATTTTCACATCAACTCCCTGAGAACGGAGGGAGCCTGGGAACTTGACAGTGATAACTACAGATACTGCAATTATCACTGTCAAGGTCACATGCTACTCAGATTTAGCCGTGCGCTCTCAGCCAATCAGATTCAATGTAGTTAGTAAAATATATAATAATGGTAATTATCCCACTCGTGGTAAAATGTAATTTGTGACAATCGAGATTGACATAAATTAATATTTTGCCGGCAAGGAGTCTAGTTAGTCCGTGTGTGTAGAGCGTCTAGTCCCTTGTGTAATAGAGTGTATATATATGTATATGCTATGCTATGCTATGCTATGCTATGCTATGCTATGCTATGCTATGCTATGCTATGCTATGCTATGCTATGCTATGCTATGCTATGCTATGCTATGCTATGCTATGCTATGCTATGCTATGCTATGCTATGCTATGGGGTGTTGTTTTGTGTAGTGTTGTGTTGTGTTGTGTTGTGTTGTGTTGTGTTGTGTTGTGTTGTGTTGTGTTGTGTTGTGTTGTGTTGTGTTGTGTTGTGTTGTGTTGTGTTGTGTTGTGTTGTGTTGTGTTGTGTTGTGTTGTGTATGTTATTTAGATGAGAAAGTCGCCTCACTCTTTTTTAAAGCAGGTATAATATATATTGTGATGGTGCTCACATGATAACATTCACATTAGGTCTACACTGATCTGAAATTAATAAATAACGTGAGCTTTAAGCTTACCTCAGGTGATTTTCCAATGCATTTTTGTGAATCCATATCAATTTCTCTGTCTGTACGTTTCTGTATCGGTATCAAAATCATAAGTCAAAATCAAAATATTTGTCTTGCTCTTTTTTCGTTAAAGATCAAATAAAACGGGAAGTTAGAGTTTAGAGTTTGGAGATATATACATGAAGAAGAAGCTACAGTGATAGTGTACCGTTTGCTTTTTACAAGAATGTATTTAATTTTAGTTTTTTCAAATGTTAACATGCACAACACACCTCGCTCCCCCCGGAAACCAATGTTGGTCGGATTTCACTATGTACTCATCCTCCCCCAAAAACAAAGCTGGTTGGCCTTGGCAGATAAAATATCGAGAAAAATTACATCAAGTATTGGTGCATTGAAACGAATTAGCCTTTTTGATATCGAGCAAGGGACTGGAACCAAATTTCTCAAAATTCATTCAATTCAAAAATAAACCAATTCACAGGAAAGAACAAATACAATAAGAGTAAGAATTGAAAATTGGAACAAGTTTGTGCAAATTGCAACGAAATGATGGTATTTTAATTTTGTTTTCGAAAATACAAAGAATGTATGGTTTGAAAGGACGTTTTGGAAGGACACCATACATTTTTCTGTAATTTTGGCAGAGTTTGGATGCTCATAATTTTCTTTCTATTTAGCCAAACGTTCTGAAACTTGGTCAAAAAGCTTATATTTGGTTACTCTCCCACGAGACGGGGTTATTTTTTCTGGAACCATAATCCAATTAGTTTTTCACACTCGTACCCAGTCCCTTACTCGATATGAAAAAGGCGAATTAGACAATATGTCTTGAAAACTCTTGAAAGCTTTTGCGCAACTTCATTTTCAACCATTTTAACATCATTTGGGGTAACTGTGGTGAAACATTTTAGATTAATTACAAAAGCTCCAAATTTGAATCATGCAGCAAGAGTGTTAACATTTTGAAGCTATGACACAGATACTGGGCATTTGATAAAAAAATTTAGGACGGACTACTTTGAGTACTCTACAAGAAACACAATTAAATCCCAAATTATACATTTTTAGAATATTGTGAAAAGAAGTTGAACCTCGTAAGTTGACCTTGAGGCGGAATGAATATGAATATGAAATGCAGAAATGTTTTAAGATGAGAATTCATATTTCCTTTTTGCAGACAAACTTTTGTCAACAATTTCTATACCACCCAAAGTAATTACACAATGATCAACCAGAATATACCGCTACTATTTACGGTGGGTGCGACGGTTCAAATTTCTGGCAATGCAGACCGCCTATTACGGCAATGTGCTTTCAATTGTCTCTCGTTAATTGTTTGGTAACCCTTGGAAACCTTTGCACTCGTTTTTGATGTACTTATTTCAATAAATTAGTTACCAAAAATCTACCGAGTTGAGGCAGAGGAACATAGAAAAAAAGTTTTAAAGACAAATAATTAAAGTCTTTTGACAACAATTTAAGCTTGAGAATTCTCAGAAGGGGCGAAACTGTAAGTGGTAATATCATATTTCAAACCATCGATAGTTATAACAATCTGCAGTCGCAAGTGTACTGAATACATTTCTACCTATGATCCTTACCGGTCTCAGCTTCATAGCTTAATTAGGTAACTAACTTCATTGAAGTATAAATGACGTGTAAAACTCGGGTTAGCGTACCTTAGTATTCTTGCCACCCATTTTCAGATTTTGTATTTTACTGATTTCTGTGAAGACGCGAGACACAAGCAGCTGCCACTATACCTGAAAAAGTCATATACACATTCAATAAAACATAGAGAGAATATATAAGCCATATTATTGCCTAATTGATAAGTTGAAATCGATCTGTGATATAATGTAATTATAATGTTGTTATAATCGATATATTATTATATTATGTACCAATATATAATATATATATATTTTTGTTCAATAACACCCCTTCGCTCTGCGTAATTTTTCAATTCTTCATCATATTATATTCAGCCTCATTTGCTTAACTGTTTTATAATCCATTCACAGCATTCAAAAAATTCCTATATTCATAAATAAGAATGTAAATATAAAGTTTAAAAACCATTATTCTCGGTTTGCAATTACGTCATCAAAAATATTTCAGGCAGTTTCAGAGACCTCAACATAATAAAAGTACTTTCATGTGAAAAAATAGGTAAAATTGTGTAATTTTGCAAAAATTCAAGTCAAACCAGGTTTTTGCTGCCATGCTATTTTTTTGGTAAGAAAGTATGGAGCCGCCATGTTTGTGTACAGCTTGTAATTTTTTCTATTCAGCCAAACGTTCTGAAACTTGGTCAATAACCTTATATTTGGTTACTCTCCCATGAGACGGGGTATAGTTAAAATTTGAGTTTTTTCATATGAAAACCAGCAATTATAATCGCAAAAATATTGTTTTGTAGGATATTGTCTCGTCAAAATCACTAAAGTTATTATAGAAATCGTTATCTTAATTAATATAAATCAAAACAAAATATATCTATAGAGCAAATGCAGTTAAACCATGAAGTAATATCAAGTAAATTCTAACAAATAGTCACTATTTAGTGACTAACTGTTGCTAGAGTAGACGCACTAAATCTGTGACATATAACTAGTACTAATTAGTACTATTTCGTAAAAACATTATTTGTTTTCTAGAGTGCAAACAATATAACCGTGAAACACAAAAACTAATTAGTAGAAATTAGTGAAAAATAGTCGAAGCGTGAATAGACTAAATTTAGTGTGCACGTGCAATCAGCCAAGTATCCTAGCGCACAATATGCAAAAAAAAATTGTTTTTAAGTCTATTCTTTTGCGCTGCTGCAAAATCAAGACACAACTAAAGCTAAAATAACCATAATACGCAAATAAAATCACTTTTTATTCGGTTGCGCTGCCGCAAAATCAAGACACAACTAAAGCTAAAATAACTACAATATGCAAGTAAAATCGTTTTTGAGTCTTTATTGGTTTGCCCTGCTGCAAAATCAAGACACATGACACATCTAGAGCTAAAATAACCACAATACACAAGTGAAATTGTTTTCGAGTGCATTTTCCTTCGCCGGCGCTGCTGCAAAATCAAGACACATGACACACCTAGAGCTAAAATAACCACAATACACAAGTGAAATTGTTTTCGAGTGCATTTTCCTTCGCCGGCGCTGCTGCAAAATCAAGACACATGACACACCTAGAGCTAAAATAACCACAATACACAAGTGAAATTGTTTTCGAGTGCATTTCCCTTCGCCGGCGCTGCTGCAAAATAAAGACACATGACACACCTAGAGCTAAAATAACCACAATACACAAGTGAAATTGTTTTCGAGTGCATTTTCCTTCGCCGGCGCTGCTGCAAAATCAAGACACATGTCACATCTAGAGCTAAAATAACCACAATACACAAGTGAAATTGTTTTCGAGTCTCTATTCCTTCGCGCTGCTGCAAAATCAAAACACAAGACACATCTAAAGCTAAACTAATCACAATACACAAAGTAAAATCGTTTTCGAGTCTTCATTCCTTTGCGCTATTGCAAATTCAAGGCACACTAAAGAATAAGTGTTACTCACTCTATTGCATGTAGTTCACATTATAAATACGTACTCTGGCTGGCTTTAAACGTCAATAAACGTAACAATGACCTCCATATATTCGCTTCTGTAATGGATCTTGAAACTATTTCCACGATATTTAGACTAGGTCAAACTGCTGCATTCTAGATGTTCATGCTTTAATTAGCTCCAAACAAAATCCCATGCTCGCATTATGGACGTGCGCAATTTGGCGCTAACTTTAATCGCGGTTAAGTGATTGCACGTGCACACTAAATTTACTAATTACTAATTTATACAAAATAGACTAGTACAATAGACTAATTTAGCAAAATTTAGCAAAATTAGTTTTTGTTAATGTTTCACGGTTATATTGTTTGCACTCTATTGTTTTATTACCACTATTTAGTATTTAAAATTAGTATTTGTTTCACAGATTAAGTGCGTCTACTCTACTATTCACCCAGAATAAATAATAAAACAAAGGATAATGAGGTTTCTTGTGTATTAGAGTACAAACACTAAAAGTGTGCAATACTTTGTACTATTTACCACTAAATAGTGTTGATTAAACAATAGAGAACAAAAGAATTTGCATAATTTAGCAGTATTTAGTGGTATTTATGTTGCACACTTTTAGTGTTTGTACTCTACTCTTTTGTATCAAGTTGTTCTGGTTGAGCTATAGTGACAAAATAGCCACTATTTGTTAGTACTTTTTTAGATTGTATTTCATGGTTTAACTGCATTTGCTCTATATATACTCCATAGTCTTGTTGATATATATAGATTACGTGCGCGTCCAGGCGAGGAATTGAAGCATTGCGTGTAGTTTTAGTACAGGAGCATACACGGTACTCTAGAATGATTGTGTTTGTTCATAATTGTAACTTTATTGCTAAAATTCGAAAACCAAAACCATATGACGTCAAGTGATATATTGAGAAATAAATATATTGCACAGTTATAGTTGTATTATTTAGTAATGTTTGGAAGGCAAAGTACTGCGAATGCTGTTTTGGAGTATAAATACACGGAAAATGGCGGTGTTATCTTGTATTGCATACACGGTACTCTAGAATGATTGTGTTTGTTCATAATTGTAACTTTATTGCTAAAATTCGAAAACCAAAACCATATGACGTCAAGTGATATATTGAGAAATAAATATATTGCACAGTTTTAGTTGTATTATTTAGTAATGTTTGGAAGGCAAAGTAGAGCGAATGCTGTTTTGGTGAATAAATACACGGAAAATGGCGGTGTTATCTTGTATTGTGTTGTAAGTAATGTTATTGTTAGTTTTAAAGTTATGTGTATCTATGATGCTTTCTAAAGACTATAAGCTAGGCTGAGAGTGCACACTATATAAACCCACGAAATATTATTCGAATTATAAGTCGACTGCATGCACTGATGGTTAAACTTACTATAAACATTTACGATCACATGAACCACATATGGACTACACAAAGCAACACAGATCAGTTTTAGCTGCTCATCTCATCTCGATCAAGTAATCTTAAATACAAATGATTATAAACAAACTTCATCTAACTTTAAACTTGATTTAAGTTATTTAAAATTGCACTGGGGAATCGGATGAATGGTTTTATATATATGTTTTGGTCGCTTCTAGCTTTGATTTTTATAGAACTGTTGATCTAGAACAGATCAGCTTTCATCATAAAATAATATTAAAAACAAAAGAAAGCTCGAATGAAAGACAGGATCAGGTGTAATATTTCGATTCATCATTTGCAACAGCAATTAGAGCATAAGGAGAGAGACAGAGACAGAGAAAGAGAAAGAGACTAAATATATAAAGTAAAAAAAATCAAGTGAAGTACAAACATTTAAGTATATAGTGACATACCCGTAGTAAGGAACTTTTACAAGATTACATCTTCATTTTTCCTGTGATTGATAACAAAGTCAGCGCGAAAAAAAGGCACCACCTCAATTAATGTATCTGTTTACAAAGCTAGGTATACGTATCTCGTGGTCTTTGCCTGCGTCACGTCCTGACTCTAAACTAATGCGGAATATGTATCAGCTTCTATTTTTAACTCGATTTGACCAAGCATGACAAACTAGTGCAGAGCATGACAACTGATTTGTTGCTTACTCTGAACAATGATTTGCATTTGAGAAAAAACTATCTTAAATATGATAAAAAAGTTGTCAAAACTTGTTAATGTTTAAATACATATCAAATATATTATTAAAATAACATTGTACAATACAATTCACTAACCTTTCCAATTATAATGATAATAAAAAAAAGGATATCGATAATGAAAAACAATAAATCATTCAACTGCATGTGAATGAAATGCTGAAACGCTGAAATGCATGCTTGATAAGATATTTCGCTTTAAAGAATAAGAAAAATAGAAGAAGAAGAATATAATAAGTTAAAATTATATTTGAAAGTTTAATTTGTTGATAAAACGAAAACACTAAAACCAAGCACTAAAACCAAAATAGATACTAACTAATTTAGTGAATATCAGTGAGTATCACTCAACCATAAATTACAACTTTAATTGTCTTTGATAATGACTAATAGTCACTCAATAACTACAGTGGAACCCCGTTAATCCGGCCACCGAAGGGACAGCCCAAAGTGGCCGTATTAACGGGGTGGCCGCATTAAGCGGGTAAATATTATAGAAAATGTATAAACATGCATTTCGTCGGGACCTAAAAAACTGGCCGCAATAACAGGGTGGCCGTATTAAGCAGGTGACCGTAAGGCGGAGTTCCACTATATTCCACACTGTAGAGTGATTTTCATTTGACCGCGAAAGAAAAAATGACTTTTTAGTTCGTATTTGTTGGTAAAGAACAAAAGAAAATAATAGATGCAGTGTAGCAACAACTAATTGTTTGCCAATTCTTTCATTATGTTCATATGGAAATCACTCTAGCAATTTTATTTCATGGATATAAACTTGTGTTTCCAAAATTTTCAAAAAATTAAATAAGGAACAATCCAAATGTTAGCTCAAAATATAATTATATTAAAGGAAAGATAATATATTTTCGATTTGTTTTATCGAATTTTGATGTGAATTACTTTGAAAAGAATGCATTAATACAGCGATTTACACAAACGTGCACGTTGAACGACTATGCGTTCTCAACTGACGTTTACTTCTAATCACGTGACTGATAACAGTATTACAACTTCCGTTATACGTAACTTCCGTATAACAATCACTGAACCGCAATTAAAGTTAGCGCCAAACTGTGCACGTGCATAGCGCGAGCATGTTAGCTTGGGAATTGTTTTAAAGCTAATGATATACATGAAAAAATTACTCTAATTTAATTGGCTGAGAGCAGTGCAGTTCAAGTGTAACACAATGCAGAAATGTGTAACACAGTGCAAATTACATTCCGTACAGTGCAAATTACAAAAAAATAAATCGATTATGATAGGCTTTATTCCTAAATCATTTTAGTCACTAAAACAGTAATTTAAAAAATACTTTAAGTGGCAAGAAATCGTCGAAAATTTGTAAGAAAAAATACAAAAAACTGACCAAGCTTTGTGTGGAAAGTTAAATATTTTCGTTCAAAAGTACAGCCCTTAGTTTTTGGTGAGGATTATCTACTTCCCAAGGGAAGTAGATAATCGTCACCAAAAACCGAGGGCTGTACTTTTTAACGAAAATATTTCCCTCGTACAGATGGATATTGATACTGTAAGCAGACTTAACGTTAAACGACCAGCCAAAGAAGACTCTATTGTTCAGTGTCGAAAATCTTCCGTTGAAGCACTTTCAAAAGCTAAATGTTGTTCTCACTATACTGGAGCAATTACCATTTCGAAAATTGTGAATGATAATACGTGTACAAATCAAGTAGAAGTTCCTAATCAATACACTACATGTGAACGATTTCATAGACATTCTCGATTGTGTTTTCAATTGCCAATACGCAGAAGACATAGGGAGCCATCTAGAATACCATTTAAAAAGCTAATACATTCACTGAAATGTAGGAAATTTAGAAAAAAGCACAAAAAAAAATGCTTCCTAAGGCTGATCCTCCTTCGTCTAACTTGTGCACTATAACTAGAAATTATAAACAATGGTATGTCAGGTGTCTGCACAGACAAGAATGTTTTAATTTATAATACTGAACTATTTTATGATAACTAATAAGAGATCAAGATCGACATTCAATATATCAAAACAGACTATTTTACTGTCTGGAGACAGAGTCGGTACAGCGTCGGGTGTGGCTGGCCAGTACAATGCGGGAATGACAGTCCCTGTGGCAGAGGGCACAGATGAAGTCTGACGCTGGTCTGTCTGTCTGGGATACAGCCTTTCTTCTCGTTCTCTTTGCCTCGTGCTGCTGAGCAAGTGTCTGAGACCTTTCTGCACAGTCTGTCTCGAGGTTGACCGTTCGAGGGCTCTTTCTTCCCAGATGTTCTGGTCGACGTTCATGGCTTTTAAGTCCCTCTTGCACACATCTTTGAATCGCAGCTGTGGTCTGCCTGTGTGACGTCTTCCCTGCACAAGTTTTCCGTAGAGGTGGTCTTTAGGGATCCGTCCGTCGTCCATGCGCACGACATGGCCAAGCCAGCGCATGCGTCTCTGTTTCAGGAGTACAGTGTGTACATGCTGGTACATCCAGCTCTTTCCAGGACAGTGTTGTTTGGGACCTTGTCCTGCCAAGTGATGTTCAGGATGCGTCGGAGGCAACGCATGTGATAAGCATTGAGCTTTCGTTCTTTTCGGGCACGCAAAGTCCAGGACTCGCTGCCATACAGCAGGGTGCTCACGACGCAGGCTCTGTAGATCTGGATCTTTGTGTGCTCTGTCAGCTTTCTGTTGTTCCATTACATGCTCTCTTTGTCAGACTGGACATGTTAGTGGCTGCCTTGCCGATGCGCTTGTTGACTGCTCTGCGTCAAGTGAGAGGCCTAGTGTCTGAGATAGTTGAGCCCAGGTACTCGAAGTCATGGACAACATCCAGCTCATGGTCATTGATGCTGATGGCTGAGGGAGAGTCAACATTCTGTCCCATGACGTGTGTTTTCTTCAAGCTAATGGTAAGCCCGAAGTCTTGGCAGGCATCGCTGAAGCGAGTCATGAGCTGCTGTAGGTCCCCAGCTGAGTTACTGCTGCGTCGTCTGCAAAGAGGAAGTCACGCAGGCACCTCAGCTGGACTTTAGTCTTGGCTCTTAGTCTGGAGAGGTTGAAGAGCTTTCCGTCTGACCTGGTTCGGAGGTAGATACCTTCAGCTGCAGGACCAAATGCGTGTTTTAGCATTAAAGCAAAGATTCCAAACAGGGTGGGGTTTATGGTTTTTTTGGGGTTACATATTTATATATATTCGAATTTTTTATACTTCTTAGCTTATGAATTGTTCTATTTTAGTTTTAGGGTTACATATTTGTATACATTTAGATTTTTTATACTTCTTAGCTTATGATTTGTTCTATTTTAGTATTTAACATAGAGGACCCTTCTGTAAACCACTAATTGTGATCTCAATAAAGATGTTTATTATGATGTTGAGCCGTCAAAGACAACGGTACCTTTCATGTCTTCGTGAAAGGGTCTGATGATGCAAAGAATTACTGAGACATAAAATGTTGACCGTCTACTAGTGCGCTGTAGTTAATTATTTCAAACCAACACACTATGGATTGCAATATGCATAAAACCACGTACGCAAAAACCCTTTGGATCACAATGCGGGACCAAAAGTTACTACCTAAAAAGCTCAGTTTTGCAAAAAATAAAAACATAAAAAACTTAAGTAAATTCGCTGGGGCACGATGTTTAAGATATAAAAATTCTAAGATGAATTCTAAGGATTTCGCACGCAAAAGTGCATGCCTCGAGATAAACAAGGCGGTTTTATTGACGATCGAGGGTGTCTAATATCTCCCAATATGATTAAATACAAACAGTATGGTGTTGGTAATGACTTATACTGTTAGGTTTACCTAATCAAACTTGTATTCGAACGTTCTGGTCCTTCTTTCCACTTTTGTCAGACTTCGACGTTCAATAATTTTCCATTCGGAGTTTGTTCGATTGAAATAATTAACTACAGCGCACAAGTAGGTCAGCATTTTGTCTCAGTAATTCGTTTCTTGAACATAGTTGTGCAAGACGAGATTGCAAACTAAATGTTCCATGTCAGCATAAAATTATTTCATTCGAAGTGAAAAGGAATTTTAGCACCAAAACAAACGCATGCGCAGACAAAATCTCTACATGCTTTTGCACAGCACATCCAACAATGTTAGGTTGCTCTGGCGCACGCGCACGCGCACTACACTATGGTGGCCCATCGCTATCATAAGGAAATGTCAGCAAAATCAAACTAATATGGAAAACATACAATGAAATATGAAAAAAATAATGAAAAAAAAAAATGAAAAAAAATTCAAGAGAAAAATATATATCCCTTAGAAAACAAACAAACAAATATAAACAAATAAAAAAAAATCAACATTGAAAAACGACTTGAAATTCAACAGTGAGCAAGATAGTCAGCCATGATTCAACATTGTGGAATTGGAATTGGAATTGTGGGTATTTGTGTTCCAGAATCCTTTGTATTATCATCGGAGCGCCCAACATGTTGGGACTTGTTGCCAGCTATTGTACACACCCGCCAACATCGCAAAAAAACTCACAACTTAACAATGTTGGCCCAACAATGTTGGATGTTGTTGCGTGCGTTTGCACGGACCTTTAGTGAGTCCCGATTTCGTCTATTAATTGTATACGTGTGGAGCCTCGAAATATCCTTATGCTATATAAACCACAAATTTAAATAAGAACTTTTTGACATGGATGTGCCAGTAATTGATTATTTGTTAAAATGATTTCGTTCCAAAACTGGGGGAAATATTTTTGCTTATATTGATGCATTCATTGATATTTGCTTATCAGAAGCGTGACAAATGGTCACGAAAGGGTCGTACTCAAAAATCATTCATCGTCCGATCTATTTATTTCCCAAGCTTAATATTTCTTGTGCGAATCAAAGGATAAATTTGATTTACAATGGTTTAATGTGATGTTTTGTAACATTAGAAATGATTTCGTCTTAAAACTGAGAGAAATATTATCGTTTACTATTGAAGCATTCATTGATATATTTGCTTATCCGAAGCGTGACAAACGGTCACGAAAGGGTCATACTCAAAAATCATTTTCGTCCGATCTATTTATTTTCCAGCTTGGAATTTCTTGTACAAATAAAAGGATACATTTTCTTTACAATGGTTTAATATTTGAGTCCAAAATATGTATACCAAAAGTTGTTTTGACTATGCGAAAATTAGCTTTGTTTACACGCATAAATCAACTCAAGAAATGAGTCGTACAAAATGCTTCAGAATAAAATTGAAATGTAATCTATAAGAAATATTTTTTAATTTCTGTGAACGTTTTTAAATGTTTATTAACTGAGTAAAATATCATGTCAATCCTTTTCATTTCAAGAGTACAGTATTTCGTTAAAGTTGGGCATTTTTCGATCCTCGGAATAGCCGAAAACAAGCCCGCCAGGCGGGTTTTTAGCCTGCGTGCAGCCCCTTTGTTTACCAGTAATAAGGGTCTGCGAATTATTGCAAGATTCCGTGTTCTGGACCCCCAGCCGAGTTGCACGATTATATATAACAGGCTCTGATTGGCTGCTACACCAGCTCATTCTTACATACTCTCTGATTGGCTCGAAAGCTCGTACTCGATGTCACGTCGAAAATCGTCAAATATAAGGACTGACATGGATATATAAGCTTCATACTTCGGTAAAAGAACAATTATTGATTGATGTAAAACATATCAAAATGCATCTGAAAAATATTTATAAACATGAATGG
The DNA here is from genome assembly GCA_949775045.1 of Metridium senile. NCBI lineage: Eukaryota > Metazoa > Cnidaria > Anthozoa > Actiniaria > Metridiidae > Metridium > Metridium senile. The sequence continues at coordinate 13,436,662 of OX459105.1, read as the reverse complement.
CATAGTGGTTGATATGTGAACAGTGAATAATATAATAGGGTATGGTATAGGTGATGAAGTATAATAATAATTATGATATGAATAACACTTCAAAAAAAAGTTCATCTACACCGAGTAGTAGAATTCAATATTTCGGCGATAAGTCGACGATAAACTTGAGAACTATCAACCCATACAGGGGCTCTGATAAATTTGTTACTTCCATAAGTAAGTTTTAGTGCATTTACTGCGGTTTTTTGGCATTTCCGAGCCATTTTAGAAGAGACAACTTTTCGCCGCCTTTGAGCGGCCATCTTGTTTTGCTCGATCATGACACTAGTCTCTACTGCGCATGCGAGTACGAGCTTTCGAGCCAATCCGAGAGTATGTAAGAATGAGCTGGCGTAGCAGCCAAGCAGAGCCTGTTATATATAATCGTGCAACTCGGCTGGGGGTCCAGAACACGGAATCTTGCAATAATTCGCAGACCCTTATTACGGGTAAACAAAGGGGCTGCACGCAGGCTAGCGGGTTTTCGAACTTTTGTAAAATTCTCACTGAAAAAAATTTGTTCGAACTTTTAAGTATGAATTTTTGAAATAGTCCTATAAAGGGTTTCTTTTGGTGAAATAAAAAGAATTACGATTTTTTGAACTGTCGCGAGGTCAATATTTTGAAAACGCAAAGAAGACCTGTTTGCAATGATAAGATCTAGACAGTTAGGACATGCCTAATTGTTTTGTAGTTTCTCATCAGCAGAAACACAGTGGTTACATTTGCAAGTTGCAATTGCTTAGAATACTTGGTCAACTAGATAGGGTGCTTACACTATGTCCATAAAATAAAATCTAAATAGTTACTAACTAATAGTTTTTATTTAGTGAATATTAGTGACTATCACTCAACGAAAATGAAAAAAAGACAAAAAAAATGGATTTAAAAATGAAAAAACATGGATTTAAAAATGAAAAAAAGAAAAATTTAAAAAAGAAAAAAACTGGATTAAAAAAAGGAACAAAAGACAAAAAAAAAATGGATTTCAAAATGAAAAAAAGAAAAAATGGATTTAAAAATGAACAAAAAAAAAAAAGACAAAAAAATGGATTTAAAAATGAAAAAAAATATTTAAAAAACGTTGAAATTACATTGAAAATGTACAATTTCAGAATGAATGTCTCAAAACATTAATAAAAATGAATTAAAAACTGCAATTGCACAGTATACAGTTACCTGCATTGGTTAATAATTGCTTTAAATGTTGTGCAATTGCAGTTTTTAATTCATTTTTATTAATGTTTTGAGACATTCATTCTAAAATTGTACATTTTCAATGTAATTTTAATAGTTATATAACTAGACCCTGTAGGCAGGGTGAACTCGTACCCTGAAGTGTTACTGATGGCGTAGATCTTAGATTGTTGACCTAGAATGGCATGTGCTTAAACTTGGACTGGACTTTCGTTTCCCCTCTATTAACTATGGTTCGTTCACATACCTCAATAATAGTTGAAAAGTATACTTTTAGTCTTTATCTATCCTTGTAAACAACAACCGACGGCGGTGAGTTGAGCTATCTTTTCTTGCCGATATGTCGTTGCTTTTCATTTACTTTTAAAAAGCTTTGAAATTCCCAATAAGTTTGTCTACTAAAGTTAACAACGTCTTTGAAGTCAAGAAGTGTTATTGTCTTTCTTTTTCTGCATACAAAAGGTTCAAACATCTTAAAAAATGTCGGTTTACTTGATTCTAAATCCTGTCAGTGATCCTCATGTTTTCATCTTCTTCATAAATTTTGACACAGACAAATTAATTCCGTCAACAGTTAACGATGATTTTGATGAAAGTTCTTCTTATTATTTATCGAAAAATAAGCTTCCGCAGGCTCTATTTCTCGGTGCAAACGTCCACAAGAACGACGAATTTCAACTCGTTTTAACAACCATCGTGGCTCACTTGTTTATGTCAGCTAAATTTTTTTTGTAAAACTTGTTTTTTGTTTCTTGACTTTCTTTGATGTTGAGATATGAACAAAACCCTTTGTCTTTAAATCATCTTTGATTTGGAATGATGGAGAAAGCTGCAGTAATTCAAGTATCTTGGCATTAAAATTTCTGTAAGTTTGTTGTGACGACATGCTGAATGCCTGAACCGGTTTCAACAGGTTTCAACCCGCTCTTTTTCAGTAAAACTACTGGGAAGCCATTCGAAAGCAACGCGCGTCGTAAAAACAATATCAAAAACAATATTAATTTCTCTCTTTCAAATAGCCATATAATAAACGAATTATTAACCTCGCTTGCTCGGTCTGTATGGAAAATATCAGACCTCGGTCTTATATTTTCCATACAGACCTCGCGCTCGGTTAATAGCCTCTTAGTCAGTCATAACAACTGGATTGCGTTACTATACGCCCAAAAACGTGCATAACAGATGGTTGTCTTTGGTTTTGCTGCACGTGTTTGTCACACAATGTTATTTCTGCGAGTGATATTAAATTTCGAATGTTTTGAAATTTTATTTGATTTATTGGAAGAGTAAGCATTGTTCTTTCAGCAAAATATAGTTGTGTCGTTGTAAGAGAGAAGATATTTTGAGTTGAATTAACCCTTCGGAAAAAGTCTTGAAAATTTTTAAAAAAAATCTGAAAGATATTTGTTATAAGTTAAAATGTCGTAATAATTTGATATATGGAATAATCTGTATTTTGTAAAATGCTATAGTTTTTGACAAAATACACAGAATTTATGGCGAAACTACGGTGGCCCATAGGTGCAATACAAATACAAATCGAAATACACAAATACAAATCGAAATACACAAATACAAATCAAAATACACAAATACAAATCGAAATACACAAATACAAATCGAAAATACATAAATACAAATTGAAAATACATAAATACAAATTCAAAATACACAAATACAAATTCAAAATACACAAATACAAATTCAAAATACACAAATACAAATTCAAAATACACAAATAAAAGTTCGAAATACATAAATACAAATACAAAATACATAAATACAGATTCAAAATACACAAATACAAATTAAAAATACGCAAATACAAATTCGAAATACGCAAATACAAATTCAAAAGAACACGAGAGGACTGGAAACGAGGTTTTGAAACGAGGCTGACAGAAAGAGGCCTGAGCACTACGGCAATATGGCGGTCAGCGAAGAGGATGTTATTCGCCGATACTTTCACGAGGGATATAACTACAAGACTATTTTACTTTTTCTTGAGAAATATCATGAAATATCGATGTCTAAAAGAACCCTTTTAAATCGCCTAAAAGAATATGGAGTAAAACGTCGTAATATCGTAGTAAACGACAATGAGGTGCGAGCTTACATACAGCGTGAACTACAAGGACCAGGCCATACTTACTTTTTATAAGCAGTCTCTTTCGACAACGTAGTTGTAGTTTATAATAGTTGAAGCAACTTTTCCTCTCACTCGCAAGTGTATAGTTATGTAATAATTAACCAAGTTACCAGCCCCCTCTCCGAGCACGAAGCGGGAGTCCTGTGGTGCGACGTCATACATACAAGAATGTCAGCCTCGTTTCCAGATCAGGCGTGAATTTGTATTTGTGTATTTTGAATTTGTATTTGTGTATTTTGAATTTGTATTTGTGTATTTTGAATTTGTATTTGTGTATTTTGAATTTGTATTCATGTATTTTTCAATTTGTATTTGTGTATTTAGATTTTGTGTTTTTGTATTTTGAATTTGTATTTGTGTATTTTAATTTTCGGTTTTTGTATTTTGAATTTGTATTTGTGTATTTTAATTTTGTGTATTGGTATTTTGATTTGTATTTGTGTACTTGAATTTGTATTTGTATTGCACCTATGGGCCACGGTACGAAACATATCAAAATCATTGCATACATTTCATGACATCTAGTATTGGTCACCGGTTTATGAACGAATACAGCAAAAACAGTGAAGAAAAACCAACAATAAGTTCTCGCAACCCACAAATAGACCGCAATCTGTATAAAGTAGAATTCAAGAAGTATATAAGGAAAGAAAACGACTAAAAATTCATTTTGTTGGTTATCGGACCTACAACGGAAAAAATAAACAGATTACGATTCTCTTTTCACTTCCAAATATGGAGCGTAGTACTGCTACGGATTCCTACAGTGACGTCATATTACTACCACTGTCAAATGACCTGGGTAACCAGGCCTAGTATTAGTAAGTTTTGAAGTAGCCAAGCGGAGTGTTTTGTTTTGTCTCTGGTCGAAGAACGTGTTTAAAGATTTATAAAGAAATGACTCCACCAACCGTTGAAAAGGTAAGTCGATTTGAGAGGACGATTATCGTAAAGACACCCTTTTAGAACTAGCTTTTTACAGTGCGAATCACAAAACCGTGGGCACCTAGAAATATTTTAGAAATCGTTTCTTGTTCGTTAAACAACTCACAAACAACTCTAATTACAAAAAGTTTATCATACTACACATCAGTGAAACTTCTTGCGGTGATATAGTTGTTCCTGAGTTGTTCAACGAATAACAAACGGTTTCTAAAATATTTCTAGGTGCCCACGGTTTTGTGATTCGCACCGTAAAGTCGAAGTGACTAAACTTAACTGAAATGTCCGACCACGTGCTTGAATTACTACTAAACGTTCGTTCTTTGCAAAATTCTCTCGAAAATCATACATCCAAAGCAATATTTATTTTAAACTCGGCTTCCCCAATAATAGACAATCATAGAGCGGTTTTCGTATGATATTGGAGGTTTTTTTGTGACGTATTTTGGTGGCGTGCAAACAAGCTGTAGTCAGGTCTCTTAAGCATTTGATCGTGACAGAAATGACAAAAGTGCCAAACTTTGCACAGTTGTAGCTAATAGGGGTAGTAACAATATTAGAAGGGGTGCCCATTGAGGAGATTCCATTAACACGGATAAGAGAGGATTTTAATTTCTCAAAAAATCTCTTGTTGGGCTTCCTGTGGTAGATATATCTTTCTCACTTAATAAAGTCTTAATTCTATCAAAATGCATGTAAACTTTGTAAATATCTGTTATTGTTTACGAGAACTTCTATTTGCATTAAAAATCATAACAAGCCATTCAAAATTAAGGCATTTTTAAGAAATACAGAAAATAACTGGTGTCCAGTCCCCCGCGTCCGTTTGTCAATTCAAAATGGCGGCGTCCTGACTTGTCTGCAATTGCTGTAAGTATTGATCAATATTTCACTCGAATTTATCAGTTATATAAGACATTTTGTGCAAAACTATCTTTAATGAATCTTTTAGCTCGGTTTGAATCAGTTTTTTGATATTTGTTTGTTTGTTTTAGCCTAGAATATTGATCGTTATTGATCTCAATGGTTATCTTCGATTGCAGGCTCTGCTATAAGTCATGTCATTGTCTTGGAATCTTTGTATTATTTGTCAAAAAGCTACATGTGAAGAACTCAGGTGTCCATCAAGATCTCATGGAGCCACCCTAGACGTTAAATCTATTTACAGCTTGTTTTTACAAAATGCTTCAGACTTTTCTGACATAGATGCTTTACCTACAAATCTTAGTTTGCCACAAGATATAGATGTAGATGTTCTGGTCAAGAAAGAAGCTTCCTGGCACAAATCATGCCACTTGCAATTCAGCACTTCAAAACTTAATAAAGCAAAACACAGGTCGACTCGTTTAAGGAAGAGAGAACAAGAAGAAGAGGACAAATCTGAAGAAGTTCGTCCATCGAAAACTCGTAGGTCTTCTCATAAAAAAGAGCACTGTATTTTATGTGGTGAGGGCGAAGGCGAACAGCTCCACGAAGTAACTATGTTAGCTACGAATGATAAGCTTCGTAACATGATCACTGACCTTCAAGATGAGACACTGTTGCCAAGGATATCAGGAGTTGATCTAATTGCAGCGGAGGCAAAGTACCACCTGAAATGCCTGACGGATCTTCGAAACCGTCATAGAAAACACATAACGAAGAAACGACAAGAATCCTTTGGACAAGAAGAGAAAATCAAAGAATCACAGGCCTATGTTGAGCTTGTTGAGCACATAAAAAAATCGGTTGCTGATGACAAGTTGATATTCCGTCTCAGCGAGCTACACTCCTTGTATCTTGATCGACTTAAGACACTGGGAGTAAACAAAGAAATAAATAAAACTAGACTCAAGGTTTCACTTTTAGAAACCTTTCCTGAGGCTCAAGAGCAAAGTGATGGAAAAAGTGTAATTATAGTTTTCAAGAGAGCTATACAGAGACTTATCAAAGACGGTGTTCTGGAAAGAGACTATTCAGAAGATGCCTCAATCCTTGCAAAAGCCTCTTCGATTATTCGTAAAGATATATTTGGCCATGACAAGTTTAAGTTTACAGGACAGTTTTCAGAGGATTGCCAGGAAAGTTCTGTCCCTGCTAGTTTAAAATCGCTAGTGTCTATGTTGCTTTATGGGGTAAACATCGAAAATGCTGACGCACAAGAATCGCAGCCATGTTTAACAGTTTGCCAGACTATTCTTTTCAACACAAAGGCAGAATCTTCAAAAAAGTCTAAAACAGGTCAAACACGGCACAGCAATGCACGCGAGCCACCTCTTCCTTTGTATATTGGCATAACGGTACATGCAATGACTAGAAGTAAGTCATTAATAACAAAGCTATATCAACTTGGAATGTCTGTGTCATATCAAAGGATTGTAGAGTTGGAAGATATGATTGCTGGTTCAGTAAGCGAACGTTTTATAGATGAAGGCATAGTAGCGCCTGCCTGCTTGAGAAAGGGAGTGTTTACGGTAGGTGCCTTGGACAATTTGGACCATAATCCTAGTTCGACAACGGCAGCTTCATCATTTCATGGAACTGGGATTAGTATGTTTCAGCTGGCAACGACAACAAACCCTGGCGAGAAAAGACCTCCCATTACCATACCTCCACAAGGAACAGGGCATTCTCTTCTTGAGGAATATGCTGTTGTACCTCCGGTTGAGTTAGACACTAGTAAAATAGTAGTTCCAGAGTCCCGTATGCAGGAGCCAGCAAATGTTATACTAGAGGAAAAGAAGAAAGAAAAGGAGTGGTCTGAGCATTCCATTGCTAAGCTAGACGAGGAATCTATTGCTCCGGGGGATGCTGTTACTTGGACAGCATATCATGCTGCAAATCTACAGTCTGAAGATCACCTTCTAGCCTCAACAGCCCTACTACCCCTTTTCTATGAAAAAGCTGCAACGCCAGCAATGGTCAAACATGGCATGAGTGTGCTAGAGAAGGCTATAACGTTTTTAAATCCTGATCAAGTTCCAGTAATTACCGTTGATCAGCCCCTATTCGCCATAGCTAAAATGGTTCAATGGAGGTGGCCGGCCTCGCACGGTGAGAAATCCCATGTTGTAATGATGGGAGGCCTCCATATAGAGATGACACTTTGGAGCACTATTGGAGATTTGCTTGACAGATCTGGCTGGACTGCTGCCTTAACAGAGGCTGAGGTAGCTTCATCTGGTGTCGCTGACTCATTTCTAAAGGCATCGCATCTTAAAAGAACAAGGTATTGATTTTTAAACTACAACGCAATCACGCTGGTGACTATTTATTTGTTATGTGTAGTCAAACAACAGAAAATAATGAAATGTGTTAATGTTTTTCATACATTTTCGTAGCTCAAACTAGCACATATTTCAAAAAATCATTGAGTCAAATACGTCTTTTCAACACAAAACATATCTAGCAAATTAAGGAAACAGGACTTAGATGCATGTCTAATCTCAATTTATTTATTTCCAGGCACGCTCATCAGGTCACCATTTTGGCTCTTTATAAGTTGAAAATGGAGGCTTTTTCCCAGTGTAAGGAAAAACCAACGCTACTTGAGTGGGAAAAGGCAAGGAAATCAAGTCCAACGTTCTTTTTCTGGGACCTAATCCTCCGCTACGAGATGCTAGTCTTACTGGTAGTTCGTGCACATCGACAACGCAATTTCGATTTGTATGTAGAAGCCCTAGAGGAGCTTGTTCCCTTCTTCTTTGCGCTGGACCATATAAACTACGCTCGATGGACCCCCATACACATCCGAGACATGAAGAGTCTACCTGATACCATCGCTAAAAAGTTTCGTGAAGAGGGAGACTGGGTTTTATCAAAGTCGGGCAACGAGTTTTCAGCGATCCCATTTGACCAGGCGCATGAGCAGGAGAATAAAGTTGTAAAAAGCTCTGGTGGTGCAGTTGGTTTGACAGAAAATCCCACCGCCTTCAGGTTCGTATTGAATTTCAAATTTCTATTTATTAAATATACGCACTTGTATTATACATTCGGTTTCCCACGCATAATTATATGTGTGCGTGATTAGCGTTTTGACATGGCAGTTTTCCCTTTCTTTTTAGACGATGGATGCTCTCAGGTCCAGAGATGGCAAGACTGTTACATCAATTTGAGGACCAGTATCTGACCGACTCTGACAACGATTCCATTTATCAAGCAAACCACGAAACAGGATTGACCTTCCAAAAGACCTTCAAGAAACAAGTGAACAACCTTGTTGACGTCATTCGACGCATGGGGAACCCCTTCTTGGATAATTTCCCGGAACTTGTAACCTTGGATAACAGGGATTGCATGGATGATTCCGTGGCCGCAGCTATCTTTAACCTTGAGGCTCTTGGAAAGAACCAGTACTTGGATTTCATGAAGGCTGTGATCCAGGACCGAACTACAGTGATTAACAACCCACTTAAGAAGAACAACCTTCCTCTTTTCGGGAAATCCACAAGCCGTGAGAAGTCTAAACAGACCAAGAAAATTGCGACGCTTCAAAACAACGTCAGCCTCTTCGCACAGTTATATATTGCCATGCAGAGCCGTGATGCCAATCTTGAGGAGTTCTTTAGTCACGAAGTACAGTCGTATCCACCGTCATTGTCTGAATTTGGAAACCTCCGCCTGCCGAGTGCCAAGTCCGACCTCTTGAAGTGCATACAGTGTCAGCAGCCCGATCCTCCATCAGAGTTTGACTGCAAGGTCTGTGATGGTGCCGTCATTGTACACTGCCTTCCAGTGACCGGAGCTGTTAGTACCTTTGACAACTACGCAGATAACGTTTTTCTTCCCTACATCCAGAACCAAAGCAGCAGGCGTATCGACATCGTTTGGGATTCCTATGTCTCTGATAGTCTTAAACAATCTACACGTGAGAAGAGAGGGAAAGGTATTCGACGGAAGGTCTCAGGTGGCGCAAAGATTCCAACGAAATGGTTGCAGTTCCTACGTGACTCGGCCAACAAAGAGGAGTTGTTTACATTTCTAACAGCTAAGGCTGCTGAGCACCCCTGGCCAGAGGCAAAGGAGATTTATGTAACTGCAGGTATTTCTTATGCCATTCAATTTTAAACACTTTTAAATAAAATATATTTTTAAAATACATAAGCAATTTCTCGCTTTCTATTTCTTTAGGAGTAAATGTAATCGCCATTGGGACGGAGAGACCTATGACTGTGTGTTCCCATGAAGAGGCTGACACACGCATTGTGGTACACGTCCATCATGCTATACAAGCTGAGCAAGTCAAAACAGTCCTTATCAGAACAGTCGACACAGATGTGGTTGTTGTCTTGGTGGGAAAGTTCTACTTCCTGAAAGAGTCCAAGCCTGACCTTGATCTTTGGGTTGCGTTTGGGATGGGGCGGAACTTCAAGTTCATAAGTATCAATGCCATTTACTCTCGACTTGGCGAAGCGCGGTCTAGATCTCTGCCAGTGTTCCATGCACTCAGTGGCTGTGATACCACTTCATCGTTCTTCGGGAAGAGCAAAATAAGTGCTTGGAAGGCGTGGGAGCTATATCCTGATGTGACTCAAACGTTCCAATTTCTAGCCGAGAATCCGTTCTACCATCTAACGCTCTCATCTGACCATTTCACTCGAATTGAAAGATTCGCCGTTATCTTGTACGATAAGCTTAGCCAGTACGGATGCATCAACAAGGTGAGGATGGAGCTGTTCTGCAAGAACAACTGCACCATGGATAGGCTTCCCCCAACAAAGGTAAACCTTTTTTTCTATAAAAGTATGTTTTCCTGTTGCATATTTATACACATATGTTTTTACATCTTAATTAAAGGATGCCCTTCTACAACATGTTAACCGCAGTATATACCAAGCGGGAATTTGGACCACCAGTCAAGATTCACAGCAAGTTCTACCTTCTCCAGAGCATTTCTCCTGGAAAAAAGAGGACGGTGTGTGGGTCCCAAAGTGGATAACAATCCTGGAAGTTTCCAAGGCCTGTAGCGAGTTGATCAAGTGTTGCTGCAAAGGGTCATGTAATCGTTGCAAGTGTGCAAAAGCAAAGCTTACATGTACCCCACTTTGCAAATGTAAATGCAATGTAAATGTTTGACTTCATTTCAAGCACCAAAGGTATCATTATCTAGCCATCCTCACGACCTAATAGACTTGACTAGTTGGTACCGCGCTGCACCCCCTGTGATCAAACAATACGGAACCCCTTCTGAGATAATTTTGTGTGAAATCATACCATCATGTACAACGTTTAGAACTTCTTGGTCTTTAAAAAACTGAGTTGACCCTCCCCTCCCCCCCTTTGGAGCTGTAGTGCATCCCCCTGAACAGGAATCATGCATCAACTTTTTTTAAATCACTTCTTATTTAATTTATTATAGTTCTATCGAATTTGGTTCACTTTGATCGATAAAAACTCATTTTTCAATTTTTAAGCTGATTTGACCCCTCCCCTCCCCCCTTTGGAGCTGTAGTGCATCCCCCTGAACAGGAATCATGCATCAACTTTTTTTAAATCACTTCTTATTTAATTTATTATAGTTCTATCGAATTTGGTTCACTTTGATCGATAAAAACTCATTTTTCAATTTTTAAGCTGATTTGATCCCTCCCCTCCCCCCTTTGGAGCTGTAGTGCATCCCCCTGAACAGGAATCATACAGCATCTGTTTTTTAAATCACTTCTTATTTAATGTATTGTAGTTCTATCGAATTTGGTTCACTTTGATCGATAAAAACTCATTTTTCAATTTTTAAGCTGATTTGACCCCTCCCCTCCCCCCTTTTGAGCTGTAGTGCACCCCCCTGAGCTCGGATCACTGGGCACCCCTTCTGGAATTGTTTCTGACATCAAAACGGAGCTCTGTGCCAAATTTGGTGCTTTTGTCACTTCTGTCACGATCCGGCCAAAATTACTGCTTAAGAGACCCCACTACTGGCCGAAGCTGGCCGTCAAAATTTTTATGAAACTATCGGCAAAGTGTAAAAAGTGCAGAACTATTTAGTCTTTTTCGATTAAGTAAAATTTTTAACATCAAGATAGCAAGTTTTAGGTATTTTACTTTATTTTCCAAATAAATTTATTGATATCTCAATTATAAAACTGAGTTTTTGAGTCTGTCACGAACAAGTCCTTTTTGTCACGTTCGCCATATTGAAATTCAGTCGTACAAGACACATTCGTGTAAATTTAAAACATTTACTTCACTTTACAAACAAAATTAACTTCTTGAATTTGACTTATGTATATTACCTAACTGCTTTGGATGACCGGTGAAAATCCGATGGCATTTTGTTATGATTTGTGAAGATTTTTTCTCCATTGCCAACTCATTTCACGAAGATGGTGTGTTGATATTTTTCTTTCTTTTTCCGTTAGTAGCATAAAATGTCCTCAAGTCCTATTCATGTGACAGATTGTGCTTTTGTTTTTCCACTGTTTTTGATTTTTGAGAATCACAACATCGTTTTAGGCAATTTTTTTTTATTTTCATCAAAACATGATAAAGTTGGCATCAATGCGAACAAGTGCAAGGCGGCCAGTTTGACGGCCAGACTCGAGACGAGGCCAGTGTGTGACGTCAAAAAAAGATTCCATAAAACCTCCCATAGTATAAAGCTTAAAACCGAGCGTATGTGCAGTGTTATGACTGTGTCACTAAGCTTATATATTTTATAGTTTCTATAAAAACGTTCGAATTTTCTGCCGTGATCGCGCTGTGCCTTAGCGTCATACGAAAACCGCTCTTACACGTTGGCTTGAAGAAACGAATATAAAAGCAGTTGACTGACAAACTATATCGAGCAATAAAAAAAATGTTCGTCGACCGTTGGTTATTTAAACTTAGGAATTTGAAGACTGCGTCCAGCTGCTGAACATTAAGATAAAGATTAAGGTGACTCGCTATATAGTTTTTAGCAATTTTTATACCAATAGAAAACTTTTTAACTTTACAAAAAGAAGAAGCATGTGGTTGGAATGAAAAAAAATCACCCCATATGTAGTGCAAAGGGCATATGATATTTTTCTCATGATCTGTAGTACAAACAGTTGATCTCACAATTTTTTTCAAACATGAATGTTAATTGACACGGAAAGTTCTTGAAAATGAATATTTCTTAAAAATGATTGAATTGGGACTTGACTATTTTCCTTTAAAACTTGAAACATCCTTGAATATGTTGTGTTTATGTTCTTTCAGTCGTCGTCACATGAAAAGCCATTACATGATGATTCTGAAATCCATATGGAGGTAAATATATATCATATTTGATTTTTATCTTTGGCAATCTCAAAATGTATGTAAGGACTTAATTACTGTTCAGTATATAGCAAATGGCTTTCCACCGTATCTTTATATATTGCTTTTTATAATATAATGGCCAAAAAGGAATGCAATATTTCTGCTGAAGGCATATAAAGATGACACCATTTATCATGTTCATGTTTTATAACACATGTATATGGTGTTACAATATTATTTTTCTTTTATGCAATATGATAATGATATTGATTGCATATGATTGTTACTTTCACATTCATGTATACCCTATTCCCTGAACAGTTAACATTCCTAATTTATGCAAACTTGGGGACTTCATATGGCGATTCTTTGTAAAATAAAAAGCAAAAGTTTTAAGAAGGTATAATTATCAGAAAAGAACAGTGGGCACATAATTTCATTAATACAACATTTCAAAAATCTGTCTGGCCAATCTAGTATTGTATTGGCTGTTCTTAAAACGTCAGTACAGGCGGGAATAGCCTCGCTCTTAGGATAGAGAACTTTAAAATAACCAATCAATTTACACATGGATTCGAGGCTAAGCCTGCCCGCACTGGAATTTTGAGAATATACTACAACACAATACAACAACATGGCAACCTTTTCCAAGTACTAATTTCAATTTTATTTCATGCTTTTAATTTAGAGTTCATCATCCGAGTCTGACTGGGAAGATAGCCACTCAAGTAATGATGAAGAGGAAGAGGTGAGTTATTTGAGTTGAAATATTCTTCCTTTTCAAATCAACTAGAAAAAAAAATTTAGGCGAGCATCTTTATACCTGATAAAACATGATCTCAATTTTTTTAAATGGCTTAAAAAACTCAAACACAGATTTTAAACTTACTCCTTACAGTGCAACTCGCCGTACAAAAACATTTGATGAATTTTTGACATTATTTTGACATTTTTTCATCTCAATCGGACCAATCAGATACACGTTCATATCGAGAGGCGGAGTTTATATCAAGAGGCGGAGTTAATATCGATCAAAGGAGGAGACTTTAGATACTTTGATGTCTGTAATTGGTCCGATTGAGATAATAATGTCAAAAATTCATCAAAAGTTTTTGTAGGTGACTACGGTACGGCGAGTCACACTGTAAAATATTCAAAATCAATTCAAATTTCTTATTAACAAGTGATTGTGGCTATTTGAGCATTCGCAAATTACTGCAGTTTGTCACACTAGCCATTCCACGTATGGGACACTGACTTGAACTGAGACCTTTACAAGTGTCATACAATTAGGTACTTTATATAAAGACACACTGTTTTATGGAATATACAGGTGACCAAATTGGAATGCCCTAATTGGACTAATAACTCATGAATTGCTAATGATTTTTTTAAATAAAGTATACATTTTTGAATATAGATTAATTTTTTAGTATTTAGTTTAAATTTGTTGTATATTAATTGATCATTTCAATTTTCCCCATTTGTTTTAGATCTTCTTTTATAGTTATGTTTTTTGTAAGAAAACTAAGTGCATGTTTTCCAGGCAGAATTTTGTTAGTGTATTAACAAGATTTTATGTTTTTTTCCATCTCCTTGTTTCAATTTTTATTTATATTTAATGTAATAATTCTGATATTACAAGGGCCTCCTTGCCATGCCTTGCCATGCATTCATTTCCACTTGTTGATCTGAGTAATTCCAAAGTATATAAGGAATATTATGTTAATTATCTTTGGTGAAAAGAGTGACTGTTATAATCATGTTCATGTTGAAATATGTCCATTTTTTCTATTATAATTATTATTTATGATATTATATATCATTATTTCTATTATGGGTGTCTTTGAATGTAGTCTCTAATATAATATTCCTTATATACTTTGGAATGACTCCAGTTGGGGCAGACCATGCATAGATCAACAAGTGCGGTCATCGGAACGTGGCCCAACAATGTTGCATTTGTTTATATGGCTTATCCAACAACACAACAACAACAACATCAACACTCTGGTTTTGCCTTGAAACGATTTTTAATTATAACTTTTGCCACAAAATTAACTTTTTCCGTCTTTATAAGTAGCTAAATAGTAGTTTTTGCTGAAAATAATCCAGTAGTGGTTTGTAGGGTATTTTTGGCATTTTTATTCCAGAATCCTTTGTATTTCAATCAGCATTTGTAAAATTCAAGAATAACAATGGTCTGAGAACTAAGCCTTTTGGTACCTCCATACTGATGATTTTTTTTGGAATAAAATTGTGTTTCTAACTGCAACTGTGAACTGGGTGCTTTGAGACAAGTATGATATTGAACCATCTAATACAACACTGATCAGGACCATATACTGTAGCTTAATACATCCCTAGTATTTAACATTCCAGACACACAAGTTTTGTATGACTAATATCTATTTGAGCTATGAACACCAGCAATGTAATTCTTTCTCAAGTACATTGTTTTGATTCCAGTTATATATAATAATGTATCCAAAGGAATGCTGTTTCTCTCATTATTAACCCCTCCCTCAGTGCAATTTGGTTTTGTGATGACTGAAATTTATGTCTGGGGCTCATGGGCTCATAGACTGGAGAGGGAGCTGGAGGTCCTTTAAAGTATTCTATAACTTGGTCAATTTTCAATAAAGACATTTTAATTATCAACTATTTACCACTGGATTATAACACTAAGTAGCACTAATTAGCACTATTTAATTGTGTTCGCACTATCAATGAGTTTTTGAATAGTTATTAATTTGCATCACTATAAATGTGTAGTCTCTGTAACATCAATATTATGATAATTAATAATTTATTCAATGATTCCATTATTGAATTAAAGGCGGTCTAGGACCACATGTGGCAAGCTTTACAACAAAATGAATAGAAAATTGAATTATAAAAATCTAAATGTCTTATGATGGTACGTTATCGAGTGCAAAATGCATCTTATTGATATGAATTGAACAATCACACTCATGTATTTGGGCCATTCCACTGTGATGGACATTACATTCACAGACCTAAATAAACTAGCCTGCGTCACATCCGGACTTCACTTAACCGAGAAAAAGTCTGGGTGTGATGCAGGCTAAAATAAGCTTGTGTTTCATACACAGTTGCATTATCTCATGTGGAATGGCCCATTTACAATTTATCAAGTTTTGTTAAAAATATAGAAAACATATAGATATTTTACATTTTTAAGTGCAGTTCTTTAATGGACATTTTAAATTACAAATTTCTCATTCCATTTGATATTGGCTATTACTATTTTATTTTAATATATATCAATTTCAGGAAGATCTTGTATAATTTGACAATGAGAGCAGCTTGTTCTCTCTGTAGGGAAATTAGTTTGAAGATTTCTTGCAGTATTTGTTTGATTTAGTAACACAGTAACAGTGTGATGACACAGTAACAGTGATCGCACATAAGTTCTTAGAATCGGTTATACTATAAGATTATATTTAAGTATTTGCTATTTACTCACTCACTCACTCACTCACTCACTCACTCATTCATTCAGCATGATGACATAGTGGCTAGCTAGCTAGCCACAAAAACCAAAAAATCCTCATAGAAGTGAACCTGAGATCTTTACTTTATAACCTGAGATCCTGTACTTTATAAAATTAATGGCCATTATAAAAACAAAAAAATGTAAGGGCTCTAAATATTACATGTTAAATGGTCCTCTAATTTGAAAATTCCATTCGTTTGTTTGTTTTAAAAAAATAACATATATGTCAAAATTATGAAATTAAATTTTACTTTCTCTCCCTATTTTATTATGACCCAACATTAGAACAATCTATCTAAAGGCCATAAGTGAAACAGTGTTGTAAAGATTGGTATTATACATACATTTATGTGTGCGTCCATGGATGAGTCAAGAATTGTTTGCCATTATCCAAATGCTTATTGGTTAATGCAATTGAATAAAGATCGCACAAAACAAATTTATTACATTTTCCTATGCTCTAAAAATTGCAAAGAAATTAAGGATCACTTTGCTACAAATTTAAGCAGTATTACTGTTGTTCTTGCCCATTTTGGACCTCCTTGTTGAATTATTAAAAGACAGGCTCATTTATATATGGAATATATTTGGTAATGGACTTTTTATTAATTCAGTTATTTTCCTTATTGTTTTCATAGGACAAAGAACTTCTTCAGTGTCTTGACACTTTGCCAAGTAGTAATATTAAAGGGGCTGAAGGTGGTAGCTCGAATATAATCTTAAAAGCTGAGAAACTAAAAGAAGCTCTTCATCAGGCACCCTTTGAAATTGCACGGAATGTTGAGCATCCAGTCCCTTCGTCAAGCTCTAATGCTGAGATAATTCAAGCTCTTGAAAGCATAAACCACCGCCTGGAGGCTTTTCAATCTCAACCTAGTGGGCTTCCTTCAAATACAAGTGTAAGCTCAGCTCAAAATGCAGCAAGACAAGTGGCATACTGGTCCTCAGTTTTTGTTTCTATGTGTCATCCATCTGCCCAAAACCAATCACAGCCACCCACCATGCCGACCACTACCATGCCACCACATCTGACCACCATGCCATCACAGCCGACCACCATGCCACCACAGCCGACCACCATGCCACCACAGCCGACCATCATTTCATCACAGCCGACCACCATGTCACCACAGCCGACCACCATGCCACCACAGCCGACCACCATGCCACCACAGCCGACCACCATGCCACCACAGCCGACCACCATGCCATCACAGCCGACCACCATGCCATCACAGCCGACCACCATGCCATCACAGCCGACCACCATGCCACCACAGCCGACCACCATGTCACCACAGCCGACCACCATGCCACCACAGCCGACCATCATGTCATCACAGCCGACCACCATGTCACCACAGCCGACCACCATAATACAATCACAACTATCCACCATCCAACCACAATCATCAACTATTCAACCATCATCCATTCAAAGTGAACCATCCTCAATGCAGCACAACAGAGTTCATACAATTGATACTTTGGCAGTCTATCGGAAGTATGGAGCAAATTATCAATCATGCACGGACTGGTTGGAGTCCTTGATGATTCCAAGAAAAGTGGACAGTCTTGAAGATGTTAGACAAGTTTGGGAAGGTGGGAAAAACGACTGTCCTCCACTTCAAGAATGGAGCTCCGAGATGAGAAATTTCAAATCAACCAAGGTACGGCATGTGTCGATATACAGCCAAAGAAAATTTATTTACAAATTATTTAAAGAACACAACTTTATGGAGGTCAGTGTGACAGAAAAATATGGTGAAGTCAAACCAGGAAAACTTTATAAAATTTTGAATTCAAAGCAAAAGTAGATACTTTACTGGATAATAACAAGGAAAAAATTGTGTGTTACTCTGACTAGCGGGTTTTTGTAATATAGAAATAAAGACATTATTCATATGGCATGCTTTGTGTGTTTACTTACATGTCCTAGTGCATGTTGAATCAAAGGGTCTTCAAAACCTATTAATAAGGCCCACTGTGGTTTAACATGTTACTTTTGTGGTGGAAATGCAATTTAGAGGAAACAAATAAGTGTGATGGGAGGGGAGGGTTATATTGGGTGGGGGAGGAAGATGGGTACGGTTGTATAGCCTGGGTGTTAGAGTGTAAATGTACAATGCAATGGTTGGGTTGGATAATGAATGGAGATGATATGATGGAAGGGTAAAGAATATAATGGGAGGATAAGAAATGACGTTAAGAAAGAAGAGGATAAGAAGAGAAATGTAAGGGGAAAAAGGGGGTGTAATGGTAAGGTAAAAATGATGAAAGAAGGGGAAGAAAAAAAGGAAATGGTAATATAGAAAGTAACTTATGTGGTATTTAAGGGGAGTAAAATGGTTAGGATGGGGGAGGATAGGAAAAGTATAATGTTATAAAAAATAATTGCGAAGGAAAAATGAAAATAAGTGCAAATGATGGTGTAATTGGGGAATTTAAGTGTGGGGGTAATGAGTTGTATGAGTGGGTAATAGAGTGAATGATGGTAAAGTGTAGTGGTGGGGTAAAAAAGGAATATAATATGAAGGGCAAAAAGGATATGTGATGTAGAAAAAAGGGAGAAGAGAAATAGGGAAGGTAAATATATGCGGAAATAATTGTAATATAGTATATAATGGGAAATAAAGGCTGGTGGTGGAAGATGTTAGGGTTGTAAAAAGTGCATGGCATATGTAAAGGAGCGTGTATATGAAAAGGTGTGTAACTAGGATAGAGATGATAGAATATAACTAGAAAATCAACATGAATGAAAATATAAAATAAAGTGTAGTCTATGTGCGCGCGGTATGAGCTCATAAAATAAAGACGTTGCCGTTTTCAGGGAGGAGGGGGCCCATAAGGCAAAATCGAGGCAATACTAGTGGCAGTTATCACGACTGCATGAAGATGATATGAAAATGCCCACTATGGAAATATATTATAATATTATATTCATTCTATATTGGCCAGAAAGCCTCGCTTCAGTGATCCTTGAAACAAAATTTACTTATCAACTGTAATTACAGCTATGGATATGTTAACATTCATTTATTTTTACAATTTTGCCAACTTCTACCCATGCATGTTTTCGGTCGATTCCACTCGAGCGATAACTGCGACATCGCAAAAATTAATATAGCCCATGCTATAGGAACTACCACAGTTCGCGATGTCGCAAAATGTGGATTTTACACCAAAGCCACAGTTTGCGACATTGCAAACTATGGATTAGGGTTAGGGTTAGGGTTTGTTGCCACAGTTTGCGATGCACGCTGTATCGCAAACTGTGGAATTAAGTAAAAGCCACATTTTGCGTTATCGCGAACTGTGACTTATAACTTGGACACAGATTGCGTTAGACGTTGAAAAAGTTTCGTTTTCAACGAAATCACTAGGGAACCTTTAAAACGGCATTCAACATAACCAACTTGTGAAACAATCCCGTCGACAAGCTCTAACGCAAACTGTGTCCCAAATTTGAAGCCACAGTTCGCGGCAACGCAAAATGTGGACTTAACACCAAAGCCACAGTTTGCGACATTGCAAACTATGGATTAGGGTTAGGGTTAAGGTTTTTTGCCACAGTTTGCGATGCACGCTGTATCGCAAACTGTGGACTTAACTAAAAGCCACATTTTGCGTTATCGCGAACTGTGACTTATAACTTGGACACAGATTGCGTTAGACGTTGTAAAAGTTTCGTCTTCAACGAAATCACTAGGGAACCTTTAAAACGGCATTCAACATAACCAACTTATGTGAAACAATCCCGTCGACAAGCTCTAACGCAAACTGTGTCCCAAATTTGAAGCCACAGTTCGCGGCAACGCAAAACGTGGCTTTCACAATAGTCCACATTTTGCGATGATCGCGAACTGTGGTCTCCTAAGCTGGTCTCCTAAGCATGGGCTATATAGTGTGTTAGTGAGCATGCAGTTTGGAACTGCACTAATTGCCGACTATTGCTGGATTTCAAACAGCTGATGGATCTCGTTAACTTCCACAGGTGTTTGACCATCATGTGCTCTCTCAAACAGAGAATTTTCCATTCATAATTTGACTGGAAAAATAGATTTTTTAATCGCCGACAGGTTAATTGATCGAAACACGTACATATCGAACAGCACCGTGTTTCAGCCCCAACATTTGGTGAGCAACTGTGTTAAGGCCTGGCTAAACTAGGATACATTGTCGCGCGCTACATGTATCCTCAATGTTTCTCAGTTTAGCCTGCCACCTCGAAAACATTGTAGCGCGCGACAAATTTTGTAGCCGGGATACAAAAAATGTTTCTGGGAGAGAGCAGAAACATTTCTTGATTCCCGGCTACAAATTTGGCGCGCGCAACATGCGAATACTTTTTTAGCCAACCGAGGCGACATGTCGCTCGCCAAATTTGTCGCGCGCTACAATGTTTTCGAGGTGGCTAAACTGAGAAACATGGATTGCAGCGCGCTACATGTATCCTAGTTTAGCCAGGCCTGTAGAGACACGCTGACTCCAATGTAGCGTGTGTGTAGCGCGCTACATGTATCCTAGTTTAGCCAGAGCTGTTCCAGAAAAGTGCTATCGGGAATGTTGCTCACATTCTCACTCGCACGCTCTTGAACGCAATTTTGCGAAGCAATCAGAATACAGTGTTTCATAATCATCGATTTTTATTTTTGGGACAAACTTAAAATTACTGTGTATTCAATATACTTAATGATTTAGTGGAATAATAATTTGTAATTTTCATTTATAATGTTATAAGTATTTTGTCAGTGTTAATATCCCATGTATCTACCTATCAAAGTTAGCATGTAAGGATTAAAATATCATTATTTTATAGTTGGGATGTCATAACATACCTAATGGAAAACGAACTGTAACAATCAATCTAATAAAGCTGTTTTCGAATGAGTGAGAAACTGACCGTACCGCACCGTAACCTTACAGTAAGTTCTATAAAACATTTAAACATTCTGCAATACTGTAACTATGCAGTAACTATTACGGTCAGTTTTCCACTCATAAGAAAAACACTCTAATAATATTAATAATAATAATGTAATTAGTAGCATTTTTGTTGAAGTGCAAGTCTTATTTTCATTTAGACAACTGTCAATCATAACAATGACACGGTAGATTTTACGATATTTTAAAATTCTAAGGCCTCGTCTACACGAATCCGATCCGGCTGAACCCGCATAGAAATATTTGCGTCCACACAAATCCGCGTATCCGGAGGATTCAAGTAAAAGTATGCGGTTTTGGTGAACGGATTCAATGGATTCGTGTGGACGATAGGCCGATTCGCATCAAAAAGTATGCGGTTTCAAAAGTATCCGGATCCGTGTAGACGGGGTCTAAGACAAAAGCAAAATATCGTGAAAGCGTGCATATAAATCAGTCATAAATATTCCTGATCTGACATTCTTTTTTAATTCAGGTTTTTGATTGACGGTTGTCTAAAGGTTCTCTAAACGCCGCATCTATCAAAATTTCCAGTTGGCTAGTGTCATTTGCAAGCAGTCAATAGACCTGTTTTGAGATCTCTTTTACGCTGTGTTAGCCTCGAAACCGTGTACTATATTCTTTCTTCAGTAACAGCCCGTGAAAATGCAAGAGATCTGTGAGTATAGACGACAATAAAATATTTTGAAATCTCACGAGTTTTATCTAAATTTCTGCATATTTTACACTCAACTGAGGCTAACACAGCGTCATAGAGATCTCGAAACTCGACTATTCTAGATATTAAATGTCTATAGTAATCCTATCTCATCTTTTGCGCAATCTTTTTTTGATGGGTTGCTCACTATTTTCTTGCTGTGACGACTCTCCAGTTTCTTCTTCGACTGGTGGACTGGATGCATCAGTCGACTGTACTGGTAAGTCCAATATGGCTCGTACCGTAATTAGTTCCTCCGGAACTTCTTCGGACAATTCCTCCATGCACTTTTGACATGGAGAGCAACAATTGTGGCACAGGGGTAGATTTGTCGACCACGGCAAGGTCGCTGGCTCGGCAAAATAAGTCGGATTGGAGTCTTTGTGGCTTTTAAACTTTTTTCTCCTCCACTGGTCCTGGCACCATGCAGTTAGCTCGTCTGTAGCATCTTCCCTCAGTCTCCATTGGCCAGTTGAATCACGCACGTGCTGATCCTCCATCTTGTTTTGTAGATGACTAAACGCGGGCATCTCAAGCAATTTGCACATAAATTGTGCCACAATTTTGTGCATTTTCCATGTAAATGGAGGCTGTTTTCTTTGGCTGATGTAGCCATACATTAATATAAATTGCCATACGGCAATATCGTATAAAGGACGTAAAAAACTGAGTGGATTTGAAGCAGGCATTTCTTGAACGTGTGTCTTGAACGTGTGTGTTGAACGTGTGGCCATGGCAACAACGAACGCCGCGGCCAGTTTCAGCTTGGAGGCCAGGCCTCTTTTACTCGTGGTCGGCTAGCTTGGGTCAGTAGCAAATATGGCAGAGTCTGAAGGAAGCAAAAGGACCAAGCGAAAAGCTTTACCAGAAAGCGTAAGCAGTCTGCTAGAAGTGGCAATTTTCTCCTTTTGTTGCCAAGCCGGGGTAAGGAGCAACCACAAGATTCGGGGTGACCCTATAATAGAGGGAATTTGTTGTTGTTTTGGGCGGTTGTTGACTTGTTCAAGCCCAGAAACTCTCGATGAGTTCAACCAGAAAGAAACAGAGACAAGACTGGGGGGTTGGAAACCTGGACAGTCTCCATCGAAGGAGTTGATGACGCTCGTGTCTTCGCGACTGAAGCATCTGAAAGCAGATAATGTGTTCTCAGAAAAGTCACGTCCTTCCGTGCCGATGCAGCTTCTTCACAAAGAGCAGGAAATGACTGAAGACGAAAGACTGCTAACAGAGCACCACCCAAAATGTTGGCGCTGCGGAGACCTTTGCGAGTTTTGCAAAGAAAAGTCCGAGATGTTTCCTAAGTTTGGAAGTTTCCGCACCGAGTAAGTTAAGTTATAATCATCATCATCATCATCATAATTAATACGCTAAGCGAACAATGTCCGCATCTTATTCCAATAAACCCGCCCACTGTGCCACCAAGCGAATTCCATAAATGCTAAGAACAGGTAATTGTGGGTGCATGCAATAGAGGGTTAATTGGAACGAGAAATTAAACGCTTGCAAAACTAGAAGTCAAAGTCGTCTCGGCCGCCATCTTGGATTATCATTGACACAGGGAGCCCAATCATTACAAAGAGCAGCCCAAGCGTTATTTTAAGAAAAGTAGTGCATTTTCAACGGGTACCCCGACTAGTGACTTTTAATAGCTTAAAGTGTCTATCACCCATTAGCTAAAAGCTACATAAATTTTATAGACACTTATTCCTATATGTGATATTATCAAAGTCAGTCTATCAAACATCTTGCCATATTTGCAGGTAATAATTGAATAATAATATTTGAGATTATAATCTGAAAGTTCTTTCATTTTCTTAAAAACAGAAATTAAACAATTTAAGGTGGTATCTCCTGGGTAGTAGCCTACCGTGTAAATGATATTATTCTTGCTTCAACCTGACACTAATAGTAAGGCCTGTTTTTATAGTACTACTACACCTTTCTTAGAAGTTCTTGATAAAATGCTTGAAGAAGAAGAAGAAGAAGAAGAAGAAGCGGATGAGAATGAATTGGAAGAAGATGAACCAGAAGAAACCACCGAAGAAACAGAGTTCAGTTATAAGGAATTTATGGAAGAAAATTATCAAGAAGATGATGATGATGATGGTGAATTTTTACTGAATAAGGATTGAATTGTCTTTTGATATCTGATCAGAGGCAGTTCAAACAATCACATTGTTAGTATAATTAGTATATGTAACAGGACTCCATGCTGTTCAATTTGAAAATAATTAGACATAGAAAAGGATTAACATGGCGAAGTCCAATTCTGCAGTCAGAGGAATTTTGGACAGCATAGAGTCCTATTTATTATTATTTATATAGGTACCTCTAAATCAAATATTAAAACCAAATAAATTCATTGTTACAACTTCAATTTTAAAGAATCCAATTTTATTCAAATTGAACAGTTCAACAACAGTTAACAATAAATCTATTTGTCAACAATATTTGATTTAGAGGTACCTAGTATATAAGGTAGTCATACCTATTATTGCACTGTCAATTTACATGTGGTACTTCAACAAGATTTTGCTGTGATAATTGTTAGGTCAAAGCTTATGTTGTTGAAGACTAATTAATAGGAAAGATTACTTTTTTTTAATGTCAAATTAATATATAAGCAAAAATCTTATTGAAAAACTGCTTCCAATTAATTAATATACTTTTACGCAGAATAGAAGATATATATTATTTTTATACGAAAAACACAATAATTCGTAGAGCGCGATAATACGTATGACTACCTTAATTATAAAGGAAATCCATATTCCTTTGCACATAAATTGATATGAAACATAATTTATTCAATCAGCTAGGTCAAACCATTTTTTAGATTTGTTTATTCTGCTCTTTCTTAAATATAAATTGTACAGATCAGGAAAACAGAAACACTAACAAACCACTAGAAATGTTAGATTTGTACTTCCCACTGAACAGGGGACTCTAAGTCATATAAAAATGAGTTAGGTGCATTTTAAGGTTTTCATTTTGTATTTATGTGCGAAGTGTCATGGATTTCATAGAGCAACAATGTTTGGTTCATTTTATTTTTGATATCTTAAAAGTCCTTTGATTATTGAAGCCAACATACTGTCCACAGGTTCTCTGGGAATGTTATTGATTTTTTGTCATGTTATTATCTTTTCTCTTGGGAAAATAAATATTGATAACTGATAAAAAACTTTTGCAATACACAAGGCAACATGCTGTGTATGTGAAGAAACAATCAAACTTTTAATAGAATATACTTAAAATGTAATTGCCAAATGTTGACATATATGCTTCAAAGCACAAAAGAAAGCATACTCTCTATTTCTCTAGCCATTACCAAAGATCCTGTGGCTTTCCTAAAACCTTGATTGACCAATGAAATACAGCAAATGTACTTAAATTTAGTTACCGGTAATCCCATATTTGCAAAATTTCTCATTTATGTAACTCTTACTGTGTGTTTGTTTTCTTTTTTGCGAACTCAGACAATTAAAATGCTAACTGCCACATGGTGTTCCTATTATGAAAACTCTGATCATCGCACAAATGTAAGCAGGCTTGTTAAGGTTTGTGCTAGTTTAAACTGCAAATTGCAGCTTGTCCTTCAAGTGTCTGAGTTCGCAGAAAATGGAATAGGATCTGTGACCTCATTTTGAGCTTATCACAACAATTAATGCATGAAGGAGGTGCAATGAAATGAAAATTATAAAAGATAAGTTCTATCTTAGAGGCTTAAACATCCACATTTTGTGGTCCATGACAGGAGTGCCATCATGTTGTTGTTTAATTACTTCTGCCCTGGCATCTTGTGTGTAAAGTTCAAAACTGCTTGATTTCCTGGAATGAAAAGCAAAGCAAAAATTAGGTTTTTGATATATTACTGAATATAGCACTGCATGATTTCACCTAATAATGTAGACTTCCCTATTACAATGGATAACCTGGGAAAAGTATCAAGTGTTAAAACTTAGTTTTTGTTTATCCATTGCTATTGTAAATGGAGCAGTTTCCATGAAAGTTCATGTAGAATAAACTTGCATATGTTTTGCTTATTCATGCAGAATTAGACACCTCTTGTTAAAGTGTTATGTATTTTCAAGTGTTAAAACATAGTTTTTGTTTTTCTTACACATAGAAACATATAATGTAGAAACATTAAATAAAACTGTATAAACATAAAATTGATTGTGTCTATTGATTATGATAGTCCAGTGACCTTGGCTGAAGTAGAGCATAAGCAATCGGACCTTCAAAGCAAATCAAAGCAACTAATAACAAAAAGCAGCTATTTGCAAACAAATGTTTGCTCTCACTCAACTGACACAGTGCATGGCCAGAAGAATTAAAAGTGGTAAAGTTAATAAAATAGCTACCATTTAGGAGCCTGATTAGATTAGACAAACTTTTGTTTCTTTTTAATTATGATTCAAACCAAAGAAGGCAGTGCACTCACTTAACTGGGCCAGTGCACATACTCGGGCCTTAGTATTTTCTTCATTTCACCTTATGGTTCAACTTCAATTAATCTAATTGCAAAGTGCTTCCTTACCATCTGCCTGCTCGTTTTATAGTGCTGTCGTCTGCTCCACATCTTGCAGCCCATCTAGCTGCAGATCTTCTTATACTGTGAGTGGTGTACTCTTTTTCAAAGAGAACTTTTGACATCTACAAGGAACATAAAAAATTCTGTTAGTGACATTGTATATTTACCAATGGGAGATATAGATGTCCTTTAATTGGAAATTGATTGGTTCAATTATTTCATTAAGGATCTGTTAACAGTGATATTTGATTTCAAAACCAGCTCTCAATCTCTTCTTGGTATTTAAAGCTGATATCTTCAAGGGACCCCGTGATCCTTGTTATTTTCCGTAATCAACCAAAGGTTAACTTAATTTAGTCTGAACCTCATGTCCCTGTGCATTTTCATTTGAATTCATTATAGTATGTAAAATATGTAACTGTCATTGTCAGATATGTACCTATCATCTAATTAAATAATTGCTTGTTGAGTTTGCATGTACTTTATTTCTTATAGATTGAACCTAGTTGATATAGTTAATGTGCGTTTTTGAGTCTTCTACATGTTACTGCTGGCATAAAGATTTTTCTACTATGATACACAGATGAGCATTCAGTTATGTAACTGAGAATGTATTGGATTACTACAAATTATATTGAGGTTCTCACCGCGGAAAAGACTTTCCTATAAGAGGTTACACCACGCTTAGAACTCAAAACTTTGCAGTTGTTCTTGGCAATTTTTGGAAAGAGTATACCTTTTCTGATACCTATACAACAAAAGCTCATTAAAACAAGAAGATGCAAATACATGTAGTGCCTTAATAAAATATTAGAGATATTGCATACACACAGATTGCTGACAGCCATGTTAATATCAAAATAAAAGTGCAGGCTTAATAAATGGGTTTAACACTGAAAGTTAGTTGACAATGCACAACTTTCTCAGGAACAGGAAAAAGACTACAAATTTTGCCACAGGACAAAGAAAACAACAGAAAATAACAAATACTACTATTACTAAATACAACACAGACAAGACAGAAGAATGTTGCTTTTTTTTTATTGTATACAATTATTGACGTTAACCCTAATCAATAATACATAATTATTGACGTTAACCTGTCCTTTTAGGTCATTCATAACTAACCTGAAACCAGTAACCAAACAAAAAGAGCAGTCACAGGACACAAGTCTGGATTAAGGGGGTTCGCCCACAACGTCAATGTGACTCCTGCAATTTGGATATAATAACAGGTTATCATAAGGTTTCAAGTTCAATAAAGTGGAA
This sequence comes from Metridium senile, assembly GCA_949775045.1. Lineage (NCBI taxonomy): Eukaryota > Metazoa > Cnidaria > Anthozoa > Actiniaria > Metridiidae > Metridium > Metridium senile. The sequence goes on along the minus strand of OX459105.1, from coordinate 13,409,178 downwards.
ATAAAAAAAATGAATGTGTTTTTCAAACAATTTCAAAAATGACTACATGCAACTAACAACCTTTCAACGTTATAACGTTGTTGTTATAAGCAACAATTAAGGATTTTTTTTAAATATGACATGTTTTTAAAACTTACAACAGTCGAGTGCATCATAACAGTTACGCAAAAGTTGTTCTTTTCAGTTTCATTCGCAATCATTTCAAATCCTGTGGGTTCATCTCTCCAATAAAAATTATAATTATTACAAAATTAGGTTTTAAAAAGGAATCTCCTTGCTCTGTTAGATTTTAAGAACAGATATTTCTTTGTTGCACTTGAAGCCCTGTAGGGAATTCCCTTAAGAAATGGGTAGGTATGCTCGACGGACGGTTTTAAAAATTACGCTAAAAGGTACACATAAATCAACTCAGGTACTGATTTCAGACCCTAATGAAATATAATATACTTCGCTATAAAAACGATTTTCAGACTTTGATAAAGTATTGGGATAGTTCAGGTCTGTATAATCTTGTATAATGTTCTAAAACTGACCCTAAAAGATATGCCGTCATTTCGAGACGTTATAAGGTTCGTCAAGCATACCTATACCCATTTTCTAAGGGAGCCCCCCCCCCCCCCGAAAACTTTGGATTGAAACTTTCAAATTCGTTCTGTATCACCTGCCTTTTGCCTTTCTATCAGCTTTGGACCACGGAATTTTGACATCCACTCTCTGTGGTAGTTTACCAGAGTCAGCTACAAATTAAAATTAAGGTATTAGCAATGGCTATTTTGGGGTCATTTTGAAAATTCATATGAAATCAATATTAAAATTTTATGATATGTAGTCTTTCTTCATTTTAGGTATAGAATTACAAATGGTGATAATTAGATAAGCTTTACAAATGGTGTTTATAATTAGATTAGCTTTCTTGAACAGGTGAATTTAGAATTTTTCGTTTTTCTTAAATGTAACTTATTTATTATTTTCAAAAAATAATAACAGAATTATTCTGCAGTAGGACTACATAATCGTAGTTTCACGACCTTCGTTTGAATAATTAGATAGAAAGTTATTTGCAATAACATAAACAAAGTGAACCAAGCAACTTTAAACATTTTTTGTTACCTCAACCAAACATCATATCGACGGTCGACGTGAAACTATGTTATCATATCCTTGGAGGGCATGACAAAAATAAGGTCAAAATACAGCTTATTTGCTGAGAATTTTAACCAACAGTACGTAGTTCAGGTGTCAGATGAATAGCAAATATTTTACGTAAAACAGTCGAACTTTTCTCCTTTCCGCCATCTTGAATGTAAATCCGCTGGTATAAAGAATTGCAGGAGCGAATTTCAAACAAATTCTGCTTTACTGTGCATGGGATTCCTGTCTACGTTGTTATGTAAAATTTAAAAAAAATACTGCCTAATCGATCGTCCTGTGTAATTTAGGATGATTCTAATTCTTAATTAAAATTTAGGAAAAATTCTTCGCAAAAGGTAAAAATCAATTGTTTTATGAACAAACGTAGAGATTTTATTTAGACAGGTAATGGGAAATTTTCATCGAGCTCACCAACTTTAAATCCGTCATTTTCCATCTATTTCTTAATCTATAATCTTTATTGTTTGTTTTTATGTAAAAAAAAAAGAGCCATGTACAAAAAGCATTGACCTGTATGCAAATAAAAAAGAAAGGAATGCGATTAAGTAAGGTTTTAGGTCAATGCTAAATGACATGCTAAAAAGAAAATTATTCGTACCAACACATCAATTGAGGGAAGGTGAGTGGGGGTGTAAGAGTTGTAGAGTGCATGTCGTGGCATGTGTGAATATATGAGGCGTTTCAAACTGAGGTGGAATTGGAACGATATTCGCACATTACCTCCATAATTCTCGGGCAGCTTTAAGTCCTTTGTTTTCAGACGTAACGGCTCTTCGCCTCTCAAAAACAAGCCAAAAGAAAACACAGTGACGGTCCACAGCCACAAGCCTCTAAGGCCCTTTTAAAAGAAAGCATATGAATTGGGCATTGTACTAAATTGCATAAATGTTGTTAACTAACAACAACTTTACCTCCACTGTTTTCATACAGTAGTTTCTCATTCTTAGTAGTTCCTGGAGAGTGAACGGAGGAGCTGCTTTGGGTTCGTAAGGAACCCTTCCCTTTCTTGTTTCCTTAGCTGTTGGCCTTTTTGACCTTTTTATGAGCTGTTTTATGTTTTCTTTAACAGCTACAATGCAATGACACGATACGTTAATACAAATTAAATTTTACTTATTATCAACACATTTATTAAGTAGTTTGAAGAAACCACAGATTGCGATATCGCAAACTGTGGACTCAAGACCAAAGCCTATAGGCCGTGCTCCTGAAACCACAGATTGCGTTATCGCAAACTGTGGACTCAAGACCAAAGCCTATAGGCCGTGCTCCTGAAACCACAGATTGCGTTATCGCAAACTGTGGACTCAAGACCAAAGCCTATAGGCCGTGCTCCTTAAACCACAGATTGCGTTATCGCAAACTGTGGACTCAAGACCAAAGCCTATAGGCCGTGCTCCTGAAACCACAGATTGCGTTATCGCAAACTGTGGACTTAAGACCAAAGCCTATAGGCCGTGCTCCTGAAACCACAGATTGCGTTATCGCAAACTGTGGACTCAAGACCAAAGCCACTCAACAGTTTGCTCAACATTATTACCTGGTGCATTCATTGGATTGCCACTTGCAACAATCTTTTGCTCTCCATCTTCAGTTGCTGTGACTGACTGGCTGTATGGTCCTGAATGCCCAAAGGCATCCAACCAGTACCTGAAAGCTGCGGCATGGCCCTTAATTGCCGGTGGTTTCAGGCCACGGCAACGAAGAGTCCCGAGTTTCTTCCCTTTTGTTTCGCCCAACATTTCTAGATACAAATGAATAAAAACTTCAACATTAAAAACGTTTTGTATAAGGATTTGTAAGATTTTGTTTGAAATTTTTTATACTTTTTTACTATGATGAAATTACCGCAAGTTTCTAACAGTTCAATCTAAGCAAAAATCGTTACATAAACTAACAAAAGAAGTGTTTAAAAAGTATTTATTTCAAAACACATATAGTCTAGATGCTCGGCCAGCCGGTCATGTACAGCGTTCAAAAGACTAAATAAGAATGAAACAACTAAGATTCATTTTAGACATAAAGCGCTTATGTTTTCTAAACAAAGATAGAGTGTTCTGATGCCTTGAGCCCTAGTTGTTTTGTCGTATTTTACAAATAAAATCCAATGCCGGGCATATAGTCTTTTGAAGCAGTTGTGAGCAACAGTCAAGCGTGGAAATTTTAATGACGGAGTGTTTTATAGTACTCAAGATTTTAACATGTTTAAGCTCAATTTCAAATCCAACGAGCTCTTGACAATCCTTATAAACAAAGATAAAAGGGTTGCCTTACATGTAAATTCTAGTAGTGTTCTTAAAATTAAACACGACAACGTTTCGAAATAAGTTTTCGTGATTTGAAAGTAATTAGGCTAATCTACTAAAGCTACTGCATGTTTACAAAAGTTATCAAACGCAATTCTTCTGATTAAATTTTGTGTGATTGAATCGTTTTGATCAGCACAATGTCCGTATTCATGTTACAAAGAACCAGCTGAGCAGACCTTTATATGTTATGATCCTTAAGACAATAGCAGTAATTAAAGTCTAATTTGAATTGACCCCTATAATGACCAGTAAAAAGGCAATCATATCTACTTACGCAAAAACGTCTGGACGGTAGCGGCCAGGAAGGGACGCTTATTTGGCCCAAAAAGAACAGCATCGTCTCCATTTTCGGCAGCAAACCGCTCCAGCGCTATGAGCCTTAACTCATATGTCCTGGCTGTTTTCTGATCTAACGCTTCCGTTCGGTTTTTAGCTGCCAATTTGGCACCAGCAGCAAGATTTTGGCTTAAAAAAAGCGATATGTTGGTATCGCTACCAGAAGAAGAAATAAACCTCTGAACATTGAGGCTTTTGCCCTTGTAGTTAGTTTTTTTCGAAGCCATATTGGAATGAATGGACAGCAGTCACACGTGTATCAAAATGTCAACACTGGGGTCAAACAATAACCACACACTTTGTTATGATTGGTCAATAGCGGTAGGATTGCTACACACCCCCCGCAGGTATACTACAAACGTACTACCAAAGCGTAACCACTCGATATTGTGACGAGCTAGATGAGTTGCGTGACATTATGACCTTAATGGTGGAATGTTATTTTCCTTTTATTCGCCTTGTTGTCCCAGCCAAGTATCTTTGGAAGACAGAAGAGATATAAACTGTATTGTGATTTATCAATGTCAACGGTATGTTTGTGTTTAAATTCCGATTTTACTTCAAGAGGTATAAGCTATAAGCTGAGTAAAATAAAGTAATACGAATAAAGTCTATGAAAAATACCGCTCACACTGTACATACCATTCACTTTAATATATGACTTACGTATTGATTCTTCAAATAAAAGAAGCAGAATTCTGGCCGATTTCAAAGTTTGCATTGTCATTTGTATCGCTTAAATCATCTCCAGCTGCAGCTACAGTTATACAGACAGTCAATATCAGCAAAATGACGATAGGAGAATATTTAGCAGCCATTTGCCCCACGCAAAACTCAATAAATATGGACATTTTGGGTATTTGATTCCAAATTGATATTCGAGCTAAATCTAGTTTTCCCGACTTCATTGACTCAAAAATAGTAAAGCCTTGTAAAAAATGTCTCCAGTCAGCATCCGAAAAACCACATTTGCCCCACTGATAACACATCCGCACAACGACTTCATACCGTTAACAGTCACGGCTAATATGTTATTTAATTCATTTGTGGATGTAATCTGTGGTTTTGTTCTATGATATTTGTAAAAAGTTTAAAAAAGCTTCCAAAATGATAGTGTTTTAGTGACAAAGTTTGAAGGATTTTTATTTTATTTTTTTATTCTACCGATCATACCTGACCGCCCTTAAATACATGCATGGTTCGTTAGAGTACAAACACTAAAAGTGTGCAATGCTTTGTACTATTTACCACTAAATAGTGTTGATTAAGCAATAGAGAACAAAAGAATTTGCATAATTTAGCAGTATTTAGTGGTATTTATGTTGCACACTTTTAGTGTTTGTACGGCTACTGACAAATAGACGTTGTTAATTTTCAAACTGGTAAAACACAAAGTACATATTTACATAATTCCACTTCGTTCTAGCCAATCAGAACCAATCTTTCGTTTACTCCATGACTGCATCGCATATCATTAAGATTATCATAATTGTCTGCGAGATTATTCGCATTGAGCGTTGAGAAGTGGCTTGTACTATAGGTGCTAAATTCTATTCAGTTTTGTGTTCTCTAAAAACGAAAAGGTAAGCAATCCATGAATTACAATTAGTATTATCATAATACCAAGTTAATAGTAAATAGTTTTATAATTAAAACTCGTGTGTTTATTTATTTCGAATTTCTAATGCTACTATTAAAGCAACCGTATTTTTCAAATGTAAATAATATTTTACAAAAACACACACCCAAGTTCGCAAAACGTAAAAATATCATTGCTATCTATCTCAGTATTTCTCGAAATCTTAAATTAGCTTTAGTTTTCTCAGCAGCAATAGAGATTCTACAAAGAGATATTTATTAACGAAGAAACCACAAAAAAGTACCCAGAAAACTGAGTTATATTCAATATTGTACGATATCCTCCTCCTTTGTTGAAAGCCATTCAATTTTTCGCCGTTTGTTTAAGCAACTAGACGCTCAAAGACCGCCGACATCGAGCTTTCTTAGTTCAGGCCGATTCGGCGAGCAAGAGCGGTCTACATTTATTTACGCTCATGCGACACTGTATACTTGAGGCCCTGCACGTGCAGCCGCGGAATTTGGAGAAGGACTATATTCTTCTTAATATTTATTTTAAATGATTTCATTTTGCTTTTGCTCGTGATATGAAGTGCCAGTAGTTTTACGGCACGCTGGAGTAATTTTACGGCACTCAAGTGGACTTCAAACACGCACTTGCTCTAGCTCTATATTTGGTAGTGCTGCCGGAAGCCAATTTGGCGACCAAGGCGCAAAAAAGAAAGCTTCGCAGACATCGATGCTTGATGAAATTAGAGACTATTATGTGGCAAATTCCTAAGCTGAAGAGATAACAAGTCGACTTCTCGAACGAGTTATAGCCAGTTACACATGATCAATGCTTGCAATATGGAATTCAAGTGCGATTCTAAACATATCACGTAGCCGTATACGTATTCGAGATTCGATCACGCTACTCCACGAGCGCTAATCACATACATGTAATATTACTAAAAACGTACAGTTTCGACAAGTTATGGAACATAATGCTTACATATATATTCGCTTACTGAATAGCCAAGATTGGACTGCCTGTGAAATGTTATGTAAACAGCTCGCATCAATTTACTTTTGATAGAAACGACTAGTCTAATTAATATCCATACATTTCTAACCTTCAACATGGTCAATAGATAGAGAGATTTGTATTGCCAGGCCTATTAAATCTGCTTGTCGTTTTATTTCTCTAGTGTTTTAGACTTCATAAACAACTTGAAGTGAATAAAAGTCCAAAATCATTTGTATAGCTTATTAGTATTCATTATTATCAATGCTTTTTTTTTGCTGATTAATTCCATACATCCCTTGTAATCGTCTTAAAAAATATCCATTGCCGTACACAGAAATCGTTAAATTTATCGTTAATATTTACAACTTTATCGCGCGAATATTTAAAACTTTATCGTGCAAATATTTACAACTTTATCGTGCGATCAGTTTCAAAAGAAGAAAAAACCATATCACGTAGAAGCAATTGCAACAATAAGATTTTGGTGATTATCGAATGCTCTCAGAACGTTTTGAGAACAACAAAAACATTTAGCAGTTATAGGATGCTATTGAGTCATATTGAAAGACTTCGTGATCGTTTTGAGACGTGCAGTCATTGAGGTGTAAGTTTAATAATGGGTGTATAAAGAGATTTATTGAACACTACCGACAGAAACACAAAGCCTTCTTTCATGCAAATAAGAACCAGTTATGGGCTGGTGCTTTTCTTTCAATGTTGTCAATCACACTATCAAACACATTTCTTAGGTCCAAAAAAAAAAAATCATTTCCATTAATGCGACGTTTCTATAAGGCCTCAGTTTTTCTGTATCCAAAAACATTTAAAATTACTCAGTTTTACCACTCTATTTTGTTCAGTTAATACGCTATGTACCTTACGCCCCTCATTAAGAGGCCATGAAAAAGAAGGCGCCACAAAAGAAGCATTAGAGTGAAAAATGTCAACTTTGCACGCAATGCAGATTGATATAAATATGACATAGTTCTCTTTGCATTTTTGCTTTGAACAACCGGGAACAACTTGTATCACGTAACTTATCAGCATGGCTTACAGATAGTTATATAAATTGTGATATACCGGCGGTACTTGGTTTCGTAGATAAATAGTCTGGAACTTACATTAGAAATTCTAATGTAGTAAGAAATGAATAATTAATGAAGAGAAAACAAAGACAAAGTCACTAGCGTGAAGGAGTTTGAAATTTATTTATTTATTTATTAACAATATTTATACCGAGGTGCCCACATTACAACCCGCAGCAACATAGTTACCGAAATGGGAGTAAGTTTTACTAACCACATCTGTGGGAGTCCAAATGAACATGTTTGTCATCAGTTTTGGTGTAGTGTCAGGATTAACATTCATTATACATGGTACTCACGAGGCACCTGAGGTCGTAAAGCGTGTTTTATAAGGGACGGACCATTAGAAAAGTGATGGGGGGGGGTGGGGAGTTTCAAAGTTGGAATATTTTTTTTTTCTTGACATGGATTTAGAATTTTTTTTTTTTTTAGACTTTTTGGCTGGCAATATTTTTTTTTTTACAGTTATGTATGGCCACACCCATATTTACAGTTGTCAATATTTTTTTTTTCACGCTAAGTGTGAAGAAATATTTTTTTTTTTTTGATTTTTTACCGGAAATATTTTTTTTTTTTGCTTTTGCCCCACCCCCCCCATCACTTTTCTAATGGTCCGTCCCTAATAGTAGAGTGTAGTTGGATCATGTTATAGTATTCTTGTAGATTGTTACAAAACATCATTATTTTTGAAAGCATAATTCGTAAATTGTACATAGGGTACTCAACGTGACGGACTGTGATTAAAGTATACGTATAAACAATCAAGATTTTAAAAATCGAAAACAGAGAATGAAGTTATGAAACTAAAAAGTAACAACACTTTACAAATGTAATAATATTTCACCGAAGCGCTCAGGCATATATGAAATATACCAGGGCGCTTGGAGGTAGGGCGGCGAAACCGCCAATCATTCTCTTGTTTGATGTGTGATGCGGAGAGGGACTGGGAACGAGAGCGGAATAACGCTTCGAGCCCCGCCTCCGTCAACGCCTTCTTGTAATGCGATGCCAAGGCTTCCGAATTTATATTCGTGATTTTTAAGATTATTAAAAGGGCTAAATTGTTGTATTGGACTGTATTGTTCTCAATAGTACTAACTTTATTGATAATCTCAAAAATTTATAATTTGACAAAAGATTTCGTAGTGTTTTTTTTTCGGAAAAGTCGGGCAAGGATTACGAATGCCGAAAGAGAAATAGTACAAGAAATATTTTCCGAAAAGCCATTTTTCAAAACACCTTAAAGCACCTCTTCAGAAATCATGCATAGTGTAAAGTAATAAATTATGTTTAGACTGTAAAAATTTTAGAGTGATATAAGTTGATATAGAAATGATACGATTTTTCTAAGCATGGGACTGTTCTACGTCGCACGTTAATATAGTGGCGAGACAGATAATATCGATCGTCTGATGCTAATTACTGAGAACTCGTAAACATCAGATAATAACGAGTTGTGGTTTGGTTAATATAACAATTACAGATATAAATGCATCTAAAAAACATGCTCTTTCAACTCCAACACGACCTGCAAGCCATCCTCGGGAACCCAGGGGTTAATTTTGAGAGACCGCAAAAAATTCGTGAAAAGGTAAACGCTTTTATTTCTGGTATATCGCTCGATAGTCCGGTTAGCTAGACAACCATTGCGAAGCACTCGTACATTTGGATTAATAACATCAACAGCTAGCTTCAACCGAGATAGAAAAAAAACAGAAATGTTTTAGAGATACCGCGGCATCAGGAAGTAAAGCCGCCTGTTGATTCCGAAATACAGAAATTTTCAGTTCCGTCAAAAGTTCTTTGTGCGATTCCTTGGAAGGAAACCTTCTTTCTTTTCTGTGTTATGTTCTTGTGACACCTCGTCGTTTTGTTCAGGGTTATAATCATCGGTTTAATCCTGAAACAATAATTCTAGGAGCTCCTGGTCACTTATTTCGTGGAGAATTTCACCATATTCAAACTACCAGCAGCCATATTATTTTTTTTTTAACTTGAATTACCTTGACTCGTTCCCAGTCCCTCGCATCACACATTTTTTGCTCGGCCCGGTCCGTTTCGCCGCCCTACCTCCAAGCGCCCTGAAATATACCGTGGACTTCTCCGCTGGATGGTCCAGCCAGTGAAATATTATTACAACTGATAATGAAGAGTTCAAACTTTTAAAAGCATTTCAATATTTTGGCGCCAAATTTGAGGTCCGAAAAATTTCGATTTATTTAATGTGTATTGTAACAATCGGCTTTTGCGCTTGAGAAAAGAGTAATGCTGCCTCATTAGGAACGTAAAAAAATACAAAAAGTCATTTGATCAAGACGAATACCATAAAGAAAATATTTATTACCTCTACTGACCCTACCTCTACCGGACTTTCTCTAATACTCTTGATACATCTGTCCGAGGCTTTCAGTGCTATGTATTGCGAAGGTTTTAGCCTATATTTTTCACAATCAAAGTTCGTTGTTCTGAGAAAGAATTCCGAGACACTCTGCGTATATTTGCGATGTTTTATACCTAAGAAACGAGCAGAGCTCAAGTTCGCGGGAGTACGGAATAAACTAGGCATTTTTGACATTTGTGATGTTGTCCAGATCACTTTAAACAAAAGCTAAACATTATCACCTCACCACTGATTATGAGATTAAGACCTCACCGTAGCAACTGGGAACCTTGCAGTTTTTGAAACTTAGTTGGCTGCGGCTTGTTATGTCAGCAAAGCTGGTTTGAATGGGGCTCTGTTTAAAAATAAACTTACAGACAGAAAAATACAGTACAGAATACAAAAAATTTTAGCAAGATCTAAAGTGCTTTTTAAGGTCAGACTTGAATTTTCTTATGTCATGATTTTTGGCTAGTTTTTTTTACACAAAGCAGGCGACTCGAGTGGACATTACCTTCACTTTAATTCATCGGCAATTTATCCCCGAAAAATATTACTAGTGGGGGAGAAATTATAAATACGGCCTAAAACTAGCCAAAAATCGCCCAAAAAGTATTTAAATACATCACAATAACTACAGACAAAGTTTAGTAACATTTTATTGCCAAAAAAAAAAAATGAAAAAAAATCCACTGAATTTGCGTGATTTGCTTGGGCTGCCTGTGTCCTAGCTAGTGCTCAGTCTCTCGCGGCAATGGATTCCAAGATGGCGACGATTTGTTTACAAGCTTGCGAATATGCTACAAAAAGAAGTGAAATCGACAATTTGAGCTCCAGTACATGTCATACTACACTTCCGAAAAGCAAATATTAGCTATAAACTGAATTGGATTCATTTTACACCTGAAATGGAATACATATGACGCTTTGAACTCATCTCGACCATTTTGCCTTATTTCAGGTAATTTCGACATATTTGAGCATCTCTGTCATCTTTCAAACTGTATGGCCCAAAACTATTACTTTTGATTCTGATACAGTGGAACAAGGAGGGTTTGATTTTGGGTTTGAGTTTCTCTCAGCATCGCGTTTGTGTATTTTTTGGCGGGTCAAAAAAACCTTTTTTCGTATCAACGATTTAGAGTGTGCACAACTTCTAACGGCTACAGATAGCGTATGGAAGTATTTAAGTATATCTTGATTTGTGCAAGTACTATACGATATTAACTCCCCACAGAAGAAATTTGAAGAGAATACGTTTCATTTTAAGTGTTCTAGGAGGTCGTAAACTTCGGTAAAATTACAAGGGTAAAATCTGTGATTTCTGGGGGGAGGGGTAGGGGTAGTCGTATTTCTAGAATGAGAAGGGTTGACAAGCTAAGTCTGTCATATTTACCACCCAACCTATGTATGATGTTAGTATGAATTGATTCGGCCAACCCCCATCTTTCAACCCTTGCATGGTTTTCTCAGACAATGACTCTTAAAATGATTTTTGTAGACGCGTTTGAAGTTTGGGACTCATTTGTCGGCTTTTTCGCATAATTTTCGAGGGAATTTTGGGCAACTTCACAAATTCGTCACTCAGCAACGTGCACGTATTTTGATTATTTTTTATCATAGCTAGAAAGGACATCATTAGAACATCTAATTGACACAATATCATAGCTATTGCTTTTTTATTCGCGAAACAAAATTATTCCAAACACACCATAGTTGAATGGTTTTCGAAAAAGGTGCGAAGTGGCTCCTGTTTAAACACCCCCCCCTCCCCCCCCCCCCCCCCCAATCTAATGGTCCGTCCCTAAAGTAACTTTGTCGTAGACGATTCGGTCGAGAGTTTGCATAAAATGGGATCAATAAAAAAAATGTTTAGAGTAACCATCACATCAACGGAGTTCCACGGCAGTTTTGTAATTTTAGAAAAGTGTCTCTATTTTGGTTTAAAAATGTCAAGCAACTCGAAAAATACGGAGGTCACTTATTTCAGTTAGTAAAGTTTACGTACGGTAACGGTCAGAGATATATGGCCTGCACTCAAGCCTTTATTTAGGGAAAATGAAAAACAAAATATATTTAAATATATAAATAGATATTTATATTACAACTTCATACACCTTGCCTATATTTTATCCTTCTAACGAAAAAAAGTTCATTCACGCTTTCAGTGGAAAGTAATCGCTACTGAAGATCGCTGTGCTACTGCAATCGGTGCCGATTGTTGCTATCAAATCTATCCTACTAACACGGCGACTCATTCAAGTTTTAGGTATGCCCATGCATGCATTGCGAATACCACGGTCCCTAAAATTCCTGTGTTAGTTAGCCACTATTTCCTGACTTTGTCCCGTCTATATTCACTTAAATTCATCCTTCATAATGGAGTCACGATGACCTCGAAAATTCGGACATTAGTTTAAATGTTATTTGACTGTAATTCACATTATATCCAATATTTCAATATATCAGACACAACGTTTTCAGATTTTCTTAAAGGACATTATGATTCTAAAAGGTATTATAGAGCTGGTTCTTTTTTTTTTCTGATTAGGATAGGACCATTTCATATTTCATAGGGAGGCTGGGCCAGTTTGCTCGATATATTTTTTGCCCTTTTGCCGTATTTGAAGTTGCAGGTTATTTTTTTTAAGGATCGAAACCTTACTCGAAGTTGAAATTTGGGGGATTTAACATACCCCATCAAATATCCGTTCCTTACTAGTTCTATTTACAGTACTATAAACATCCTGACCAGCTTATTAGCTAATTAGTTGTTATCACATTATTCAATCAGTCACTTTACATGGAAAAGCTTAACTTTACGAAGATTATTGTTAGTTTTACAGTATCAATTTCAAGAGAATGATGCTATTGACAATCTGAAATTAAAGCAAAACTAAGCGGTCTAAAGGATAGTAAAATTCGCTAGAAAATGCTGACCGAGTGACACAGACACGACGTCGTGAAATGTATACATGTAAACATCAAGGCCACGCTATACCAAGTTAAGTATAAAAATCAAATATCGATATCTCAAAGGCTTCTTCGTAGCTAAAACATTTTCTTAACTTATACAAAGTGTTTAAATTATTGCTGCGAGCCTCAGCGAGCAGCGAAACTAATCCCGACCAAAGGTTCGATAGCTGAGACAATGTTTATGAACTCATTATACAACCCGCTGACAACAATCACCCTGGGCTCGACATCAGGAAGCCCAAGCAAACTAATTCGCCATCTTGGATTTGAAGCCGAATTTATTTGGATTTCTCGCACTTTTACATCAATTTACTCGTCCAATTCAGCGTTGGCTTTGGGTATATGGTTTGCTCAAGACAAATTGTCTTAATATATTATATACAATTTCTAGCTGTTATTTTCTAACGTTTTTACGGAAAGAGTTTTTCTAAAACATGTCAATATCAGACCGTTTTTGTACTCGATCCTCGAATTCCCAGAAAGCAGATTAATCAGCCAAGTAGGTAAGAATAAAGACATGAAAGCTGGACTATTCCAATACAAACTGCCATCAAAGCAAAGAAACAAGTAACTAATATAATTATACGTTTTTTGATAACTATCAATATTTTCAAAACATATAAATTCATCTTTTTAATAGTTTATCTACATGTACAAATAGGCCTTCTCTACGGTGGCCCACAGGGGACAGCTGCAAACAAATAAAAGTTGCTGCAAACAAATAAAAGTTGCTGCAAATAAATAAAAGTTGCTGCAAATAAATAAAAGTTGCTGCAAACAAATAAAAGTTGCTGCAAATAAATAAATAACAAACTTGCTGCAAGTAAATAAAAGTTGCTGCAAATAAATAAAAGTTGCTGCAAACAAATAAATAACAAAGTTGCTGCAAGTAAATAAAAGTTGCTGCAAATAAATAAAAGTTGCTGCAAACAAATAAAAGTTGCTGCAAACAAATAAAAGTTGCTGCAAATAAATAAAAGTTGCTGCAAACAAATAAATAACAAACTTGCTGCAAGTAAATAAAAGTTGCTGCAAATAAATATAAGCTGCTGCAAATAAATAAAAGTTGCTGCAAATAAATAAAAGTTGCTGCAAACAAAAATATAAAACCTATGCGCGCGCATGCACGGCCGTGGGAGACTGGCACTACTCCATCATTCCTCTCAAAATGGCGGCACGGTGGTTGTTGTAGCTGCGGCTAGTAAGAATGTTTTGTCCATTTTGTGCTTCTGCTGTGCTGTGTGAGTCCGCTAAATTTTGCTACTCGTGTGGTAAAGACCTCACCTCCAGTGATAAGCCTGATTTAGCCACGAAAACACCTCTGAATTTTGAAGAGTTTAAGAAAATAAAAGGACACGATAGTTGCGCGGAAAACCGCAAACCAAAAAAGGTGACGAAAAACTCATCAGCACCAAAAGAAGAAAGCGAAGTGACTGTGCAGATTGGCATTGCCATCTGGAAAGAGGAATATGAAGGCCTCACAACTAGACGAGGTTGTAATCTACCTCTCAAAATAAATCCAAGTGCGACTGCAGCAGTAGTAACTTATAGTTTTGTGTGCATTTCTTGCACTACATTTCTACAGTTATATTCATATTTTAGTGAAATAGTTTTGAAATTGTTCTAGTTCTAGTTGCTGCAATACACTTAACTCCACACATAAGAACCTGAGTTTTAAGAATTTGGTAAAGGCTTTTCACATATCAACCAATCAACTAAAGTGTAAGGTCTCCTATCAAGAGGTTATTATAAAAGCATATACCAAGGTACCCAAGTACATACACTCTTTCAGTTTTACCAGAATAGGTGAATGAGTATCTTTTTTATTTACATACACCTACTTGCAGTAAGGTTGTCATACAAAATAGAACATTTGTCACAAAGAAAATAGACTGACATTTGTGATTTAGTGCGAAAGGAATTAATTAAAAGACAAAAGAGAGAGTTCAGCTTGAGTGATCTTCTTTTGTCTTTTAATCAATTCCTATCATACTAAATCCTAATGTTCTATTTTCTTTATAACAAATGTATATTTTTGTATGACAACCTTACTGCAGGTAGGTGTATGCTGGTATTTTAGTAAATGAAAAAAATTAGTTAAAAAAATGCTTGTAAGATATTAGGACTAAAAGAGTGAATGTACTGAGTTTCCCATATGCTTTGTTCTAGAAAATGGTGCCTGCTCACATTGACTATTGCTTTGTTTTCTTGATTATTATAGCTGACACTCTTAACAAAGTAATTTCTTTAAGTCTATATCAGTTTTGATTGCAACTTCAATATCCCGAGCTTAAGCGGAGATAAGGTCACATATATATTCAGAGAGCACTGGCCAATTAGAATTTCCATTTTTACAATGTTTTGAACATGGTATATGCTAAACTCTTTTATTCAGTAAAAAAGGGAACAAAACCATGAAAGGAACTAACTGCATTAACAAGTAATCTTGTTGTCCTTAACAAGATGCATCATGATTCATCATTACATAATTGCATGCACATTGTTTACTTGTTATACAGAGATTGTTATATAGAGATTGAGATAAATCAAGCTCAGTTTTTATAGGTCAGTAATATGTATTTAACAATGAAAACATAACTGTCACAAATGATCCATGCTTATATGGTAATGCTCATATGGCTTGACTGGAAAGTAACACTAAAATGTCTTTATCAAATTCTCAGTGACAAATTGCATTACATAGCTATAGTTGACTGACTTTGATTTGTGACAAGAGTGCTCCGAAAGCACATTGTCAAGTACCTCACTGTAGTTTCTAATTGTTATTGATTCTTAAAATTAATTATCAAAAATTTATATCTAATATGGTTTATGTTAAAAAGATTTGTATATTATAAGATGATATCATATGATGACAAAAACAAAACTTTGAGTCCAATGCTTGTCTGTACTTATGAAATTAGTAATGTGAAGCTGTTGGTCAAATTATGAGATAACACACCACACATTTCATAAATTCATAAATACAGAATATACTGGGACCTTTTATGACAAAATTATTAAAATATTAAATAGGAAACATTTTATATATTTATTATATTACTATATATTTAAATGATGATTAACTTTTATTGTATGATTGTTATTTTATATTATTTCAAACATTTATATTTTGACATTTATGATTAGACAATACAAAACAATATTTATTGTACATTAACACAGTATAATTACATAAATTTTATAAAAAGATATTGTTGAAAATAGCTTTGCAATATTACAGACACAGTTTGTGTTAAGGCTTCTGCTAGCCCTGTTGAAGTTCAATAAAATACTGAAACAAATCAAAAGCTTCTTTTTCATCAGAAGGGTGTGGCTTGTTGTCTAATACAGATTCTAAATATTCTGTGTATATGTCCACTTCCTGTGAAAAGTGAAGATGATTCTCCATTTCATCTATTTAGGTCTGTGTAACACGCTGCAAACATTCAATACTACCAGAATACTCAGGTAAGTAAAACAAGACATCTGGAACACCAGAAACAGTATCATTCTTTGATTTTCTTATGTAGTGACTATTCCAGTGATCTCTTACTTTGTCTAGCTTGGTCTGGATAACTTCAGAAAAGCAAAACCACAGACATTGCATATGGAAAATATTACCCAAGTTGAGTAATCCGCATTGTATCATGTCTTTGAAGAAGGAAATCCACCACCCTGAGCGATTACGCTTCAGAAAAGACCACCAACCTTCAATTCGCTGGTTAGAAGTTAAGGTGCCATATCTGTGAGCTTTATCTGATACAAAATCATCCTTGTGCGATGCTCTAAATGAACACTGCATTGCAGCCAATGTTACATTTTCTGTTCCACAATCTGACCGAACAGTCATAGGACAACCTTTCAACCTTAGGTTATAACCACGATGAAATAATTCCCTTATCAAGTCATGTACTGATTTATTACTTGACTCTTCATCCTTCGTAGTTGAGGTGAGGTCTTTATCACACGAGTAGCAAAATTTAGCGGACTCACACAGCACAGCAGAAGCACAAAATGGACAAAACATTCTTACTAGCCGCAGCTACAACAACCACCTTGCCGCCATTTTGAGAGGAATGATGGAGTAGTGCCAGTCTCCCACGGCCGTGCATGCGCGCGCATAGGTTTTATATTTTTGTTTGCAGCAACTTTTATTTATTTGCAGCAACTTTTATTTATTTGCAGCAGCTTATATTTATTTGCAGCAACTTTTATTTACTTGCAGCAAGTTTGTTATTTATTTGTTTGCAGCAACTTTTATTTATTTGCAGCAACATTTAATTGTTTGCAGCAACTTTTATTTATTTGCAGCAACTTGTATTTACTTGCAGCAAGTTTGTTATTTATTTGTTTGCAGCAACTTTTATTTATTTGCAGCAACTTTTATTTACTTGCAGCAAGTTTGTTATTTATTTATTTGCAGCAACTTTTATTTGTTTGCAGCAACTTTTATTTGTTTGCAGCAACTTTTATTTATTTGCAGCAACTTTTATTTACTTGCAGCAAGTTTGTTTCAAGACACCAATGCAAAAAACCATACCCTATTTGGCGATACGTCCCTGTATATTAAATAAAAGGGAGTTAACCAAACGAACAAATTTCGCCGCTATATTGTTTCTTCCTCGGAATACGTCCTATAGTACGACTTTTTAGTCTTGCGAACAAATAAAATGACATCAAGCGTAGCAACGTCTAAACGCATGCCCTTTACTAGGAGTGAAACATGAGGTCTTTCGAATGTTGATTCGTCACTGAGATCTTATACCTTCTAACTGGCAGGGCCTAAATCTCCACTTCAAGTCTTATGAACTTGTTATTATGTACATAATACTATTAAAATATTATTTATTGAGTAAAGGAAGCGTTTAAAGCAAGAAATTCCACAAAAAGCACATTTAATTCGTGACGCGTGATTGCCGAGAACGCCATTAATGATTTGTGTTTGTCAACAACTAGCCCAGAAAGGTCAAATCGTTTAACTTTCTCTCGTGTTTCAATCAAAATAGCTTCTTTAGATACAAAGTTTTAGGCTTCGTTATTTTAGCCTGCGTCACATCCGGACTTTTTCTCGGTTAAGTCCGTCTGTGAAACAACGCCACAAACCGTGTTCTGGACCCCCAGCTGACTAGCACGGATATAAGAAGCGATTTCTTATTGGCTCTTGCCTTGTTCAATTCTAACATGCTAGCTGATTGGTCAAAAGCTTGTCATAACTATCTTTCATCGCGTCCAAAGTTTTTATGCTACACATGGTTTTGACATTTGACATATGTAGTTGTTTGAACGAAATTTACTGCAAAGTTTATGATTCAAAAAGACAGATTTATCACGAGCAGCAAAGGAAAATTCAATATTTGATTGGCCTTTCTATTGAGAGAAAATCTCAACAAGTATGCCAAGCTTGTTTGAAGAATTATATTTAAAAACACAGAGAATTAATTCGTCTAACGAACAAACTACTGGGCTTATCTCACACAGCACAAGCAATTAAATAAATCTAACAATACCTTCAAAGTTAAGTTAGTTTATTGACTTTGTCGCTCATCCATACGGTACTCGATAAACGCGACTTCATTTGGATGATGTTCTTCACATCTGATCAGCTTTAAAATATCACAGATATCTTCGATATAGTGTGTCGGGAGGCCTAGTCGATAAAAAAACATTATTCTGCTCAGAAAGGCTTTGATATACTCTACTTTCATTCAGGTAAAAGGTAGGTTAGCAAACATCTTTCAATTTCAAATTGATTTTCGACAACTTCAAACGGCTGCTTGTTTTGTTTACATTTTGTCACATGTGCGTAGAAGAAAATCCAAACCAATCAGCAATCGTGTTAGAATTGAACAAGGCGAGAGCCAATCAGAAATTGCTTCTTATATCCGTGCTAGTCAGCTGGGGGTCCAGAACACGGTTTGTGGCGTGTCTTAACAGGACTTAACCGAGAAAAAGTCCGGATGTGACGCAGGCTACGTTATTTCGAATTGTGCTGAAGTATGAACGTAAAACTTCGAAAAACTTCTTAATCTATTCCAAATGAAGTTAGGGATCGACGATTTTTTTACGTCCTGAGCCAGGTATAATACCATACATATATCAAACTTTTCTGCTCTTGGAACGGTTTCCCATTTCTATCTCCTTTTAAAATTCATTTCTTCGATTGAATATCAACCAAGAATATTAAACTATTCGGATTGTCATTCATTTTATTATAATATAAAACACAGCATTTTGGATTTTATTCTGAAATTTGACTGAACTTGATAATGGGAATGTTTACTATTAAATTTTCTAGTGGGCCAAAAACATCGGGGCTGGGGCGAGTTCCCCTGGCCCTTCCCCCTACTGCGGGCCTGTTGTAAGCAATAAAACAATACACTGCACAGTTCAAAACAGACGATATTCACTATAATTTTACTTATTCTTTTCTTTTTTTCCCTAAGTTACATTGTGGATTAAATCATTATGATGGGAGAACAAATCAAAGATAACCAGCTACAAAAAGCTAAACATGCCTGGCACCATTCGTCCGATCAATACCACTGTCTGCGTCCCATTTACACTGTCGAATCAGCGGAGTACTTATTGAAGAAAATCGGGATTTTTGATGACGAGAAAAATGTCGTCATGAAAAATTCATCGCCTGTAACAATTGTTGAACTTGGTTGTGGGACAGGCCTCTTAACCACCGCTATGATGAAAGCTCTTCATGGAAAAAATGTACGCTACATTGCAACTGAGCCGTTAAATGCCATGGAAAATTCGTTCGTGAAAAATTTACCTGATGTGGAATTTGTGTCTTGTAAAGCGGAAACCATGCGTAAGTACTAATATTTAGAACTAGCTAGATACGATCGATCTCAGTGCTAAACGCCTGCATACAGCTAGCGAAGAGAATTATTTTTTAAAATTCATTGGGCCTTTTGCAACAACAGGTCACGTGACCCTACCCTTTTAAACGGAGCAGCTGTGTCAAAATGAACTTTAGAAATCAAAAGAACATCTCAATATTAGTAAGAAGGCGAGTTCTCAGCTCATAAAATGGAACACGACAGAAATGGCATTAAATTTAAATAAATACTTTATAAGCTAAGGATTTGCAGGGAAAATATGTTCTGCAAAGCAAAGCTTGGGGCCTGACGGTCACGTGAGCTGTTATTACAAAAGGACTTTCATTGCCTAGTCCCATTTAAACACCGATCGTCAATTAAAAAACAGTGACACAGGAGCTCCTGATGCAACCATTTGGCTATAACTTCTTATTTATTAGTGGATGTTTTTTGTAGCCTTTCCAGACAGCAGTGTGTCAGCTATTATAGCAGGAGCAAGCTTCCATTGGTTTGCTACACAAGAAGCCTACAAGCAGATGAACCGAGTTCTTCAGCCAAATGGGATGATTGGTTACATCACTAATCTTCCAAGTGAAACCGACCCCGATCGCCCTGAGTGGTTCAAAGATATGTACTCACTTCTTTGGAAGAGCTATCACAAGACTGGAGCCCCATTCGAGCATGACTACAAGTGGCGGCAAGTGCTTCTATCAAGTAATCTCTTTGAAGACTACAATGAAGATTTCAGCCTCAAATTCTTCCAAGAAATTGGTTTTGAAGATTGTATCCAGTGCTTTGGTTCTTTTGGAGGGGTAGCCTCAGGCGGTGAACAACATCGTAAAGAATTTGAGGCCAATTTGAGGAACGCACTCAAGAAGCATTTTCTTGATACCAAGTTTACTGGAATCGAGCATACTACTGAGATCTATACATGTAGATCAATTAAGAATCAATGAAAATAACGGTTGTGCTTGTCTCAATCATTTGCAGCAAAATGTAATGATTTTTAATCATTGATATCGCTTTAAAAATCAATATGCTTGATGATTTATAAGCAAAAATGCTTATTATCATACAATCTTTCACGTACTTACAGTGCGACTACTCGAACCAAGGCCACCCAAACAAATTTTTCACAAATCATCCAATCACGTCCAAGTATCTAAACAATAGAATTACGGGAAATTTATGATTCAGAAAGTTTTACAGTTGAAATACAATATCAAAGAGTCAACAAAAAACACAAGAATTATCTTGTATAGGGATTGAATAATTTGTGAAAAATTTGTGTGGGTGGCCTTGGTTCGAGTAGTCGCACTGTAACAATTAAACTGTAAACTCAGTTAAAAATCAACATCATTGTTATTAAAATGTTCTAACCATGTCTGTTTTTTTTTTGCTTTGAGTTTCGTTTGTCTCGTCATGCTGCTGTTGCTGTTGTTTTTGCTGCTGTTGCTGCAGATGTTGTTGTTGAATGTTATTATGGGTGATGTTTTTGTCGCAGTTATTCCGGTTGTTGCTTCTGTTGCTGCAGTTGTTGTTGTTGTTATGGTTGTTGCTTTTGTCGCAGTTATTCCGGTTGTTGTTGTTGTTGCTGTTTTTTCTTTTGTTGCTGCAGTTGTTGTTGTAGTTATGGGTGTTGTTTTTGTCGCAGTTATTCCGGTTGTTGTTGTTGTTGCTTCTGTTGCTGTTTTTGCTTTTGTTGCTGCAGTTGTTGTTGTAGTTATGGGTGTTGTTTTTTGTCGCAGTTATTCCGGTTGTTGTTGTTGCTGTTGTTGCTTTTGTTGCTGCAGTTGTTGTTGTAGTTATGGGTGTTGTTTTTGTCGCAGTTATTCCGGTTGTTGTTAATTGTTGCTTCTGTGGCTGTTTTTCTTTTTTCTTTTGTTGCTGAAATTGTTGCTTTTGCTATGGGTGCTGCTTTTTTTATCCACAGTTATTCCGGTTGTTGTTGTTGCTTCTGTTGCTGTTTTTATTATTCTAGTGACTTGACAATATTCCTTTTATTTATTTATTTAATCACTTCCACCTTAAAACATGAATACACAATGAGATATGGAAAGGACGGAATGGCTCGCTGTCCACGCCGTAGTGGATAGCGGTATATCCATGTGTACCGTAGTTTTCCACGTCATGTCGGGGGCTGGGTGGGTGGGTAGTCTCGAAGTGCTCTTTCGGTGGTTTGGACGAGAGTGAACAAAGCGATACATACAACGCAGGGTATTGTTGGATACTCATTGTTATTTAAATTTCACGCTTTATTTCAGTGAAAACGTCAAGCAAAACTTCATTTTAATAAAAAGCTTGATCTCTGCATTGTCTACATATTAACCAGAGCTGTCCACAGGGAGTTTAAATGGAAGTCCAAGGAAACATTCTGCAGTATTAAGATCAAAATGTGTGCATCCTATGAAATGTTTTGACCGCTTATATTTACACGCGACTAAAATACACATTTACAATGTTTAATACACATTACAATGTTTTTGTAATTTATTCGTTATCGATCAGATAACTTTTCTTCAAACTTTCCAATTTGATGTGCTAAACGGGGCAGTTTAATTTATAGCACAGTTATTGGTTGTTTGCTATCAGCCCAAATTCAAAAGGTATTAATTAAGAAAAAACATGTTACAAAAAAATTGTTTAGCGTTGCTAAGGAAACTTTGATTAGCATAGTTGAAACATCATTAACAAATTTTATTCAAGACTGTCATTTGGTATAAAATTCAGATTCATTGGACGGAGGTAAGATCATGCAATTGCGTATTCAAAAAAGGATATGAAAAACTACTTGGAGACACCTTAAACCCGTGAAACAAAATTAAATAGTCAAGGTGTATAGTGAAATAGACACAAAAAGAAAACTATTGGGAATTAGAGACTGCTAAGGTGTATTAGTGTAATATCTATTTCACTGGTTAAATGACTTCACTCTACTGTACGCGAACAGAAGAGTAAGTAACTCAATCTCGTCGAGCAATTAAGGTTAATAGCCAACTCAGTACTTCCTCGTCGGCTATGAGTTCATATACGACTCGATTTTGTGGAATAATTGCTAAATATACAGTTATTATTTAACAATTATTCGCCTGATGTGAATAATCGTTTTAGTAAAAATACAAAGGTGATTATTTCAAAAAAGAAAGAACGGAACAGCATTGAAAGTGAAAATATTTTATTTTTTTAAAAGGGCGACCGTCACGCGAAAGTGTCAACAACATAGTCTCGCATAATGACAAAAAACAACAACAACAACAACAACAACGTGAACATTTACTATGATACCTTCAAGTATCTTGACACCAAACTTTGTAGCTTAGTTAGTCGATTTTGGGACAGCATTTTATTTAAAGTTTTCAATTTCATCTTCGCTGACAGTGACAAAACGACTACTGGCAGGCAGCCATTTTGTCCGAAAAGGTGATTATCGGCTGATAATCCGAGATAGCAAACCAATCAGAGTGCGCGATTTTGTATAATCACCTTTGTATTTATACTAAACATGGTTATAGTGTTTCCGCTATATTTTGGTATCTATTCCAAGTAAAAGTTGGAATGATTCCAGTCAGAAACGATAGGCAATACTTTTTTTTTTGAGTGGCATGGGTGCCGTAGTTGTTTACCACGCGCCTCACACCGATGTTGTCCAGGTACGCTTTAGTCCCGACTCAGACAAGGACAATATGTGAGTTGAGTTTGGTGATGTGTTATCCGGTTTTCCTCCTTACTCAAAAAAATCAACAGAGTTCTGTTTTTTAATTATTGAATTTAGTTGCCGTGTTTTTGAGCAAGCCTCGCTGTTGTTCTAGACGGGTACGGAGGCGGGTTGTTTTGAACTGTCATCTTGACATTTAAGACATTTCAAGGGATATGCCAACGGTTATTTTTGTAGAAAAGAAGTTGATGTCAATAAAGAATAAATGAAATGAGCATAAGGCCTAGTAAGAACGTTGCATCTAACATGTGCTGAATCTAATGCAAATCAACAAAACGTTGGAATTCATTTGCATTTGATCACTTCGACACATGCAACGTTTCAACTATACTTAAGTTTGCTGTCTCTAAGAATTGTAAAGATGTCCCCTCCCCCTTTTTTTTGTTCAGGCAATACGCTAAAGTAACTTTAACTGCTTTATTTATTTAATCGATATGACAATTAACACGAACGTGTTACAGAAAAATTTAAGTATTTTTCTGGCTCACAATGTCGCTGTGTTCTTTATTGTGTAACTGAAATGGCATGTTTGCATTTTAAATCTAATTCAGTATACACTGGCCTTATTCAAAAATGGCGACCTTTTGCTCCATTGGCCCTTGTTGCTTCACTCTCATAAAGTTATTCTTTTGTCTTTGAGCTTGAGTGAATTTAAAAGAAAAGAATAATTTCATAAGAACGAGACATCAAGGGACAGTCATCCATTTTGGAATAAGGTGTATTACAATTTGGTCCTAGCAGAGTGAAAATAATGCATCCGTGAATTACAAAAATGTGCAAAATAGAGGCAATTAAACAATAGAAAACAATAGAATTGGCATAAAATTGCACTAAATAGTACAAATAATCAATCGTTTCTTGGTACGTAGGTTTTGACATTTTGGATGCATATATAGTTTCAACTACGTTTTAGTTATAAACAAAATGATGAAGCTTTCGGACAAATTGTCCATCTTCAGGGTCACAACTAGAATGGAAAAAACACTTTTTTCAATTTTGACCCTGAAGATGGACAATTTGTCCGAAAGCTTTGACTTTTAATTAAAACTTAGTTGAAACTATATATGCATCCAAAAAGTACCAATAATGTTTCACGAATATACTTTTTGCACCGGGTATTTCAAATATATATATACTGATTCAAAAAAAGTACACTATTGAATGTGCCTGCTCAAATTAACAAATAATTAAGAAATTAAGAAATTAAGAAATTAAGAAATTAACAACATTAAGAAATTGTCAAATTATCAAATTATCAAATTAAAAAAATAACAAATTAACAAATATGCAAATTAGCAAATTAACAAATTAATTCAGCAAAAATCAATAAACATTTTAGGTAAAAGCAACTCAAAAATCTTCCGAAGACGTTTTGTACGTATATTAACGAAGTGTTTAAAAATTTGTCAGAGATTGATCTTGATTGCTAGGATCTGCTTGGTTCTCTTTGTAGACACTTTCTTTAAGGCATCTATAAAAATATGTAAAAAATAAATTTCAAGTATATTCAAAATTGTAATTTACCCATGTATGATGTGCAGTTTTTCTAAAAAAAGATTTGTTGTTATTATTATTGTTAATACATTTATACAAATCTAAATGCATACATGTTTTGTCTAAAGTTACAGAATGACCCCGCCCGCATTTTGTATGAGTTATTGAGACGGGCGAGGTAGAAGTATAATTTAAGTGTTTTGTATAAGAACAAACTACTGTATATTATAAAAAAAGAACAGATGAAATGGAAAAGATAAAAACAAAACAAAAAAATAATAATAAAGAAGATAAATGAAGTAAGGGGTAAAGACCGATGTGAGTGCTTTACCGGCCAATAGACACACGCATGCACGCGCTGGCTGTATAATAAACGAGAAATCAAAAACAGCACGAGATGATGACCGAGTGCTATATATATGAAGATTTTTCTTACAACATACTTACTTAAGATTGTGTGCAGTTTCTGCTACATGGCGCTGGAGTTGCTCAATCGATTTCTCCATATCCTGGATCATTTTAGAACTGCTGATAGGGGTACCTTGAACGTTTTTAAAACATTTCTAAAATATAATAAAGAACTTTGATAAACGATGCGGCATAGTTGGCTTATAAAGAAAAGGGGGAGGAGGAGGTGTTCATGTTTCCGGGTAGAAACTCCCTGGTTTTTATGAAGGAGTTTTAATTTCCCAAGAAGAGTGCAAACTGATCGTGAGTATCAAAATAATAATACTTACTCTGAACATTACATGAATCCCCGAACAAGCCATTGAAATCAATGGACGGATGTCTCTAACGAGGTTAGCTTCCAACATGGCCTCTCCAAGAAGTCTGCCATTACGAGTGAATTGTACCGGCAAGTACTTTACGCCTTGTTCCTCTTTTTCTTCATCAAACAGTACCATACAGCCTACCAAGTCACCAGCAAAAGACATCGAATCTATAAAACAAAAACATGTGAATAAAAATTGCTTCATTTCCAGACACATTTTCCGTATTGACTAAGGAAAAACCATTTGCATGAATAAAGCTCTACATAGATTGTATTTTTTTTAAATAGTAAACCTCACGATAACAACACCTTTTCTATATACTGTTTTTTTTAACTCGCGGAAAAACGCGTTACAGCGTGGAAACTATATGGCATCCCTATGTTATAAATCCGCGGTATTTAGGAGTTGTGCAAGAGATTTTAGTATTAATAAAACCCTGGCCTGAAGAGTGAGGTATACTTACGAAGTAGTTTTGTAGAGCAATATGTATTCATGTTTTGATTATACCCACATTAACAACTTTACAAACAAGTTGGCACATACCTTCAGCTTTAATGTGACCATATTTGCGATTGTTTTTATCAAAGATGGCCCCTGTGTCTACGTGATAGCCTACGCTATTTGGTTTACGTCCGGGGAAGTCGTAAAGATTGTATTTGCTGCTAGCAACTCCTATCCCAATATTACGTCCCTTTCCACTGCGTTGAATAAGAACCTTGAAGTAAATAGTAAAGGAGTATAGTTTCTTAGATGAAAGTAATATTAAACAAGACTTAAAGGCAATGTACATATCGGTCTTAGTGACTCTGCAACAATTAGCAGGGGTGAGCTTTCTAAAATGCATGCGACAGGGTCGGGGCTGGGGTTTGGGACACAACGTAAACGTTTAATAGTGTTCTCTCAAAAAGGAGGAAGTAAAGAACTTTCAAACTATCGGCGTAGATTTGAGATACATTAGTGTCATTCGTTTGCAAATTGTCTCACGAATGTTGAAAGTTTTAATCGCGACGTTACGACTGCTACTGCTAGTCTTCATCAGACGATTGGTAAACTGAAATGAGGGTAGATCTTACATACCTTTCTTTTGATTCCTTTGAGGATCTATTGCGTTCTGATGAATTAGTTTGGCGAACTGATTGCGAATTGTAGGCATCCACGCTTAAGGGACTTCGATTCCACCGTACCTATGGATGTTTTTAGGGTGAAGCCGAGTCAACAAAGCCATTCAGTCCAGACTTCACCCTGAGAACATCAATAAGTCCAGTGGAATTGAAATCCTTGAAGCGTGGATGGCGACGTATTCGCAAGCACCCCGACAAACCAATCAGAATGCAAAATAATCCGACGACAAATATATAAGATCTACCCCCATTCCAATCTACCCATTGCTTGATGAAGACTAGCAGTAGCAGTCGAAACGTCGCGATTCAAACCTTCAAAATTCCTAAGACAAACGAATAAAATTCTGCTTATCTAACTTTTATTACCAGAGAGCAGTTGCTACTCAATTTACACAATAGGCGATCAGTATCTAATTACCTCGAATCCAGGCCACTCTTTTGAAAGAAAGCTATTGTAAAGTGCCCCATGAACACAGTAGCGATGTATCCTCTGAATTTTGCAATCATCACATTTCACATGAAAAAGTTGTCTGCCTACTGCATTAATACCGTTACTACATTTCCATTCCTTAGGAATATGAATATCCTGCAAATATAATATTCATAGATATGCGTTTCGCATAAAACGTATGCGAGTGCTTTTCTGTTAAATAAGTACACTTTCGTACGTTTTCGAGTACTATTCGTCATTAAATATTAGCCAACACGATGGTGCGAGATTGGTCCAGTGCAGATATATGAAAACAGACAATGTATATAGTCCCATAGCAACTGGCAAGTAGTCCTAAAGCAACTAAAAAGTAGTCCCAAAGCTACTGGAAATCTCTATCAGTCTCTGACGGATTTGAGCAGATTTACTATGGGACTACTTTCCACTTGCTTTGGGACTACTTGCAGAAATTACTTCCTGCTGAAACTTTCTTATCCAAAACGTTAAGCACAGCTATATTCATATCCCGCTTGTCCATGTATAAGTCTTATATTGCGATAAAATAAGTTTTGGAACTTGGTGGCTTAGAAATGGCTGCTTGTTCTCTCTGCATTTTCTCCATTCGTTAAACATATTTGCAACCCACATATTCTTATAATTGTTGCTTGTGGTATTGCTATCTTGAGAGTTTATTGTTTTCCCTCCTGTCTTCAAACAACCGTACCAAACATTTTTGAGCAGCTGTTAAACTAACTCTCCTTTTTTCCGATTATTATTAAATTCATACATAATAGTTAACATGGACTGAATAATTAACTCCATAAAACATTTTTCACTAAATGGAAATGGCATTGTCCGCGACCAGTAAAAAGGCTCAGTTGCTACCACAAAAGAGCCTAAAAACCAAGACTTACAGTACGTTCCTTTTGATCGTACAAATCGCTTATCGCAAATTTACTTACCGACACAGAATGACTGGTGGTACTTTCTTTGAAAAGCTCGTTAGCGATTTGCCCCATAAATTGTCTGTTTTGGCTGAGCTGCCGATCAATCTCTGATAAAGAATCTGCGTAGAAAGGAGGGAGTTTGATCAATGATTATGACAACATTATTAGTGTATCTGCTTTGCCGATGATCTAAATATCAATGTGTTTCATGAAGTAATAAATATACAGTAGAAATATCTTTTTTAATGGCTACTGATTGAACCTGAATCAACTGGCTCCTCTATTATCTGAAAAAGGACATCCGGGAACCATTGTCGTAAGTTGTTTTGCATTTAACGGGTGCAAAATAAAATAACTGTAATACAAAATCCGTTATATTTGAGGGCAAACTGCAGATATTTCATCGGGGGTGCATTTGTAAAAGCAATTGTGTAGAAGAAATATGATTGGCTGATGTCCTTTTGTTTTGGAGGATATTTTCATGCTTCATGTATTTTCACAGATAGTTGTAACTCGTTGTAAAACAAAGCGATGTAACGATGAACCGAGCCGCTAATCAATTCCTAATATGCACCATGCATCTATATTATTTGGACTGGCCAATCAGAGCGAGCTTTGTATATACGATACATAAAGTAGCTTATGATTGGCTGCTTCTGTTGCAGGCAAATTAAATTCAAAATGGCGAAATCGATCGACAAATGAGTAAAGTTGCCTTACAGTGTTTTTTTTTTAAATCGAGACTGACAATAAGGAAGAAAGTATAAGGTGAACAAGACGTTTTCATAAATATGCAACGTGTACAAAAGGCCGTTCTAAATAAACGAAAATCTGCATAGCCTGTCATTCTAGTGATGAAGATTGCAATAAGCGAAAGAAACATCTTTAAAACTCTTAGTTAAACAAGAATCAATGACAACACAGTTATATAACACAAAATAGTTATTTACTACTTATAGTTTTGATTTAGTCACTATCACTCAGTAGCATCAAAATGAAACAATACCTCGTTACAACTTCCGTTACGTTGTCTTAGTGATTGTGATAAAATATGAAGTATACAGTAGCAATTTTATCCCATTTCATAGATAGTGTTTTTCGCTCAATATGTTTGCTTGTATATTTGTTGTTGCTTTTCTCAAACCTTGCGGGAAATAGTCGCCATGTTCTGCAAAATATTTCTCTTCAATTATCTCACAGAGCTTCACCAGTTGGTTCTGTTAAATAATTGTAATAAACATCATTTTAGTAATTCAAAACATGCTAAAAATAGCATAGTATTGAATCGTTCAGGAGGTTGAAGGAGCAGTGTAACGTTTTATGTACACTTCTTTTACGATCAGTCTTTATTCTAGGCAAACAGGCAAACAGGCAAACAGGCAAACAGGCAAACAGGCAAACAGGCAAACAGGCAAACAGGCAAACAGGCAAACAGGCAAACAGGCAAACAGGCAAACAGGCAAACAGGCAAACAGACAAACAGGCAACCAGGAAAACAGGAAAACAGGAAAACAGGAAAACAGGAAAACAGGAAAACAGGCAGACAGGCAGACAGGCAAACAGGCAAACAGACAAACAGGCGAACGGGCCAACAGGCCAACATGCAAACTATTAATACTCACTTTATTATCTTCTTCTTCTTTCTGGGTTTTGTTTTCGCTTGTTCTATTAAGGCAGTGTTTCCGATAGCATTTGTAAAATAGCTTTAATGGGATTGATATGATAGATAAAGGAACGGGTACTGGATGACAGCTGTTGTAGGTCTTGATAATGTAAGCTTTTCTGTATGCCCATTCGTTGAATGCGTTGTCCTGTTACAATAAAAGTAAGACGTCAAATGACCTTCATCAACCTATATTTTATTTAAACCAAGCCTTCCGGCTACTATCCCGTCATCAAGGTAGACAAGGTTAATCGTGGGAGCGGAAGAGAAATCATGAATCATGTCTTCAAATCCCTTATTTTCTCCGGGTAATCCGATAATCCAGGGTAATACATACATAAACAATATTAAGTAATAGAATGAGAGTGCCAGCAGACGAAGATCAACTATTTGGATCTGCTGTGAAAAATATTATCATTATTGAAGGCCGTGATTACCGTGATGTTTTTTTGGCCACTTGACCATATAATCATTATGAGGGCACATGTTCCCAGGTTCAGTGGGATTATGCAAACAACATATGATGCTTTAAAAAGAATATTAAAACAATCATATTTAAAAAATATTCTAATATTGACAATTGACATTAGCTTAATGGACACATCAAGTTGGTTTTATATTTTATCATTCCATTATTATTTGATTTTTATTTATATATTCTGACTTTATTTATTTACTTTTTTAATGATATTTATATTATATTCATGTTACATTGTAAAAAGCATTGAGACCATGTAATTATGCGTTTTTAAGAATTAAATTATTATTATTATTATTATTATTATTATTATTGTTATTATTAATATTATTATTATTATTATTATTATTATTATTATTATTATTATTATTATTTTTATTATTATTATTATTATTATTATTATTATTATTATTATTATTATTATTATTATTATTATTACTATTATTATTATTATTATTATTATTATTATTTCCTTTATTTCACAAACAATCATTTACAATAAATGTTGCTGGTAGCTTATTTCAGCCCAAGATCTAACCCGATCCTGAGAGCTGAAGCACTTTTCTTAATATGGGAGCTGTCCCTAGAAGTACAGATTTCTGAATGTCTATGATGCTGATCTTTTCTAAATCTAGCCTATTCAAGTGGTTTTTGAATTGCTTTGAAATGGCCCCTAACGAACCTATAACAATTGGTATTGTCATTGTTTTCTTTTTCCAAAGCCTTTCTAACTCTATTCTTAGATCTTGGTACTTGTCGATCTTCTCCTTTTCTTTCTCATTAACCCTGTGGTCCGCTGGTACAGCAATATCAATTAGTTGGACCTTCTTTTCTGTTTTGTTGATAACTATTATATCAGGTCTTTTTGCTGTTATTTTTCAATCCGTGTACACATTAAAGTCCCACAGTATTTTAACTTGGTCGTTTTCTGTTACTGGTTGTGGTGAATGGTCCCACCACTTTTCCGTACTCGGCATTCCATGCTTTTCACATAGGTGCCAATGTATGTTCTTAGCGAGACCATCATGTCTCTCTTTATATTCCCCGGCAGCCAAAGTCTTACATCCAGATATTAGGTGCTCTACTGTTTCAGTTCTTTCCTTGCAAAGTCGACAAAGTGTCGATTGATTGGTATTATAAATACTCTTGAGAGCGTTTACTGGTAATGCTTGATCTTGCACCGCTGTTAGGAACCCCTCTGTCTCAATTTTTGAATCTCCTCTCGTCATCCACAAGTAACTGCTTTCTGTGTCTATCTTCTCTTCGCAAGTTCTGAAGTAGTGCCCATGAAGAAGCTTGCTTTTGTAGCTCTGCATTCTTTCATTCTCTCTACGAAGGTGGTATTCTTTCTTTGTTTCTGTAGCTTTGATGATGCCGGTTGTATCCTTGACCATGTCATGCAGAGTTTTGTTCTTCTTGATGTAATCATTTAATGCAAGTTCTTCTTCTCTTACTGCGTCTTCAACTGATTTCAATCCTCTACCTCCACTTTTTCTTGGTAAATATAGGCGTTCGACGTCAGCACGAGGATGTAAACCACGATAGATAGTAATTAGTTTACGGGTCTTTCTGTCCATATTCTGAACTTCTTCCTTAGTCCATTTCACAATACCTGCAGTGTAACGAACAACTGGAATAGCGTAGGTATTAATCTCTAGGATCTTATTTCTTCCAGTAAGTTTTGATTTGAGGATCAATTTCAGTCTCCTATTGTATTCTGACTGGACATCTTTTCTAACTTTGCCTTGGTTGATGTCTTCCCTTTCAAGTACTCCAAGATATTTGTAATAGTCATCTCCTTCGAGATTTCTTATCTGTTTACCATCAGGTAGCTTTATCCCTTCTCTCTTTATGATCTTTCCTCTCTTTACCCCCACTCTTGCGCACTTCTCTATTCCAAAAGTCATGCCAATGTCTATGCTGAAGATTCGCACTGTGTGCATAAGTGATTCTATTTCTTTTTCTGTCTTACCATACAGCTTTAGATCATCCATGTATAATAGATGGTTCAAGGTCTTTCCATTTGGCAGTTTGTAGCCTTTGTTTGTTTTGTTGAGTATGGATGACAGTGGAATAAGCGATACAATGAATAGCAATGGCGATAGCGAGTCTCCCTGGAATATTCCGCATTTAATGTCACATTGTCCACAGGATTCATCTTCAACCATCAATTCAGTGTTCCATGCTTGCATCGAGTTTCTTATAAAATCTGTGATCGATGGATGGACTTTGTTGTTATTAAGACATTCAATGATCCAGCTGTGTGGAACTGAATCGTAGGCCTTTTTGTAATCTATCCAGATCATTTCTAAGTTCTTATGTTCTGTTTTGGCATTCTTTAATTAATAGGTGATCTTTTGTTCCTCTCGTTCCTCGACTACAGCCCTTTTGTTCAGCAGGTAATAGTCCTTGTTCATCTAGATGGTCGTAGATGTTGTCAGATATAATTGATGTCATCAGTTTCCAAATAGTTGGTAAACAAGTAATGGGACGATAATTACTTGGTATTGGGCCTTTTTTCGGATCTTTCATGATTATCGTTGTTCTTCCTTCTGTCATCCAGCTTGGGATCTCATTCTCAAATACTTGTTGTAGTTGTGATGCTATTCGCATGTGTAAGTTTGTTAGGTGTTTTATCCAATAGCCATGAATTTCATCTTTCCCTGGTGCTTTCCAGTTCTTTATCTTCTTAACCATCTTCTTTACCTTCTCTTGTGTAAATCTCAGCTCTTTTTGTTCTTTTGCGTCTGTATTTTCTAGCTTTATATCTTTCAACCATTGAGCATCGGTGTTATGAAGCTTATTATTATTATTATTATTATTATTATTATTATTATTATTATTATTATTATTATTATTATTATTATTATTATTATTATTATTATTATTATTATTATTATTATTATTATTATTATTATTATTATTATTATTATTATTATTATTATTATTTTACAATCGTAATTTTTCTTCAAAGTAGCCATCAATATGTAGTACCATATAATGCTACTCATCTATCAGTAATAGTACTTTTCATACCGGACAACTATTTTCTATGAGTCCCGATAGTATTTTTCTAATTAAACTCTCACTATCGATAAGCACAGTCTTTTGCATTTCTTGTACGACTTGATTTGAAGTGTCTTCTTTTTGGAAAATTCTCTTTGCTTCCTTTAAAGTTCTCTCAATGCCCCCTCCTAAGCAGCCAATAACTAAAGGAACTACTGTCACTTTATATCCCGGTCTTTTCTCCCTTATTTCAAATGCTAGCTGTTGATATTTTGTCCTCTTTTCTTTTTCTTTCCTTTCTACATTGGCTTCCATTGGACATGCCATATCACAAACCCATATCGTCTTACTTTCTTTGTTTTCCAGAATCAGGTCCGGCCTCCTTGACGTAGTTGTTTTTCTCAATTTGTATTCAAACTCCCATATTAACTTTGCCCTCTCATTATCTAGCACATGCCCTCTTTCCCATCTTTCTTGATACCATTTGGAACTTTATTATTATTATTATTATTATTATTATTATTATTATTATTATTATTATTATTATTATTATTATTATTATTATTATTATTATTATTATTATTATTATTATTATTATTATTATTTCAAAAGAGTGGCTTTTGGACAAATTTTTATAATATAAGACAGAACGCTTATTTCACGACGTTTCGATGTCGCTGACATCATTTTCTCAAGTAAGGTTTATTCGATAGATTTTAATATTACATTGAGGCTAGATGAAAGTATTCCTCTTGGGATCAATACGCGTGACATGCACTTATTAAACAAATACTTTGGCACGTTATTATTATTATTATTATTATTATTATTATTATTATTATTATTATTATTATTATTATTATTATTATTATTATTATTATTATTATTACAAGCTTATACCGCAAAGGCTAATATAGAGGTTTGCTTCATCATCAAAACTCTTTACACTCAAAACTCTCGATAACGACCACTCTGAGATCAATTTTGAACTCAGCATCCAAAATTACATAGGAATAGTCAGTTTTCTAAGTTCTAGATATGTGGCAATATTTAAACATTAATTAATTAATGACTGTATTATATCTATATTAGCCTTATAGAATTATTATTATTATTATTATTATTATTATTATTATTATTATTATTATTATTATTATTATTATTATTATTATTATTATTATGATGATTATGATTATGATTATGATTATGATTATGATGATTATTATTATTATTATTATTATTATTATTATTATTATTATTATTATTATTATTATTATTATTATTATTATTATTATTATTATTATTATTATTATTATTATTATAAAAACATGTTTAAAAAAAAAAAGATTTAAAAGATTTGAATCTTAAAAGATTCGCGAATTTTAAATAAAATTGGCAAATTGTTCACGAATCACCGATGGCCTTTCACCACTGTAACCTGGGTTTGATTTCCGGCTCGGGCGACAAGTGAATAGAGTTTGATTGTTGTTCTCTCTCATGCCACGAGGGTTTTTCTCCGGGTTATCCGGTTTTCCTCCCACCACAAAAATCAACATGTGAGAAGTGATGTGTGCTAAAATATTTAATGTAGGATAGCGAGTGTGAGTGTGTCGAATACTTAAACATAAGCCACTGGCTAGGGAGATTCGATGACGGCTCCCTGTATTTCGACCTATCACAATGATTTATTTATTTATTGTATTTTATTATTTTTTTTATTGCTTAATGACTCCGCTTACTATACACCTTCACATTATTTACACTTGATAATCGATTGGATGACTGGTGAATATATTGCATTGAATTCACTCGTAGTATAATCATTGTAATTTAATTTTAGTAAAACAAGTTACATTTATCAAAAGCACGAAAATCAATCGTTCTCGTGTCTAAGATTTGGCTATATTATGCATTTGTGTTTGGCTGACATACATTAATTACTCACCTCTACTTCCTGGTACGTGTTGGACAAGAGTGCTATTAACATGTTCATTATCAACACTGCTGTAACTATCAGGAAGAACAAAAACAGCACTTTTGAAATGTAGTTGGAAAAGCCATTCTCAAGAGTCAGCAAATTGGGATCTCCTGACCCAACAATTGACCACGCTAGAAACTCAAAGAAGTGCCACCAACTGAAAGAAATGGAGTAGTCACAATACAAAAATACCGTAACGATGACGATTTGTGTGTTGTAAATATTGAATATAGTGGTAGTTTTTATTTTGTGTCATGGCGACTTTAACTTTTGGTTGGAGTTTTGATTGTTGTTAATACTTTTTCCGTTGAATTGCATCTAATTGGCGGTGTACACCTGCTAGGCGATAGACCAAAACATATTTATGCAAGTAAATATTCAAGATGACAAAAAAGCTTAGTATAAATATTACTGTCGTTCTTGACAAATTATGACATCTATTTCTTCAAATTACTCATTGAATCAACTTTTATAAAAATTTGAAGTTATAATAACTATAAAAAAAAGTTGTAATTACTATCTCAGATACCCGGGCTCAGATACACTAATTTCATTCTCAAAATTTTATTCTCAAAATTAATTCAGAGCGTTTAAAGAAGATATTTGTAAATATAATAATTTTTAATAACCACATTTGGTTGTAAAATTATATTCAAGAGTGATTTAGTGATTTTTCTGTCATTTGGTTTAGTAATTACATGTAAAGTTGAAGTGTCATGATGTATATGTGTGGCAGTTTAGTAAATATAAATTGTCCTGGCATGGAGCTGCTTCGACTTTTTAACTCACCATGTTATTCCAATTGAATGTTTACATACTCTGCGGATGTAAAAAATAAGGTTTCAGAGGGGTCCCATGTGAAACACAATAAGTGTATATACTCTAGAATGTTTATCACAATGAAATTTACACAAAGTAATCACAAATAGCCCTAATATAATAAAGGCTAAACTCTATCAGATTACATAATTTATGCATGTATAATATTGCATCTAATATAGTCTGTCACAATGCATAATTCAAGGTATAATATTCCATCTTGAAAAAATGTACAAAAAGCCTCAACTTACTTACCCATGGGCCGTAACGTTCGTTTCAGCAAGGTGCGAAACCTCAGCCATGTAAATCTTAGTAAGAACAAAAGAGAAGCCAATCATGGTCGATACTATCTGCACAAATATCACTGCCACAGCTGAGATGATCTTCAGCAAAGCGATCTGCTTGGTTCCTGTAGATTCTTTTATTTCCATAAGCTGACCAAACACCCTCAACGTAAGAAGCATTGCATTGATACCATACGAGTACGATGCCATTACAAGCAGATCACTTTTCGGCTGTTTCACAAGACCACGACAAATGATGGTGAAGATGTAAACTACAATAGAGGCAAAATCCATCTTGTTCCAGAAGTCACTAATATATATATATCAAAAAAAAAAAACTTTTTAATTGAAAATAATTTGCTTGGAGCAATACAATTAGTAACCAATGACTTGTTTTAGTTTTATTGTTGCTCTCGCGCTATGCGTTATTCAATCAAAAGCCTGCTGGGTTGCATGTCACGTTAAAGCAGCCGTCTTTGATGGAATTTAGCAACACATATGCATCTCTCTTTGATATATTTTGAATGTTCATCACAAACGACTATATATTTTTTTATTTGACTTCTTAAAAGCGACGTTACACGTCCAATTTGTTGAGTTACTTGTGCGCAATGACATTGCGACATAAGTTACTGAATAATTAAAAAATCTAACAGAGGCTGACGTCTGTCAATTCTATTTTGTTGCAAAGTTTAATGCAATGCACAAAGTAGAGTTCAGGGTTGCTTTCTTTTGAAACTAAAACACGGAATATTTCCTGAAATCTCAGACTTGTGATTAAGGAAATCCACTTTTCACACTCTTTTCGGTTCTTGACAAAGATTTGAATACTATTTCTCCCGGTTTTTCTGATGAGAAAATCGTTTACCATTCATCCATCCTACCAGTTTATATTTTTTCTGTTTCTTTTAACGGAGCTCATCAACTTGCATCAGCATATTCATTTCAAAAATTGCAACGTACTTAAGACAAGTTACTGAGAAAATTGCACAACGTAACCACGCCTTTTACGCATTTTACTAAGAACGGAGTAAGCCGAGTATGGGATACTGTATGGTATAGTCCTCGCGCTTGGCTAATTAATTTTTTTTCTGCATGGCATCGTAACTTTTGGTTTGAAACTATTTCACAGAAAGCGTGTTTAAGAAAACACGGCAAATTTTTAGTGGTCTTCATCTTGCATCTAAGAAAATCCTAATTCAGAGGGAACTAGCCAATCAGCTTGAAGTGAACATGCATAACTTGAACATGCCAACTTGTTTTTCCTAGCTAAAAAGAAGACATTTAATTTTACTTAAAACATAGCTTTGGTTGATTTGTGTGCCTAAAAACAAAAACCTTTAGCTGAACTCTTGCATGAGACTGACATACATACAGCAATTTAAGCAAATTTTATTTGAGTAGCTATGAAAGCCGAGCCAACTGACAGCAATTTATTTACTAAGAAAAGACAGTTTGAACAAGACAAGCTGGCTGTGTACAACGTTTTGAAGTTAAAAAGAACAAAGACCAAATGTATTACTTAGACTGCTGAAAGTTATGTATTTATTAACTTTTAACCACACGTTTGCAGGTTTAAGGTTTAAGGTTTATCAGTTTCTGTTTTGATTTTGAGGAGACAATTGAAAGCTAATAATTGTAAATTTGCAGGTCTCCATTTAAATCAGCCATGCTGAACTGGACTAACCTATCTAAATATTATTAAATAACTGAAATAAATAAAATTTGTCTTTTTGTTCACTTTGCTTGTTTTCAAATGTGGTTTATTTTATATAAGAATAAATAAAAACTAGAAAGCACATTTATAATTCTGTACTTCATTATGTGTTTGTTTGTTTGTATAACTGAAACAAAATATAATATTTTGCCGTCGATTAAATTATCATTACTGATGATGTAAAATTATCCTCATATTTCAAGGCTAAACTAAAGTAGAACATTTTTGCCTAAATGAAGCGCTGTTTTCCTAGCTTTTGTTTTTGTTCATTTTGATCAAATTTAACTTTTGACTTCCAACTTTACAGTTTGTCTAAGGTGTTGTATTTTAAAGCCATGTCTCTGATTTTTGTCGTCTTTGCAATTGTAATTGCACCGTAGGCTTCAAGTATTTTGATATTTTAATGACGTTCTTTTTAAATGTATCAGTCTACAGAAAAAAACTCATATTAAGTATAAATATGTGAGCTGTCAATCAAAAAACATGTCTCTACTGGTGAAATAAAGCATATCATGTTTGAGTGAGTCAGCCAATGAGTGCCGACCACGAACTTATAATTACTGGTGAAAACAAATAAAATATATTTGGGTGAATAAGACGATATTTGCATTAAGTCTTAATTAATTTGTATGTTCGAAAGAAGTATATTGGTAATTAAATCTGTCAGTTCTGAAATTATTGCCTTGTTTATCCCTTATGAATCCTTAAGTTCTCCGTTTTAGGGCAAAGTAATTTTGCAAAATGAAGCTTGGCCGGATTGAAGTTTGTTTACTTTTTTTGCGTCATCGCATTGCAGATATGCACGGGCATAATACTAACAAGTTTTGCCGTCTACTTCGCAGGCTCGGTTACAAAAGATTTACTGAGATAGTTTCTTGGTCTATTCACTCTCCTGGGAATGGTTGCAAACAAAATATAGCAACAACCAACGTCTCGCAACAAGATGCGGTAGAAGCTACACAATCCATTTAAAGGTGTGCTATATACTCTACAGCGCTCTAACGATCTAAATTTTGTACCGTGTCGGAGGTGTAAAGTGCAGCTACCCTTGCAATGGCCTTTCGCTAAGGCGCCGTCGAGATAAGTTGCTGAGAAAATTACACATTGCATCAGCTGTTTATAACACACTTACGAAAGGTATCGCGATCCTTCGTTGATGCACTGGTCCACTTCAAATAATACCCTGCCAACGAAGAACGCCATAATGATCCATTCCAGAACACTGAACTGTAGACCCGTTGTTTGTACGCATACAAAGTAGTGAAGAACAAGCAATGCTGTATAGCTAAGCATGTCACGGAAGAAGATGAAATACGGTGTCTCGAAATGTCCCTTGTAACAACCTGTCACATTGAAAAAAACTAGGTCATATACGTTCATTTACGAGCTCGAAGATTCAAGCTGCTAACGTTGCCTGGAAAGGTAGGGAGTACTCCCATATATTTGCTGGATAAGGTTCATAAAATAGGTGGCAAACACTTATCCAACTTCCAAGCTTTGTTGTTTCTTCTTCATACAAGTACACGACCTTGTGTTGACAAAGCGCTTTAACTTAGATTTGGGTATTGGTATCCCGAAGAACAAACGCCCTTGCTTACCAACATTTTGCTTTACTTACCATACGGATCTTTAAGATAAACCAATCAGGTGACAGAATAATAACAAAAAAACAAACATAATTAGTACAATATCAACCAATTTCAAAATACACACATAATATATGGGTAAATGTTCAGTGCCTTCGGAACGGACGCCGAATATCGAGCACATGACTCTGCGAAATGTGGGAAAACTATGAAAGTTCTCGTAGAAATATAAAAAACGATCACAAAAAGGATCACATCGAGCTCTCAGCTTCTTAGTTTACAATTAAGCCAATGATCCATAATGCAATCATCTATCCATCCATCAATCCAGTCAGTGTATCAGCCATTCATTTATCGATTCGTTGTTTCATGTATATAATCGAAAAGCAGGTATCACCTGTCACACGACAACTGGTCTCCGAACTGCTTTGTTTCTGAACATTTATTTCGTTTAATCGGCTGAATCTATCACAATTTGTACTATAGATTTTTGGCGTGTTCCGGTTTTGAAACGGACTACTCTATGATCCAGGTCCTATTTTGCCTGCTAGCGGCATGGGATATGGTAATTGACAAGCTACTTACCTTTGATACACTTGTCAATCTCTTGTACCATATCGACGTATTTCTCATATTTCTCATATTTCCGTCTTAGCTGAGTAATGGTTTGTTCCGGACTCTCTAACAATGATGTAGGGAGGTTTGCAAATATTTTCATTGTCCTCTCAGGAAGTTCCGTTATATGGGACTTGGAATCTAATCCTTGATCTGAAACAAAATTATTACAAGTTAGGAGTTAATTTCAATATTTGTACATAGTCCGTTTGCATTGTCCGTTTAAATATTGAACAACTTAACATTTACAACCAAAAATTGAACTCTATGTTGTTCCTTATTTATTATTCGTTTTGTGAAGTTATTTGTCATTCTGCGATTTTACGATGTATATCTATTTTCAAGTTTTATTGGAGTGACTGTAATTTGTTCTAAGTGTCTACAAAATTGGCAGCCGGAAATGGTCACAAATAACCTTTAAGCAAGAGAGTCGTTATATTTCTTAACCTATATCATGGGCAGCAGAGTATCGTTCGCGTTTATATTCGCTTGTAATCTCCATGTATTTATAGTTACCAACGGTCGCTGATTTGCTTGCTTTGTTATTCCATTGACCCTTCGTCATATTTCTAGCTCCTTTTTCAATATCGTGATATTGGTCTATCTAGTATTAAAAGCGATCGTATGCATGTCACTCGGAAATAATCGATAACTTCTTTAACGGCCCCGAAGGTATATAAGATACCAGGGTATGAAACAAGCCTTAATCCTATTGTTCTCTATATATCTGCCCAAATCCGTACTAGGTAAACGTCACTACTGTGGACAGTGATTATAGCTAGATATGCCAGATCGTCCAGCCCTCGTTTGATATCCGATACCGCCGAAACGATCATTCGTTAAACCGATAAACTGCAGGAATAGAATCGACCGTTTCGGCGGTATCGGATATCTAACGAAGGCTGGACCATCTGTGGTATCTATCATCATTGTCCACGGTAGTGACGTTTACCTAGTACGGGAACAATAGGATTAAGGGTATTGTTTGTAGGGTCTCTGGCATAACTAAACCAAGTTAAGGTGTTTCCCGGTAGTTTTTTTCTAATGACCACACTTCCCATTTTCATTTGGCGAATTGATAAACTTTCCCTGATCTGATCAAGATGTATTTTGCACCATAGATGGAAGTTTTGATTGATATGAACTTTAACTCAGTTGGTGTTGCTATGACAACTTAAATAAACGTGAAACAAAGATGGCGGAAATATGTTTTTCTAAAATATCTCGCATTTTCGATGAGCTTTCGATGATGCACTGTTAATCGCACACTAATTAGAAATGTATTTTGCTTTGGCATGTAGAATAAGACAAACAGTCTCTGATCTCGGAATGTGCTATTCCCTGGTGCCTCCTCCTAGTCCTTAAACGAAATGCTCGCATTCACGCCTCACTCACGTTTGTGGACCAACAACAACTAAATCAATTCAGAGGTATAGTTTCACTATGTCTGAACAAGAACTAGAAAACTACGAGGAATGAACCCAATTGGCTACCAAGAGGACCAAAAAGTCCGCACACACATCAAGGACCAAGACCAGCTCCCGTGAAGAAGTTCTTTCACTACTAAAGTCCTATTTGGAAGAGAAAATTGAAGACAAAGATAAAAGATCCGAAGAGAAAGCCAAAGCCGACACACAGGCATCCAAACTCAAGAGTAAGGACAACCAGAAACAGTTCGAATTCAACGCGGGGCTAGAAGACCTATTCCGCAGAATTGTCGATTCAGACGATAAGGATAACATAGAGGCATTTGCTATGAGGAAGGCATCAACAAAATCAAAAGAAGGCAGAACGTGATTAAGGTGACTGGCTACTTTTGGAAAAAAATGTTAACCTTTTTTTTAAACTACGATTTTTTAATGTGAAATTTAATGCTGATTCCAAATATGAAAAGAAAAATTGGGTGTCCCGAGCTTGTTTTCGAGATAATCAGCATTATTGGATGCCTACGCGCGAGATTTTGAAGAAAAACTTGCGAAAACGGAAGTGATATGAAAAAAATCACAACTCATAAGAAAATAGTTTTCTTTCATACTAAATCAAGCACAAATGCCGGGTAATGAATCATTCTAAAATACAACATGGACGATTTTCAATAAAATACAAAGAAATACCTTGATCTGTCATATTTTGTCCTTTCAGTGCTTTCAAAACTCGCATGAAGTCGTACAAAAAATCCTACGAAAATCAATTTTTTTGTACGTTAGAAAAATAAACTTTTTGAAAAACTTTGATATAACGTAGATTTCATTAGGTTCTTTCAACTAAGCATAAAGAAAGTATAGAGTCCCGTGCAAAATTCGAGGGTTTTGCCCTGTTGAAGCTCAAAACGTGTATGGTTCCTTAATAATATTTTGTATTTTTTCAGCGGTTTTTGTGCGCGCGCACATCGTAGGCTCGAATCGAACGTTCAAAAGCGTTAAAAAGTAGCCAGTCATCTTAAGATAGCGGATAAAAAATCGAGAGATGGATGGAAGGTGGTTGACGAATATTTGTCGGACGAGATGGCATCAGACTCAGAGGATGACAAGAAGTTAAAGAAGGCTAGGAAGGCCGTCGCAGAGAAAAGAAAGAAGGAGGATAACAGGAGCTTCAAGCAGAACAAGAGACCAAGATAAGCTGGGGGTTCATCGGAGAAACATCTTTTTCGAGGTATGAAAATGTCGAGGTCTTAAATTAACGGGTAATAGGCTCGAGTATACAGTAACAAGCTATTATTTTGAAGATAATCGTTCAGCTAGCGGGACTTGTAAATTCTAGAGGAATTATAATTACTCACAACCAAATTACTTTGTGAAAGCTCAGAATAATGGTCCACAAGCGAACCTACCATACACAACCACGCCTGTTGTCATTTCTTATATTCGGAATATAGAAGATAAATATTTTACGTTCGTTGAACGAAGTGAATTAGAACGTAATGTTTGATTAGAGCGATTTTGAATAATTTTCAAAAACATTCTTTTTGCGATTTATTTGAAATCGCTCTTATCAAACATCCTAACTATGGTCAGATTAATAGCTCATGAATGTGAAGTTTATCACCTATATAGTCATTTTTCTGAAGCTCATCGAAAATGCGAGATATTTCACAAAAACGTGTTTCCGCCATCTTTGTTTTATGTTGCATAGTGACACCAATTGAGTTGAAATTTACATCAATCAAAACTTCCATCTTTGCTTTGTATCTGGTGCAAAATACATCTTGATCAGATCAGGGAAACTGTACGTATGAATGCGCTTAATGAAAAATGGGAAATGTGGTCAATAAAAACTACTGGGAAACATCTTAAAGACTTTGAAAAAGTAGAGCATTTGATGGGAAACGACGTGTGAGTCTTGTGTGTTGATTACTCGAGGAATTAATGTTCTTTTCCGTCTTATTGATCTA
Source organism: Metridium senile (assembly GCA_949775045.1). Lineage (NCBI taxonomy): Eukaryota > Metazoa > Cnidaria > Anthozoa > Actiniaria > Metridiidae > Metridium > Metridium senile. Next base: position 13,365,503 of record OX459105.1, on the reverse strand, counting down.
GATCTATGGATAACATCTAAGCAATTGTCAAGACAACAAAGATTGATATATATAAAACATTTCGATTAGCCGTCACACGATGAAAAGACACAGTCTTATGCTATTGTGCACTTCGACTGACAGTGTCGATGCCTTACAACCCCGGCTTACAAACACACTTGGATTCTTATATATATATATATATATATATACTTGTATTTTATATTATTCTTTGCCAAACAAGCCAGCCTTCTTGTAATTGTAACTGACATCCGTGTCGTAACTGTTCATGTAAATGCTTACCTATGAAGTGATCATGGAATAAAATTTAATAAGCCTCTGTTTTAGGTTAATATTTACAAAGTATTTTCAAATGAAACTTAAAGCAAATTATTGCAGAATTCAGACAATGTTCATGTACTCACAATACGGCTAGAAAATATTAGTTCCAATAACTGAAAATAGAATGTCCAAAATTTTAAATGTGGTAAAATTTCGGATAGTCTTTCTCGATATACAAAACAATCATGTGAGATGAAATTGAAATCTGAAATAGATCCTAGAAATCGTTTGTTTTTTTAAACGATGAAGTAACATAGCTGTTTGTATGAGTTTTAGAGTGGTAATAGACATTCCTTTGTCTCTTCGAAGGGTCCGCCATATTGGATGAGCATCCGCTAACAAAATATACCACGGTACAAAATGTCCATGATATTCGGTAATGAATCTATTGTGCCGGCAAGCGGCATGGGATATAGTAACTGACACGCTACTTACCTTTGATACACTTCTCAATCTCTTTTACTCTTTCGAAATATTGAAGTTTTTCATATTCCTCTCTGAGCCCAGCAATGGTTTGATACCGTTTCTTCAACACTGATTTAGGATGTTTTGCAAATTTTTCCATTGTCTTCTCAGGAAGTTTCGTTATAGGGTCTTCGCGATCTAATAATTGAAACGAAGTTATGGGTTATTGTCAATATATATGTTCATAAATCATTCACTTAATCACCGCCATGCATACTGGAAAAATTTAAACAGCCATGCTCAACAGTGATCGTTACGCAAATTGGATAGTTAAATGACAAGGCCATATACTTCAAACAGTTCATCAGGTTTGCCAACAGTTCTTTTAGCGTTTTTCCTAATTGTTAAATAGGAGTGAAATAAGATTTTTTCTAAACGTTCAAACGAAATTCTGCATAGAGAAATTTAGATGAAAAATAATCGTTTTCCTTGTCTCCGTCAGTATATAGACTAGCCTCCTCCACAGGCGTCTCTGTGATCTAATTAGGATTTGGGTTTCCTGCGCTGCTACTAGAGAGGGACTAGGCGCTTCTTAGACGAGAAAAAATGAAAAGCGAGACGCGTGCCGAAACCCGAAGTGTATGGAAATTTCACTTTGCATCAAAAGACATGTCACTTCCCCCCCGGTACCAACGGGAGTTGTTGGTTTGACAAAAACACCTCTCTAGTGTAGCCTTAGTTTGTATTTCAATATGATGTCGTTGAGCGAAGGTGATCGCATCAAAAGACATTTCACTTCCCCCCCGGTACCAACGGGAGTTGTTGGTTTGACAAAAACACCTCTTTAGTGTAGCCTTAGTACGTATTTTAATATGATGTCGTTGAGCGAAGGTGATCGCATCAAAAGACATTTCACTTCCCCCCCGGTACCAACGGGAGTTGTTTGTTTGACAAAAACACCTCTTTAGTGTAGCCTTAGTACGTATTTTAATATGATGTCGTTGAGCGAAGGTGATCGCATCAAAAGACATTTCACTTCACCCCCGGTACCAACGGGAGTTGTTGGTTTGACAAAAACACCTCTTTAGTGTAGCCTTAGTACGTATTTCAATATGCTGTCGTTGAGCGAAGGTGATTTCAAGTCTAAAATACCAATTTATAAACATAATAAGATCCCTGTTTGTAGTCTCGAAAAGTAATAACTTCAAAACGAAGTCTCTATCCAGTAACTCCGGCATCATGTTTCATATATATTTTTTTTCTTTGACGAAATCCTCCCAATGCCCTCCAAGTTAGGGCACTTTGGTTCTCAAAACTAACTGTACTGATGTTACAAATTTTGTGGTGGTTCGATTTTTGAACCATTTCAACTTTGCTCGATAATTAGAGGGACGTAATTAAATGTAACTTTATTTTATTGTATTTAATTATTTATGCATATATATATATATTTTTTCATGCTCAGATGAATAAACCGACTTGAAACAGGGTGGAATTTACTTAAGTTAAATTAGCTCGACTTACCTAGCAAGTTTCCTCCAAATATTTTATGATGAACAAAAAGGCTTAACATCACAAATGGAAACATAAATACTTCAACAATTGCCCAAATGTTTAAAAATATCCATGTAGAAGAGGTGTCCATTTCTTTATAATTACTAGCAGCCCATAATTGCTGTAAGGAATTCTGTATCTGTGGAGCTGCAAGAAACTGTTAAAATAATTCCCCGTAAGAATTTAGCAAGCAGAAGGCTAGGGATGGAAAATGTGTGAGTGTCACACATTTTTGAGCCACTTAAAAAGGGTGGGACATGAGATCGTAAAAAAAACAGGGTGAATGTTGAGGTCTTCAAACAGCGATACATTATTTAATTATCTTGGGACAAAGTTAGTTTAAATTATCGGTCGAAAATTAGCGAATTTAGCCGAAAACCATTTTCTTCATTTTCTTCTTCGTATTTTACAAAACTAAATACATAGTAATTCTTCTTACAGTAGGGCCTACCTATAGTTAAAATATGAGCGAAATGTACTTTTCGACTCTTGCCACGAATTTGCGAAAATGTCTGATTTTTTTTTTTTACTATCGTTCTTAAGGTGACTGGCTACTTTTGAACGCTTTTGAACGTTCGATTCGAGCCCACGATGTGCGCGCGCACAAAAACCGGTGAAAAAAATACATATATGTTATTTACCGGCTGGGAGGTCCGTATAGTGAAAAACTGCCCGAGGTCTTGGATGTACGGACCGAGGTCCGGGACCGACCTCTAGCCGGTAAATAACTTATTTTTTTTTTTTTATTCTCTCTCTATATTAAATTAATGTTTTTGATATTTTACGACGCGCGTTGCTTTCAAATGGCTTCCCAGTAGTTTTACTGAAAAAGAGCGGGTTGTCAGAAACCGGTTTTCATTCAGTGTGACGGCGCCTCGACAAACTTACAGAAATTTGAATGCCAAAATATTTTAAATTACTGCAGCTTTCTCCATCATTTCAAATCAAATATCGTTTAAAGAGAAAGGGTTTTGTTTATATCTCAACATCAAAGAAAGTCAAGAAACAAAAAACAAGTTTATACAAAGGATTTTAGCTGACACGAACACTGAGTGAACCAAGATGGATGTTGAAACGAGTTAAAATTCGTCGTTCTTGTGGACGTTTGCATCAAGAAAAAAGCCTACTGAAGCTTATTTTTCGATAAATGATAAGAAATAAGAAATTTAGTCGAAGTCACCGACAACTGTTGAAGGAATTAATTTGTCTGTGTCGTAATTTATGAAGAAGATGAAAGTTGAAAGCATTAGGATCGCTGACAGGACTTTGAATCAAGCAAATCGACCTTTTTCAAGATTGTTTATCCTTTTGTGTGCAGAAAAAAAAAGACAAGAACACTTCCTTACTTCAAAAACGTTGTAGACTTTGTACATAAACTTCTCGTGAATTTATAGCATTTTAAAAGTGACTGAAAAGCAACGACATATCTCATCAAAAGATAGCTCAATTCACCGCTGTGTTGTTTACAACATAGTTAATAATCGATTAACTATGTTTACAAGGAATGATAAAAACTACAAGGATATTTTTCAACTACTATTGAGGTATGTGAACGAGCTTTATATTCTTTAGAAAATTACAAAAAACTTTGTGTATTCTCTCGTGAGTTTTTGCAATATTGATTTGATTTTCTCAACTTTTACTTGTCAAAATGTTTGCAAAAACAATGCTCGCCACGTAGCTTTTAATTTTCTCTCAGTCGGTTATTGCATTCTGTCAGTGTCATTTGGTGAATTCAGAATTCTAGATCTCCTACTATTTTGATCGATAAATATTACCATAATTAACAATTACCTATTAAAGAAGATTTTTCAAATTTTTCAAAAACCAACGAACAGGATACCGCGGACCGGGCAGATCGTGAAAAACTGTCCCGCTCGCTAGCCAATCACAGCGCACGAATCACAGGATACCGGACCGAAAAAAAATAAAACATTTTATTAAGGAACCATACACGTTTTGAGCTTCAACAGGGCAAAACCCTCGAATTTTGCACGGGACTCTATACTTTCTTAATGCTTAGTTGAAAGAACCTAATAAAATCTACGTTATATCAAAGTTTTTCAAAAAGTTAATTTTTCTAACGTACAAAAATATCGATTTTCATAGGATTTTTTGTACTACTTCATACGAGTTTTGAAAGCACTGACAGGATGATATGGTAGTATGTCAGATCAGGGTATTTCTTTGTCTTTTATTCAAAACCATCCATGTTGTATTTTAGAATCATTCGTTACCCGGCATTTGTGCTTGATATAGTATGAAAAAAAACTATTTTCTGATGAGTTGTAATTTTTTTCATATCGCTTCCGTTTTCGCAAGTTTTTCTTCAAAATCTCGCGCGTAGGCATCCATGAAATGCTGATTATCTCGAAAACAAGCTCGGGACACCCCATTTGTCTTTTCATATTTGTAATCAGCATTAAATTTCACATTAATAAATCGTAGTTTAAAGAAAAGTTTAACATTATTTCCAAAAGTAGCCAGTCACCTTAAGAGAAAAGTTATGAGCCAGAGCTCCAGAATATTAATTAAGCAAAAGTGAAAATGAAAACAAAATGGCAGTTAGAGCACATAAACGGGCTTATAAACATTTCACTTTTGCTTGATTTTTTCGTGCACTTAAAATTTGCCAAGTTTCACACATATTGGAATATTGGAATTGATGTATTATCTATACGAAATCAGTTTTCGAAAGAAACTGAGAACATATAACGTCAAATTTCTTATTCAAATATGTTAATCATGCGCAGGCGCGGTAATAAAAATGTCTTGGACAAAGCCTTTCCTTCCTCAGCGCTCACGAATGCAAGCTGTTCGCACGAGATTGTCAACAAAATGACAAGTCAGTAATATAGATAGACAGTTCCTTGCTAAACGAAAAGGTCCATAAGTATGTATACTTGAGTAAATTGCTAGTTTTCTCCACAAGTAAAATAAATTTGACGAATTTGACTGGTTTTACTTACCTTTTTGGCTTTGAATTTTAAAGCCGTGTCTGTGAGCTTCTCGATGCAATCTCTAAAACTACTTTTGTTGACAATACCAGGAACACTTTCGGAATACTCCAAAAGACGACACGCAAAATCTTCAACTTTGTCACCAACCGATTTGATTTTTTTACTATTTGGGCCATGTGCTTTCTTTAAATGAAAGCTGACCTGCAAAATCATACAAAGGAAGGTCCAGGATTACTCTTTTGATATAAAATTTTAAAATAAATATAAAATTAAAGCTGCTTCCTTTTTTTCAGCTAAATATGTTTACTCGTTGTAATTTATGGCCTTGATATCTAAAAGTTTTAATGGTTGAAGAAGCGTCAGGTTATATTGAATAATTATGCCAGCCAACGAAATCTTGAAAATAAAATTATCATTATTAAAAAGACTTTTAAGTTTTCCGAATCTATTTTTCAGTGACAACAATCAATTGGTATTTATACCATAATTCGGAAGGTTTTCGGAAAAGCGGCCAAGCGAGATACATTCGCGCGTGCTGCACAAGAATGCAAAAAGGTGACAAACTGGAAACAATAGACAGTCCCAAAGCTGATCATTGTCCATAACACAAGAACTCGCTTCAATATTTACCTCTCTTTTCGATGATATTAGATAGGGTTAGAATATCTCAATCGCCATGAAACTCGAGTATCATATAGGTTATTGATTATTTATGGCCTACAAGATTTAAGAAGAAAGAAAAAACCAAGCCGTTTTGAAATAACAGCGAGTTTCGTCAGATTAGACTGAAATACGGCAAAGACGGCAAACAAGACGTACGCGCGGCCCTCAAGCATGTTAAGGCTTGGTTATTTATGGGGTTGCTTAAAAACAAAGATTCTGTAATAACTTATTTGACCTTAAACCTATGAAATTGAGTTCTAGGCCTTAAGTGATATTTAGGTCTCTTACAATTTTAAGCATGTTCATGTTGACGTCCAGTGGTCACGTGACCATAAGGCTCGAAAAACAGGAATTTCAAAATGGGCTGGCGGTTTTTATGTGAATGGAAAATCTTTTGATATGGAATTGTTAAGTAAAATGGCCTTAACAAGATCATGTCTTGATTGGTTGAATGTCAATCTTTATTAAAGCAGAACATAGAAATATTCAAAATCTTGACTTGGTCACGTGACCTGTTTTGTTGATTTTTCCTTTAAACATAAAAGAATGCCAACCAATCAAGACAGGTTCTTATTAGGTACATTGTACCTAACAATTCCACATCAAAAGATTTTCGATTCACATAAAATCCACCAGCCCATTTGGAAATTCCTGTTTTTCTCGCCTTAGGGTCACGTGACCATTGGAAGTGAACATGACCATGCTTAAAATTTTAAGAAACCTAAATATCACTCAAGGTCCAAAACTGAATTTGATAGGTTAAAGCTATTACAGAAAATGTATTTTTCAACATCCCGGTAAATTGCCAAGCCCCCCATGCTTGACGTTGTAACTTTGTTTGCTAATATTTAATTTTCTCGAGATCGCGTTGAGCTTTTCAAATGCACTTTTTTCTATCGTAAAAAAGGAACTCAGCCGGTTAATTTAAGCTTTAAAAACTACTCAATCTTTGATCGCAAGTGCTTTATTTGACTACATGGATTCAGTCTTTGATATGTGCATAAATTGTACCCTATTTTTGTAAACTCGATATTATCTCCACATCGCTCTAGTAGAATTTCTTCTAGCTTCGCTCAGTTGAAGGTATATATTGAAGGAATAAGTAGCGCAAATGGCATCTTAGAAAAATTGTTTAGGGAGCTACAATTGCAGAAAAAGCAAAAAGTATTATTTTTGAAATAACCCGGTAACGTTTTGTTCGATGCCTATATATTTGATTTAAAATAGATATTAAACTGTTAGTGTACCGCGACGCCAAAGTTGCTAGGTGCGCCAAGAAAATAACTGGGTCGAGCCGCCGTATAGATTGTGTCAGTATTATTTTTTTTATAAAAACTTTCAATAAACTTCAATCAAGGGGAAACTTTTGTATCCTAGTGACAAAAATCATTAACAGCATTCCACCTTATTGGTTAGTTTCAATGGTTTGAGTATTTTAGTCTTTTAATTAAGGAATGAAAACTAAGATATCATAACCTCCTTCAATTGTGTTCTATCAATAAGCTTTTGATTTAAAAATGCAGAGAACCGGCTCAGTGCACATTTTTTATTCATATCATTTCTTTTATCAAATACGACTCCCAGTAGACATCTAACGAGTGAGATTTGAAAAGCCGTTCTTTTATTTCTTAACTCAAATCATGTGTCTTTGTTAGAATAGGATTAAATCATTGTTTTTTTGTGAGAAAACCTTCTCAAGTGTGAAATAAATTAGTTACATACCTCGAATGATCGGCTATAAGCCTATATAACCCTTGGGACTGCGGCCTCCATTCTCGGTATATAACTCTTACTTAGGAATCAGTTTATATAAAAGCGCTTATTTCAAGTGGAAATATTGCTTCTAGTGGAAATAAAACGGCACATGCATACATGTTGAAAGAGGAAAAAACATACCATTTATGAATTTTTTCTTAAATACATTTCATGAAGGGTGCGTAATTGGCGTAGAATTGTGCTTCTATGGTTCACTTATACCCATATTTGGAAATGATTCAATGATGTTTATGATAGGAAATGTTACATAACCCTTAGATCTATCGTTTGATATAATCTTAATATGCTTTTCCTAGCAGAATACGTTCGCATTCTCTAGACTGTTTTGAATAGGCACTTTTGAGTAAATCACCGCAAATTATTGCAAATACCTACTTTTACTATATCTTATAACTCTATACCCAATACGGTGACCCCAATATTTTTTCACGTTTTTTGACTTGCCTAACAATGATCTATAAATGACAGGATTTATAAAACAATTAATGAAAGAAATCCAAGTATCCGGAACTACCTTAAGTGATCTTTCCAAGCTATTCTGTGGTTCCACGTCTTCATCACGTTCTTTTGAAGTGTCACGTTTCTACATCGAATAAAAAAATAACATTTTAAAGATCAAAGAAAACCTAGTGTTTAGTGTTTGTGTCGGTGCTTTAAATTAAGTCTACACTAATTCTGCAATATATAAACATCGTAAGCTTTTAGCTTACCCCAAGTGTCACTGTTCCTGATTCCACGTCAATTTGTTGAGTGCCACGTTTCTGTATCGTATCAAAATCATCAGTATCGTCTTTTTCTGGCTCTTTTTTCTTTAAAGATCAATGAAAACGCAAAGTTAGAGTTTAGAGTATGGAGTTAACCGGAACCCATTTTTATTTTAACAATTCACAGAGAATTACATTGAAAACAAATAATGTATACAAATGAAATATACGTTTTGTCCAAGCGTCACCGAATAGTGGCTGCCCATTCAAGGCAAAAACTAAAAGCTATTTGAAAGTATTCAAAACAGTATATGCCTAATGTTTATCTATGCACTGCAAAAACGGCTGAGTAGATACACCTCACTATATTGAGTTAATCATTCAGGATGACACACTTTATAGTGAGTTAACCCAACTCATTATTGAGAGTAAACATAAATGTAGACGGCCATTGAGTACAATGTACTCGATATATTGAGTTTAACTTCACTTTTACTCACTAGACGAGCTGGGTTAACTGCACTATATAGTGTCATCCTGAATGCATGATTAACTCAATATAGTGAGGTGTATATCTACTCAGCCGTTTTTGCAGTGTGGTTTTTGAGACGGTTGTCGGTTGTCGGTTGTGATACTGGTGCTTACGTAAAAACATTAACATTAAGTGTAGCTAATCTGCAATAAATAGACGTGAAAAATTAATTAAAGCACAGGTGGCAGCTTACCTCAGGTGATCTTTCCAAGCTATTCTGTGTAAGCCCTTTTGGAGTGACAAGTTTTTGTATGTTATCAAACTCGTTTTGCTTTATGGCTTTAAGTATTAAGGTGACGTAATCGTCTGTCTTCTTGTCCTTTAAATAAATACATAAGTACATATATTGTTTATACTCTTTTATTCAGTTCCTTGTATTGGTTATGGGGTTTTTCAGATGATTAAAAATGCGCAAAAGTGAAGCCACCAATTCTAACAAGGCAAAAGAAACAATTTAGATAATTTCCATCTATATTTATATATCCGTTTATCAGTTTTTTGAAAAGATAAATTATGATCAGCTATATTCGTTTTTATCTGTAAAAAAATTAATTTATGAACATCAATCAGAATTTCGTTCAATATATGACGTCTGGGTTTACAACATTGACCGTGTCAACAACAATGCTGTAGTGTTTCTCGACACCTTGAAACAACATCCGACACGTACGCTTGATAATGAAATCCTACTATTAATTTACATACATATGGAATACAGGGAAATGCTCACAATTTTTTCAAATCCAATCTTGATAATCGCACACAAAAATGAATCCGTGGTCATTGGCTCACTCTCGGATACATGCACCTTGAAATGTGGTATTCCTCAAGGAACTATTTTAGGACCCATGTTATTCTTATTGTATATAAACGATCTGCCTAACTGTCCTACTTATTCTCAGCCAATTCAAGAGTATATGGTGATAACACAGCGGTGAAACGACTACGCATGCGTGGTAAAATTTTCACAGCGCTATATTTTGGATTGCAAAAGTGTTTGAAGTCGATTTATAAGAAATTCCCTGAATATATAAGCTTCAAGTTTCGTGAACATAACCTTTGTTATATTTCAAAGCTACCATGAGTCTATACTTTTGTATTTTTGTTTATACTTTGAGAAAAAAGCGATGAAATTCGTCCAATCCATCGTTTTTTATAGTTTTGATTGAAAAGAAAAAAAATATGAAATGCTACATAGCCAGTAAACCTCAAAAATATAGATCAAGATTCTGTAAAATTTTCAGCATCAAATGTAGATGTGAGAACATTTGTGAAATAGGTATAAAAGATATTGTGATACTGGTGCTCACATGATAACATTCACATTAAGTCTACACTGATCTGAAATAAATACATAACGTGAGCTTTTAACTTACCTCATCCTGTGATTGCTCCCCACCAAGTACATTGATTGACTAATACAAGGCACGGCATTCATGGAAAACAATTTATATTAGTATAATTATTTATGTTTTCTTTTTATTCAATGGTATAAAAACTTTGAATATAGTAAAATTTGATATGTATATATACTATTTTTTATCATATATTTGTAATCATCCTGGTAAATCTACCGTATGAAGACAAAACTTATATTATCACATCTTATCATCCTCGGGAACCCAGGGGTATTATTCTGTCGCTCGTTTCTCGCTTCCACAACATATACCCCTGGGAACGTAGTCTGTTGGAAATTGTTCCGGAAGTCAAAATTCAGCTCTTTCCTGATTGGTCGACCTTATTAGGTCGACCAATGAAAATCAAGATAACCATTCAAAGAAAGTCGTTAAATAAGTTTGAATTTTGACTTCCGGAACAAGCTCCAACAGACTACGTTCCCAGGGGTATATGTTGTGGAAGCGAGAAACGACAGAAGAATACCCCTGGGTTCCCGAGGATGATATCTTATCAGTTAGATACAATAAAGTCACCTCACTCTTTTGAAACAGGTATATAATGTATATTGTGATACTGAAACTCACGTGATGACATTCACATCAAGTCCACACTGAACAACGTTAGCTTTTAGCTTACCTCAAGTGATACTCCATTATTTGTCTGTGATTGCTCCCCATCATGTACATTGATTGACTAATACAAGGCACGGCATTCATGGAAAATAAGTTATATTAGTACTGATTACTTATGACATATTCTTATTCAATTGTTTATACATGTACTGATGAAGGTCTAAGTGTAGATCGAAACGTCTGAATAAATTTAACCAAAATCAGGCCAGAGTCAAACCAATTTGTATTTTAATATGAATCCTGGCTGCAAATTCAATATTTTTACTGTTTATATATGTAGTTTAGGCATAGTTATAATTGATATGTATATATATATATATTTTAATCATATATTTGTAACCATCTTGATGGATTTGCCGTGTGAACACAACGTTTATCTTATCTAATATCATCTGTTATACGTGGATCTTTAAAGATCAAAGAAAAAAAATCTCATATCACATTAGAAACTCGCACGCTGATTGGCTGAAACACAAACCGGATGAGAGGGTATTCAGAGTGATATTTAACACTTCAAAATCGTACCACGATATATAGGGACCCCGCTCATTAACGTTTGATAAATATTTTCTCGTTATTTTCCGTGTATTAAAAAGATAAACCTACCATACAGTAATTTAACTTCAAAGAGTAAAAAGGCAAACAATTATCTTGCTAATAAACGAGTTTTGCTTTTCAAAAGGGTTTTCGTTTGAAATTAAATAGATTTGTAGTTTTTTAGCGTTTTTTTTTTAATACTTAATTTTCACTACGGCACCGTTTAAAAGAAAATTAAAACAGCATCCCGTTCAGTTTGTTTGTTTTTTCTTCGTCGCTGCATTAGTCGACGATCCATTGACGAACTTTCAAATGTAAAGTCCTTACTTCTTCTTTGTAGCAATAGTTGTTAATTCTTTTTAGATTTATATATGTATATGCTTGATAAAAGACTTGAATTGATTATCAAAATTTATCAACGTGATGTTGATTGAAAAGATGGTACGTTTGAAGCACGTTTGATTAATTTGTTGTTTAGATTTCTTCTCGCTTTCAATTCTCATTGGCTAATTAAGCGTACGGAGAGCTACAAATATTAAATTGCTTTTTAGTCGGTCGTTATAAAGTTCACTTGTGCAAAATTGTCCGTAATTTACCTTCCTCCATCTGATCCAGACATAAATTTTCAAAGACGGTCAAATTTTTACAGTGGGAGATCTTGATGGGCTGCATGTACAAGGCTTTCTAACGGAGCTTCTGATTGGATAGTTAAGGTTATATTCTATTACGTCATCACGTGCATATTGGAAACCGATTAGTAGTTCGGTTCAGTAGACTCTTCTTTCTCTATATTTTGAGCGCAAACAATCTAGTCTACATGCATAGCAGGCTATGATACCCCTGGAACCCCTTGCACTCGATATACTTATTTCAATAAAGTTAGTCATCAAAAACCTACAAAGTCGAGACCACAGAGATCATATAAAATATTTTATAACAGAAAAATAAAGCATTTTGACACAAAAAAGCTAGAGAATTCTAAGAGGAGGCAAACTGTAAGTGGTAATATCATATTTCATATCATCTATAATTATAACAATGTCGACAGATGTAATACATTTCTACCTATGATCCTTGCCGGTCTCAGCTTCATAGCTTAAGGTGGCTCGACTGAGTATTTTTGAAGGGCCGCCGTCGCTGTTTGATCGCAAAGTACGTCGCGCGTAGAAAAATAATTTCAAATTAATTTCCATAGCGAGTTCAGGCATAGACTGAAGTTTGTTCTGATGTTTCAAATATTGCAATCGGAACTAGCAATAATTTTTTATGATAGAAAAGCACTTTTGACAAATACGACAATTTTAGGCCAAATAGAGTTTTCTATAAAACCGCATTGATTGTTTCACAAACTTCAGATCAAGGTCTTCGTTGTTGCTGAAAATAAAAGATTTATATGGAGGCATTTTGGAATAAAACGCTTTTAAACGTTTACACAACAAATAAATTAAATTAATCAAGCATCCATTTCACTTGATCAAAAACATCACTACAAAAGCTCAGAAAAAGTTGCTTTTGATCTCATTTGGTCAACAAATGTCTTAGTTATCCGTCTGGCGAACATGAACGAAATCACTTCAGGCTATTAGGACATACATGATTTTTCGTTTGGCGAGATATAACTGCGCTTTTTCTTCTTTTGTCTAATATTGCACACATTTTTACAAAATATTTCAAAACTTAAAATTTCCTTGATGAATTTTTTTCTTACCGCAGCATTGGCTTTTTGAAATAGTTACTCGTCGAGCCCTGCAGTTTTATGACCATTGATAGATTGGAAGATATCGAAAATAATTTTCAAAATAGGTAAACTTTTTGACCGCTTACTCAAGGCTCGCATTGTTTTGGTTGTCCGAGATCGCTATTGTCTATATTTTTTACTCAAGTTGTGAATTCCGATATGCATTGTCACCTCACAAACAACACTTGACTACCGTTCGTTAGCCGAGCAGCTCCGAATGTGATCGTTTGAATATTATATTATAAATGACAAAGGACGGTTACGATGGGTGCTTGTAACGCAATTCCAGCTGATATGCAGTACTTCGAATAACATGCCTCTAACTAAACTTGATAAAAAGCGAAAAATCACTGGGCAAAGATTCGAAGTACAGCATATCAGCTGGAATTGCGTTACCGTCCTTTGTCATGATAATATAATATTCAAACGATCACACTCGGAGCTGCTCGGCTATAAACGAACGGTAGTCAAGCGTTGTTTGTGAGGTGACAATGCATATCGGAATTCAAAACTTGAGTAAAAAATATAGACAATAGCGATCTCGGACAACCAAAACAATGCGAGCCTTGAGTAAGCGGTCAAAAAGTTTACCTATTTTGAAAATTATTTTTGATATCTTCCAATCTATCAATGGTCATAAAACTGCAGGGCTCGACGAGTAACTATTTCAAAAAGCCAATGCTGCGGTAAGAAAAAAATTCATCAAGGAAATTTCAAGTTTTGAAATATTTTGTAAAAATGTGTGCAATATTAGACAAAAGAAGAAAAAGCGCAGTTATATCTCGCCAAACGAAAAATCATGTATGTCCTAATAGCCTGAAGTGATTTCGTTCATGTTCGCCAGACGGATAACTAAGACATTTGTTGACCAAATGAGATCAAAAGCAACTTTTTCTGAGCTTTTGTAGTGATGTTTTTGATCAAGTGAAATGGATGCTTGATTAATTTAATTTATTTGTTGTGTAAACGTTTAAAAGCGTTTTATTCCAAAATGCCTCCATATAAATCTTTTATTTTCAGCAACAACGAAGACCTTGATCTGAAGTTTGTGAAACAATCAATGCGGTTTTATAGAAAACTCTATTTGGCCTAAAATTGTCGTATTTGTCAAAAGTGCTTTTCTATCATAAAAAATTATTGCTAGTTCCGATTGCAATATTTGAAACATCAGAACAAACTTCAGTCTATGCCTGAACTCGCTATGGAAATTAATTTGAAATTATTTTTCTACGCGCGACGTACTTTGCGATCAAACAGCGACGGTGGCCCTTCAAAAATACTCTGTCGAGCCACCTTAATTAGGTAACTAACTGTATTACTCGGGCTACCTGTGGTAGCTCGAGTCTAAAAATGCAAACGGTTCTTCGTCGTCATCGTCTTGGTCCTCAAATTGGAGGGTCAGGTCCCAGGCGTTCCTAGTAGTACATGACAGCGCATGAGCAACGATCGCTAACCGATTGCTCATACGAACGAATAAATATCGATTGAAATGAAAACCTGTTTTCATTTGTGATGTCATTGACGAGACTGACGATCGATGATTGGCGTAGTCATTATTTTGGATAACATGTGATGACGAGTCATTGTGAAAATGACGAATTAATTGTTCGATCGAATATCGACTCGCGTTTACTCGTAACTCTGATCCCGCAGAAAGTAATGACTATATTTTTTGGACTGATGATCGGCAAGACATTCCTATTGTTAGTTGCTGTACTACAGGCTTGACACCCAAAATATTGCTTTTCTTTTTTATAAAGACGAGGATATCTTGGCCGAATTGAAACGCCGTTAGCGAAGTACTTTCTAGCACAAAACAGAAGATGTACCATGTCAGCAGAATTGCATTCGCTACGGCATATTATCAAGCACTTCCAAACAGAAATCTTGAGTTTATATTGATTAATGGGCTATTTTTGTTTTTCATAATGTCAGAGAACGTGTCTTCCTTCACGAAGTCTACAAAGCGAACACCTTCAACACGGCATGAAAACATTTAAATCGGCGTGTCTGAAAATCACTCTCAACAGCCCAAATTGCCTCAAAAATTACACAAATTGCTTTAGTAACTATCTATCTTTCTTGTTCTGACGTTTAATTTTCAAGAACATGCAACTTCAAGCATCCCGGTACATAGAAATATATGTCGAGCAGATTCATACAGCCCAAAAACAAAACCGTACAAATGCCTCAATAACTGTCCATCTTTATTTTCGTGACGTTTATTTCTCAAAAGGTAACTTAGTTTTCATTTTCTCAATAAAAACATTATGAAATTTGGGGATAGGACTTTTTTCATTTAAAATAACCTAATTAAATTAGTCATAAATGATTATTTGTTTATTTTTGTGCACATTTTAAACCTTTGTTAACATTAATCAGCAATTTAGTTCTAGCTTCTTCACATTTTCCTATTAGTGCCTCAGGACAGCTTTGTGTAAATATGTGAATATATGAAACATTTTTAATGCCGTTTCAAAATACCAACCAATGCATCAAAACACAAAAAAACTTGTCATCTCCTTGGATACAATAATAGATTTGGGACTTTTTACTGTGACCGCCTATTAGAGGGTGACCGCTTAATGGGTGACCGCAGTTAATAGAGGTACCGCTGTATATGTATTGTGTATGATCTATGTATGATGCATTATGAATTTCAAGTCCCTCAGAATCCCTTCTGTTCAGTAGCCCGAGTAATCGCTCACAGAGCGTCTAGTTTAAGTATAAATGACGTGTAAAACTCGGGTTAGCGTACCTTAGTATGCTTGCCACCCATTTTCAGATTTTGTATTTTACTGATTTCAGTGAAGACGCGAGACACAAGCAGCTGGCACTATACCTGAAAAAGTCATATACACATTCAATAAAACATAGAGAGAATATACAAGCCATATTATTGCCTAATTGGGTTACTGTTTATGTGTTCTAGACTGATTTTTGTACAATAATAGTAATGCAAAAAACACCCTCCTCGCTTTGCATAATACAATTCTTTATATTATTTACAGTCTAATTGAATAATTGTTTCATTGATTATTAATTCAAAGTATTTCCATTAATTATTACGGTGGCCCACAAGGGCAAAACACAACTTAATATTTGGTTGAAAACACAACAATCTTTCACAGAACACAACAACCTTTCACAGAACACAACAATCGTTCGCAGAACACAAAAATCTTTCACAGAACACAACAATCTTTCACAGAACACAACAATCTTTCGCAGAACATAACAATCTTTCACAGAACAAAACAATCTTTCACAGAACACAACAATCTTTCGCAAATTATATTTTTTCAAATGAACAAATATATCTTGGAACCTTTTATATAAGAACCAGTGTAATTTTTTAGACTAAAGTGGTCCTTTTTTAACAGGTGCTTAAAAATCAAAGTTTAGCTAATCCACTGGTTGTTATATGCGGGTTTTTACTGTATGCAATTAAAACAGGTATGTGGAGGTATGCAAATAAGGCCGTTGGAAAATATTATTGTGGTAGTTTCTTTGGCTTCAGACTAAAGCTTTTGATAGTGTGCATAACAACATTGGAATAGCAGTACCAGCCCATGACTGGTTCTTATTTGCATTAATAAAGGCTATGTGTTTCTCTTGGTCGTGTTCAGTAAATCTATTCATACACCCATTAATATACACTTATACCTCAATGGCCGTAGGCAACACCCCACAGGTTACAAAACATGTCGTTATTTATTTCTCGTTTTCAATTCATTTACAGCATATATTTTGTTTGTATGTCGAGTTGTGACTAATTAGGCGAAAACAGTATATTGATAAAACAATTTAAAAAGAAACTTATATAAATCTACAAGTTACGATAGAAATATCGCCATCCAAGCATAGAACACGGGGCTGCAAAGTTAGAATGGCAATTCAAGGACGGACGATGTGATCGCATATACAGAATATTGTAAACAATATACATATAAGGTAAATGAAGTACAGGTACTTAAAAGTATAGGTAAGTAGACTATATAAAACGTGTTAATATCATGGACATACCTAAAGAAGGGGACCTCAACCTGCAGATTGCGTCTTCATTTTACCTCTGATTGATAACAAACTAAACGCGGAAAAAGGCACCACCTCAACTAGGTAATTTGTGTACAAAAGCTATTATATTGGTAGTCTGCGTCACATCCTCACTTTGCTTGCATCACATCCTGACTGTAAACTAATGCGGAATAAGATTTGACCAAGCATGGCAAGCTAGTGCAAAGCATAACAGTGATTTGTAGCTAACTCTGAAATATGCCTTTTTTTGGAGAGAAAACTATTTTAAATAGGATAAAAAAGTTTCCAAAACTTTTTAATGTCTAAATTATATATCAAACATGTTATCAACATAACATTGAACAGTACCATACACTAATCTTTCCAATCAAATAAACAGGATAATGAAAATTTAATGAATTGTTCAACTACATATACGCAAATGCATGCTTGATAAGATATTTACCTTTTGAAGAAAAAGAATAATAATGTAATATGTTAAAATTATATTTAAAAGCTTGTTGATAGAGCTAAAATACTAAAACCATCAATAAAAACAAAATAGTTACTAACTAATTGTTTCTATTTAGTGACTATTTATAAGTCACTATCACTCAACCAGAAACATCAAAAACAGAAGGAACCTTTACATCATTACAACTTTACTTGTCTTTGATTGAGACTAGAAGTCACTAAATAATAACTTTTACACAGTAGCAAGTTTATTTTATTTCTTGGATATAATGTTAGTGCTCTAACTGTGTTTTGTCTAAATATCTTTCACCTTAATTAATGTCATAACAATATACTACTTATACTTTATAAAATGTATTGTTAAACAATGAAATTCTGTTATAGTTGTTTAGTCGTTCACAGTTTTCGTCACTCAGACATCTTTTGAAATTTGTTTTCTATTTTAGTACTAGACCTAGGAACTATGTGTTTCTGTTGGTCGTGTTCAGTAAATCTATTTATACACCCATTATAAAATTACACCTATATGGCCACAGGCAACATTCCAAAGGCTAGAAAGAATGTCGTTATTTATTTCTTGTTATCAATTCATTTACAGCATATATTTTTTTGTATGTGGGACTGTGACATATTATGATGCAAACAATATATTCAAGAAACATTTATATGTTTTATTATTAAGCGATGGACTCAATATTTTCGAAACCGACTTATATAAATAAACGATAAAAGTATCGTCTTACAAAATATCCCGTGACAACCTTTCAAAGGTTGCTGTCCAATAGGTTGCTGTCCAATATCGTCACGTGACTAAAATACGGAGATTTGATTGGAGGATTATTGTTTTATACATGGGCTCGCGGAGATATGACATTTATATTCGAGTGTCGACTCGAAATCTTGCGAGTGATAAGTGAATGTATGAATAATCTGTTATTATATAACATACAGTGTTTTAAATCAATTTTTTTTTTTCAAAATGTTGAAAACATATCAAAATAGAGATGGTTATTATACAATTTTGCATATATTTCTCTGCTTCAAAAATTTGATATTTTCACATGTGAAAATAACATGACATTTTCATCACTATGGTACGGGGATACACAGCTTTACGTAAATTCTTGTGTCAAAAACGTGTTCTTTTCTTTTCATTGATAATTGTATAATAAACAGAACATTAAATGGTCGCTTGGAGATACGGATTTTATCTTCTCGTGTTGAAAATGTCTTACTCGTTCGCTGCGTTAACTCGTGAAAGATCATTTCGACACTCGAAGATAAAATTGGTACCTACGCGCGCCCATGGTATATCCTCTATTTAATTTCATAAAAAAAAAAATATATATATAATGTTTGAGTCAAAATACACGGTCCGTCACTGCGTTTGTCACATCGTTTGTTTTGTAATACTTCACAGCATGCAACAAGTAAATAAATAAATACATAAATAAAGAATGAAAAGAAATAAAATCAATCAACAATCAAATAAACAAAAATAAAACAAAAACGTTTACTTATATATTACTTAAAGATTTCAAAGTTATCTTTTGCAATTACATTATTTAAATGTTTGCAGTTTGAATTGGCACTGATGGTCTGCTCACAAAATCTATTTAAATAAAGTTTATGTTACAACAACTTCAACTTTGAGCTCCGCTATTAGTTATACTCGTACCTCTTTTCAGTGATATTTGATTGTAACGAATTGTAGACGTGCATGATTAAAAATCGATGAAATTATTGTAACAACGCTTTCGCGAAATTTAATTCCTTTTTCAGTTTTTTTCTTTCAAAATCGCAAAAATACAGCCTTGCTAAATAAAGTCTTGTCCAAATGGCGAGATTAAACACTTGCGTAATTAAGTGGGAATCGGTATTTAAATATAAATCATAATACATATAGCCCATAGACTTGTTGACATATATAAATAAGATAACAATATACAGCAAATGATTCAGAAGTATAAATGTTAAAATATATAGTTAAATAGACTATAAAACGTGTTAACATCATGAACATACCCAAAGTTAGGATCTTCAACTGCGTCTTAAGTTTTCTCTGATTGATAACAAAGTAAACTCAGAAAAAGGCACCACCTCGACTGGGTAACTTGTTTACGACATCTCATCTCATCTTTCCCTGCTCTTCACTAATGGGTATTCTGCGTCATATCCGGACTTGAATCTAAGGCGGAATATTCAGCACCAGTTCAGTGATGCACCAGTTTACGTTGCTGTATATACTGCTGGTCCTGAAAGCTGCGGGATTGCAAGTTTAGCTTAACTAGTCTATTATCAATTTAAAAACGTTACCATTTATTTATTGATTGATTAAGTTATTGATTCGTATGCAATTTTGCCGTAGCTGTTTACGGAGTATATACATTAAAGCATTAAAGCATTAAATGAACTTCTATTTTTATCGTGACAAACTGCATGACAAACTATAGTACAGAACATAAGATAACATAACAAGGATTTGTAGCTAGCTTTGAAATATGCGTTGTTTTCAAGGACACAATCTTAAATATGATAACTGAAAAAGTGTTCAAAACTTTTTAATGTCTAACTATATATCAAATATATTATCAACATAACATTAACAATGCACTAACCTTTTCAATCAAAATCAAATAAACAAGCTTTAATTATTCAACTGCAGATATGCAAATGCATGCTTGAGAAGATATTTAGCTTTTGAATAAAAAGAGGAATAATGTAATATGTGAAAATTATATTTAAAAGCTGGTTGATAGAGCTAAAATACTAAAACCATCAATAAAAACAAATTAGTTACTAACTATTTAGTGACTATTTATAAGTCACTATCACTCAACCAGAAACATCATCACCTTCTATACTTCAGGTATTTTCTCGTATTTATTTAAAATGGACAGTATATTTGCGGTATTTTGAAGAAGACGAAAACAGAGAAGAAGAAGAAGAAGAAGAAGTAGAAGAAGAAGAAGAAGAAGAAGAAGAAGAAGAAGAAGAAGAAGAAGAAGAAGAAAAAGAAGAAGAAGAAGAAGAAGAAGAATATAAGATGTTTAAAAGAAAAAGTCACCACCTCAACGGGTAACATATTTACGACAGTTCATCTTTCCGTGCTCTTCACTAATGGGTATCTTGCGTCATATCCGGACTTGAATCTAATGCGGATCGGAATATTCACCAGTCCAGTGCTGCACCAGTTTACGTTGCTGTATATACTGCTGGTCCTGAAAGCTGCGGGATTGCAAGTTTAACCTAACTATCTATCTATCTTATTATCAATTTTTAAACGTTACCATTTATTTAATTATTTGTTTAGTCAGTTATTGATTCGAATGCAATTTTGCCGTAGCTGTTCACGGAGTATATACATTAAAGCATTAAAGCATTAAATGAACTTCTGTTTTTATCGTGACAAACTGCATGACAAACTATAGTACAGAACATAAAAAGGATTTGTAGCTAGCTTTGAAATATGCGTTGTAAATATGATAACTGAAAAAGTGTTCAAAACTTTTTAATGTCTAACTATATATCAAATATATTATCAACATAACATTAACAATGCACTAACCTTTTCAATCAAAATCAAATAAACAAGCTTTAATTATTCAACTGCAGATACGCAAATGCATGCTTGAGAAGATATTTAGCTTTTGAATAAAAAGAGGAATAATGTAATATGTGAAAATTATATTTAAAAGCTGGTTGATAGAGCTAAAATACTAAAACCATCAATAAAAACAAATTAGTTACTAACTATTTAGTGACTATTTATAAGTCACTATCACTCAACCAGAAACATCATCACCTTCTATACTTCAGGTATTTTCTCGTATTTATTTAAAATGGACAGTATATTTGCGGTATTTTGAAGAAGACGAAAACAGAAGAAGAAGAAGAAGAAGAAGAAGAAGAAGAAGAAGAAGAAGAAGAAGAAGAAGAAGAAGAAGAAGAAGAAGAAGAAGAAGAAGAAGAAGAAGAAAAAGAAGAAGAATATGTTAAATGTTGATATATGACGAAATTATTTGTATTTTTGTATTTGTACTTTTTTTCTATTCCTTAACTCCATAAATATTGTAAATCAGTACTGTGTGATCTCCCACGATGAGCACAGCTAGCTCTTGGAGAAAACTCAGAGTAAAATATATGTTTAAATAAAAAAAAACTTAAATTATGAAATATTAACAAAATAGTTTCTAACCGATCGAGTAACTGTGTTTTTTTATAATACTGCACCTTAATAGTCCGTGTTGCATATGAACCGTGTTGATAATTATCATAACAATATACACTTCGCAAAAACAGCCGATACTCAAGTGTATTCAAGAGTCCTCGGATATACCTTCCATACTTCAGGTATTTGGTCGTACTTAATTGAAAATGGAAGATATATCTACGGTATTGTTTTGACTTAAGAAATGTGTTTGATAGTGTGATTGGCAACATTGGAAGAAAAGGACCATTCCAGCCCATAACTGGTTCTTATTTGCATGAAAGAAGGCTATGTGTTTCTGTTGGTCGTGTTCAGTAAATCTATTTATACACCCATTATACACTTACACCCCAATGGCTGCAGGTTTCAAAATGATCACGAAGTCGTCTTTCAATATGACTCCATAGCATCCTATTATTGCTAAATGATTTTTTTGGTGTGATTTTCTTTCTCAAAACGATCTTCGTTGAAAATGAACGTTCGATGAAAATTTGAAGATTTCTCAAGTGAGTTAAGGCCTTAAGGTCAGGCAGCAATTTTTCATAAAATGTTTTACTGATTTCAATCTTTGTTTCAAAGGTTAAATCATTTAACTTAGGTAAATGTTAGTTTTTAATGAAAGTGTCAATTTTTTTATGCCAGCATGACATACCATTGGTCACGTGACCAGCTACATAGTCCAGAAAAGCTCAAAATTTCATAGCAAAATGGGGGAGATAGAGTCACCAGCCAGATTGATGCAATAAATGTTATAAGGTTACTTTTGTAAATGTTATTCAAACTTGGCCTAGAATGGTTGTCCATCATTGATTGTTTAGGAGATATTTGCCTAAAAAGGTTACGTGACCAATCAACATATTCACAAATGTGCATTTTTCTCCTTACAGTTTAAATAAAGTCATTCATTCTGGGCCAGAACGTATTCAACAATATGACTTAAATATTTTAAAACATAAAAATATTTGAAATTATTGCAATAAATAAACCCCGTTTTCAAATTTCCGTTGTACAGCCATCCTGGTCATATGACCACCAAATTGTAATTATTCCAAACTCAAAATGTTAAGGAGCCTAATAGTCACTTGGGTTCCAAAATTTATTTTAGTATATAATATATTGATAAAGTTATTGCAATTTTAGTATTTTTCGCTGTGACATAAAATCCCAGGGCTTAAGGAGGCTCCAAATGGTTTCAGTATATATCGATATACCTACTTTATATTGCATGTTATGCAGCATTATTGTGAAACTATACAGTTAACCGATATATATCATTTTAAAGCTTAAGGATCTAGGATATCAATTTCTTTTTAATTGTTACCCGTTTGACGTTGTCATGACAACAACAGGCCACTGTAAAAAGGACCTGAAATTCCTTTATTAAAGCTGATATATCCAAATCCTTTCGGTGAAAGTTTTTTTGAACTTGTACATGTCTTGTTCCCTACCTGTTTTTGCAACTGAGGAAAAATAAACAAAAATCTGTAATATACAAAACCTTTAAAATATTTAAAAAAAAATTTTTCTAGATGTAAATGGTTTTTCATTACAGATTTTTCTTAAAATGGATCTACTAAATCTAACCATAATTGGAACAAATTGCCAAAAAATAGAAAAAATCTAGCATTTTATTGTGTTGTTATTTATAATAAAAATACATTTTGTACGCGTCAGAGGGGTCTTGTAAAATTGGCGATGTTGCGCGCGCGGTCAACTGACCATTTCGAGCCTCCTTTACTCACTTGAGTTAAAAGCGAAGTAAACCAAGACGAAAGTTTTTCAACAAGATTAAAATCTGTCAGTGTGGTCTGGTTCCTCGCAACGGAGCCGATGACAGCTTTGAAGTTACTCAAAATAACATCAAATGGCGTGTAGGCAGCTAAGTACTAGTGATGGCCGAAGTGCCCGATTTCAGCCAATCACAGGGAGCCCACTCTCAGAGACTCGCTGATGAATCGGTTTACTCATGAGCGATAGGATACATGAAGTTCGTGAAATTTGCTTTAAAACTGATATGGAACATGTAAAAAATATAAATAAATGAACTATATACCTGTAGCTTGGCGTTATTCCTTTCATGGTCCTCGAGTTGTATTTTTAAAATGGCGCCTTCAATAAATTTAATTTTATACAGGCCTAGTCTCTCAGGTCTTAAAACTTATTACGTCATACATTCGCCCCTCGAGGCTATATCTACACTGGGTAGGAACCTCCATCAAGGTTGCTATGATATATCCAATCACACATCTCTTATAACAAAAGGCTATTGTTAAGGCTTTCGTACCATGCTCGTAAGACAAAAATTACGACTCTCTTCCCCGAATGGTCATAAATTGACAGCAAACTATGCAAAGTCATTGAATATGTATATTATGTTGAAGGAATGTTATTTATAACACATTCCCACGAAGAAATGGTCTCTGGCGGGAAAATAAACGACTCTGATTGGTTCGGGGTGGGTATAAATTAAAACGACGCCTTTGCATGCATTACTTGGTCAATCAGTCGAAGACCGAAGTGGACATCGCGCCCACCCTCCCGCCCAGAGTTCAGCCGGGGTGCAGGGGCAGACTATTTTGCCCTCCGCTACTTCGTGCCGGAGAAGGCTCCGGTCGGAGTTGCGTTCCCATATCTTATTAATAACAATGACTGAGACAGAATAACACACTACCTTCTTGAGTGGAGGGATGTAATTTTTACAGGAGACGACTAAAGTTTTTGTGTGATATTCCGCTGGTGTTCCTCTGTTAACAACAAATATGCTAAAAGATTAGATAAAATGCTCTTAAAGAATGCTTAATAATTTTTTTTTTATTCATTGGTAAAGCTGGTACAGGAAAATTATTTTTTTGCTGTTACGAAATGTGCACAGAAATGTGTTGTAAAGCAAAATACGAGAAGGTGATCGAATCATGATTACAGATGATATTTGTTTTTCTGGTTATGAACTATATAGTCATTAATGTACAGAATTCTAGCCACGAATGTACAGAATGCAATTTTTTTACAAACTAATCAAGAGTACGTGAGAGGCACTGATTGTTCATCCAGGCTTTGTTTAGTGTCTTCTATGAACATGTACAATGATCTACAATGCCTCAGATATCAGATATCATTCTTTTCTTATAGATTTTATAATTAGAAGCAAGAATTTATCACTCTATTGTATTATTTTGTAAAACGAATTTGCATTCTGTAGTACAACTCGAGTCAAGCTACAGGTAAATAGTTCATTTTCTCATACTTTTTATATGTTCTATATTAGTTTTAAAGCAACTTATGTTTTCGTTCACGAACTTCATGTATCCTATCCAGGCTCATGATACAAGTTGCCAGTAATTTTACGGCACGCGGAGGAAATTTGACTGCACTCATGCTAGGTTTAGGCTAGCTAGGTTTACACGGGACCCGACGAATTTTTGACCGGTCAAAAGATCGACCTGGACATGCTGTTCACTCAGAACCGATCATTACAATATTTTCGTTTTGACCGGTTAGGCGTCCAAATTATTGCACGTTTAGCACGTGTCCCCTAAGCAGATGTTTTTTTGACCGGTCAAACATTAGGTTTACACGGGACTGGACCAATTTTTGACCGGTCAAAAGATCGACTTGGACATGCTGTTCACACGGAACCGATAAAGGTTTTCGTTCTGTTCAGACGAGACCATCACAATATTTGACCAGTTAGGCGTCTAAATTATTGCACATTTAGCGCGGTCCCGTGTGAACGGAACCCGTAAGCGGATGTTTTTTTTGACCGGTCAATAATTCGTCCGGTACCGTGACTAATCGTCCCTAATGATTATATTCATTTTTTTTTTCATTCCTTAGTTAAGCAGTTTTTATATCTGTATTGCAAATTCAGCTATTTTTGAGGCGTATTCAGAATCTGCTAATTTAATTAACCGGAAATAATCCGATAAAAGCACTTTTCTATAGGGTATTCAAATCCTAGTAGGGTGTTTAATATTGTCCATGGGATTAGTTATAAACAAAGGTATATCTGTTCTATATTTAATCATTATTAATAGTTTTATATGCGCATTTGAAAATAATTTTCTTACACAAAATTTTAGCATATAGAAATATCTACAGAAGTGTTTAGTTCAGTTATTTTGTAATCATGTTCATTTAGTAATATGTAGGGTGGTGTATTGTTTGTTAATCCTGCGGCCTTGGGACTTTAATTTATTTATTCTTAAAAGGATACATAATATTGATTAATAAATACTTAATTAAATACTTAATCAATTGTCTCACGATTGAGGTCATTGGTAGAAATACCGCGACGTTTCGACTGCAATCTGCTAGTCTTCATCAGGAGATGGTGTAGACTGGATGATGGTTGTCTTATATACTGTTCGTCGGATTATCGGCGCTGTGATTGGCTGACGCGTGATGTCCCAGCATGCTTTTTGATAGTTGGCATCCACGCTTCCGGTAGATCGATCGTGAGACAATTGATTAAATATCCTTTTAATTTCACATTCCACGATGAATAACCTATTTCCTTCCATTATTTATTCTTTTCTTTTCCTAAGTTCCATTGTGGATTAAATCATTATGATGGGAGAACAAATCAAAGAGAACCAGCTACAAAAAGCTAAAAATGCCTGGCACCATTCGTCCGATCAATACCATTATGTGCGTCCCATTTACACTGTCGAATCAGCGGAGTACCTATTGAAGAAAATCGGGATTTTTGATGACGAGAAAAATGTCGTCATGAAAAATTCATCGCCTGTAACAATTGTTGAACTTGGTTGTGGGACAGGCCTCTTAACCGCCGCTATGATGAAAGCTCTTCATGGAAAAAATGTACGCTACATTGCAACTGAACCGTTAAATGCCATGGAAAATTCGTTCAGTAGAAATTTCCCTGATGTGGAATTTGTGTCTTGTAAAGCGGAAACCATGCGTAAGTACTAATATTTAGAACTAGCTAGATACGATCGATATCAGTGCTAAACGCCTGTTGATCTTTGACAATTAGACACCACTCTGCGCACTGCTTGTCAGTCATGTAACGAGTTTAAATCTAAACTTCGCGATACATTCTGTGTTAATTATAATCGACTTTATAATGCCACCCTCAATAGACAAGCCTCTATACTACACACCAGAATTCGGCTAGGGCACTGTGCATTAAATTTTTACCTATTTAAAATTTCGTGTAAATCGTCACCACTCTGTGACTGCGACGATGGATCTGTAGAGTCAATTTCTCATTATCTCTTACATTGCTCTCGATATTTATATATTTTTGTTTTATTCCTTAAACTCCATAAATATTGTAAATTAGTACTGTGTAATCTCCCACGATGAGCTCAGCTCTTGGGGAAAACACTGAGCAAATATAGGTTTAAATAAAAAAATAAAAAAACGCCTGACAGAGCTAGCGAAGAGAATTATAATTTATTGGGCCTTTTGCAACAACAGGTCACGTGACTCTACCCTTTTAAATGGAGCAGCTGTATCAAAATGAACATTAGAAATCAAAAGAGTATCTCAATATTAGTAAGAAGGCGAATTCTCAGCTCATAAAATGGAACACGACAGAAATGGCATTAAATTTAAATAAATACTTTATAAGGATTTGTAGGGAAAATATGCTCTGGAAAGCAAAGCTTGGGGCCTGACGGTCACGTGACCTGTTATTACAAAAGGACTAATTGTCTAGTCCCATTTAAACACAATCGGTCGAGGCATCGTCACGGATCGTTAATTGAAAAACAGTGACACACGAGGTCCTGATGCAACCATTTATTTCGGCTATAATTTCTTAATATTTATTAGTGGATGTTTTTTTTAAGCCTTTCCAGACAGCAGTGTGTCAGCTATTATAGCAGGAGCAAGCTTTCATTGGTTTGCTACACAAGAAGCCTACAAGCAGATGAACCGAGTTCTTCAGTCAAATGGGATGATTGGTTACATCACTAATCTTCCAAGTGAAACCGACCCCGATCGCCCTGAGTGGTTCAAAGATATGTACTCACTTCTCTGGAAGAGCTATCACAAGACTGGAGCCCCATTCGAGCATGACTACAAGTGGCGGCAAGTGCTTCTATCAAGTAAGCTCTTTGAAGACTACAAAGAAGATTACAGCCTCAAATTCTTCCAAGAAATTGGTTTTGAAGATTGCATCCGGTGCTTTGGTTCTTTTGGAGGGGTAGCCTCAGGCGGTGAACAACATCGTAAAGAATTTGAGGCCAATTTGAGGAACGCACTCAAGAAGCATTTTCTTGATAAAAAGTTTACTGGAATCGAGCATACTACTGAGATCTATACAGGTAGATCAATTAAGAATCAATGAAAATAACGGTCTTGCTTGTCTCAATCATTTGAAGCAAAATGTAATGATTTTTTATCATTGATATCGCTTTAAAAATCAACATCATTGTTATTAAAATGTTCTAACCATGTTTTTTTTTGTTTTGCTTTGAGTTTCGTTTGTCTCGTTTGCTGCTGTTGCTGCAGATGTTGTTGTTGTTGTTGTTATGGGTGTTGTTTTTGTCGCAGTTATTCCTGTTGTTTTTGTTGCTGCTGTTGCTGTTTTTGTTGTTTTTCTTTTGTTGCTGCAGATGTTGTTGTTGTTGTTGCTATGGGTGCTGTTTTTTTAGCCAGTTATTCCGGTTGTTGTTGATGCTTCTGTTGCTGTTTTTGCTTCTGTTGCTGCAGTTGTTGTTGTTGTTATGGGTGTTGTTTTTGTCGCAGTTATTCCGGTTGTTTTTGTTGCTGCAGTTGTTGTTGTTGCTATGGGTGCTGTTTTTTTAGCCACAGTTATTCCGGTTGTTGTTGATGCTTCTGTTGCTGTTTTTGCTTCTGTTGCTGCAGTTGTTGTTGTTGTTATGGGTGTTGTTTTTGTCGCAGTTATTCCGGTTGTTTTTGTTGCTGCAGTTGTTGTTGTTGCTATGGGTGTTTGTTTTTTAGCCACAGCTATCCCGGTTGCTGTTGTTGCCGTTTTTGCTTTTGTTGCTGCAGTTGTTGTTGTTGCTATGGGTGTTTGTTTTTTAGCCACAGTTATTCCGGTTGTTTTTGTTGCTTCTGTTGCTGTTGTTGTTATTCCGTTTGTTGTTTTCTATGACTTGACAATATTCCTTTTATTTATTTATTTATTTAATCACTTCCAAGTTAAAAATATAGAATGTGAAACAAAAATATGTTAGCAAATATATAGAGGATATTACACGGTGGCGCGAAGATATGAATTTTATTTTCGAGTGGTGAAAACAATATTTTACGAGCGAGCGCAGCGAACGAGTAAAATGTTGTTTTTACCACGAGAAAATAAAATTCATATCTTCAAGCCACCGTGTAATGTTCTATTTATTATATATTTTTATTAGACATTTCCGGTTTGGGTCACGTTTTTCTAAAGTTCTCGGGTTTAAAATAAA
The DNA here is from genome assembly GCA_949775045.1 of Metridium senile. Classification (NCBI taxonomy): domain Eukaryota; kingdom Metazoa; phylum Cnidaria; class Anthozoa; order Actiniaria; family Metridiidae; genus Metridium; species Metridium senile. The sequence continues at coordinate 13,336,182 of OX459105.1, read as the reverse complement.
ATTTTCGAAAACAAACCCCACCACGTTTCTTAGTATATGATGGGGTTTCGATGTATGAAATATGAAGGATTTTGTTTTTCCATCATGTGCCAGCCTTTGCTCGGTGTTAGTGGACATTCGCTCTTAATAAGCCCTAATATTAACAGAGAAAGTATGAAAACTTTAAAATGAGCTGATAAAGCAATTTTTATCTTAAAGGTAGATTGTTTTTATAGATGCCATGCTTGACCATGAACGACCATGGTCAATTACATAGAAACACAAAATCACCTTCTATATGGACAAATACATGGCATTATGCTCAAATACAGTAGTAACTTGGAATTTATGCTGAAATATTTGTTAAAACCACAGCAGAGTCATTTTTTGGTGTTGCATGCTTTGACCATGAAATATCATGTATAACCATGGTCTTAAAATAGATTCATCACAATTACCAATACTACTTATTTTGGTCAAAAGACACATTAATAAGCCCTAATATCAACAGAGAAGGTATGAAAACTTTGAAATGAGCCGATGAAGCAATTTTTATCCTAAAGGTAGATTGTTTTTATATATATGCCATGCTTGACCATGAACGACCATGGTCAATTACATAGAAACACAAAATCACCTTTTATATGGACAAATACATGGCATTATGCTCAATACAGTAGTAACTTGGTATTTATGCTGAAATATTTGTTAAAACCATAGCAGAGTCATTTTTAACTCGTGGATTGCAAATCCTCGAGTTATTGGGATGGGGCTTTTGAACCGGAAGTGTCACTCACTCACTCACTCACTCGCTCACTCGCTCACTCACTAGATCGTCAGTGTAAACTTTTGAGCCCCAAGATTTTGGTCAGCGTACATTACCTTCAAACAAATACTCATTGGGCTTCCTGTGTAAGCACTCCACGACCTCCCCCCTCACCCTTTAAACAAACACTCCACTCATTGGGATTCCTGTGTCAACACGTCACGACCTACTCCTCCCTAACTTACCCCACCGTAGGGGTCACGTTCTAGCCTCACAAAGCTATTCACACCATGTAGTCTACATCTAAATTAAAAATTTATACCACTAATTGATCACTCTAACTTCTCATGTGGGACATTCACTATATAATCGCGCTTAAAAATTATCAACCACAATGTGTGCATACTAATTATTAATAACGTAAATAATAGTGTATCTATTAAAGTTGTGGCTTTCCAGTATAATTTTAGGAAAAATTCAGCAAGACGCTAGTACATCTAGTATGCCTTCGCGCATGCTCAGAGTGATTACAGACTCATATACCGTTAAAGAAAAGACAAGTAAAAATAATAAACACATTTGCATCGTAAATAAATTTTCATCAATTTTTTTTTACGTTTAATTTTAAAACGCACTACGATAGGGCTTTTAAAATCCGGCCGATTCGTTCGGTAACCATGACTCCGACACAGCCACGAAAACGAGGCATGCACCACAGGAAACCCAAAGAACACTAAAGCTGCTGCCATCTTGTATTTATACAAAGTTGAATTTGTTTTGAATTCTTGTGTTTCTACATCGTTTTACTGTTCCAAATCAACGTCCGCTTTGAGTATATTGTTTGTTCAAGACATTTACACTATATTGCAGTTCTTTCATGACGTTTTTACGGAAACAGTTTCGGACAAACATGCCTGTATACGGAGGACTTTATTTGGACTATAATGTCAAGTTTTAATGAAGACTTCAACTGAAGACTGGACGTTCGTGTATGATGTAACTTAACGATTTTATCAGGTAAGTCATTAGTTTTTCGTTGCTGCATTTACATGTAAATCAAAAGCCGTGTTTCTGCATTCACTCCATATTACCAAATATAGTCATGATTTTCGCTTATTGGTCAGATTTTCTATGATCTTCGATACCAACCTCGTGTTTCTAGCACTTCGTCGACAACTGTCAAAGAGAAGGGTTATGTATAGTATGCAGGAAAGTCTTACGAGCTCGTATATCAGCGAGAAGACCACTATTGTGGTCGACACCTCGGCTATCCGTCCGAGAGTCGCTTTGGCGACAAAAAACGGAAAGATCAACAATGATTTGATCGCCACGGTCCCTTATGACAGGACTACCATAATGATGGAAAAATGTCATACAAAAACTAGCAATCAAATCAAAAAAACTAGCAAAAATCAAAACAAAATCAAACCAGATCTTACTAGAATCTTACTAGAACTCAATCAAAAAGCCAATGAAACTCAAATGAAATGCTCACTGAAGCATTATAATGTACATGATCACCAATGTGTGTTCAACAATATACAACAAACGAATATCAACGAATATCAAACTAATATCTCACCAGATGTCAATCAAAAATATAATGAAGCTGAATTGAAATTCTCATTCAACAAATCCAATGAACATGAATGTACTTATGTGTTAAGAAAAGTGTCCAAACCACCCATTAATATCTTCAATAAAAGTCATAAATATTCTCACAAAAGTTGTTTTGAAAAATTTGTCGAGTGTACTTCTCAAAATAAGTTAAGGTCGCGTGATAGGGAACCATCAAGAATAAGCTTGAAAATAATTCAAAAACTCATGAAAAATAAGAAAAACAGAAATAAGTTGGTGTGTTTTATTAAAAAGAATGTCCCAAGGTCATCCTCTATCTTTCACTTTGTAAGTCAACCTTATTTGTTGAAATTTAAAGTAGGCCAATATCAAAGACTATTTCCTTTTAACAATGTGAAAAAAAGAGCCGTAGTTAGGTATACATGTAGATCTAAAGAACAAATACATATGAAATGTAAACAACATACATGCTGTTTTATTGAAAGAAAACTATTATTGTCAGGTGACATAGAACGTAACCCTGGACCTTTCTCTTTAACAAATACTACATTTAATGAACAAAGACCATCATTTATGTCCATTTTGAGAACTCGATTAGGTCAATATAATCTAGCACCAGTAGATGTTGGTGGAAATGGTGATTGTTTTTTCAGATCTATTTCACATAGACTATATGGTGATTCAACACATCATTTACAAATCCGTGCTCAAGGTATTCATTACCTGAATGAACACCCAGAAAGATTTATAGAGAGTAACACAGAAGACTCATGGTTACAATATTTAACTTCTATGTCAAAGCAAGGTACTTGGGCTGATAATATTATAATACAAGCTACTTCAGATGCATTAAATTTGATTATCAATATTATTGAAACAGCTTATAATTTCTCTGAAATTACAATAGTTCAACCATTTGATTTATCTGCATATAGTACTCCTCCTACAAGTATTTACATAGGTCATTTGGAAGAAATGCATTATGTTTCTACTGTATCTATTCCAAACCAGTGTCAAATAACTAGTACTTGTAAACAAACTACCAAAAGTCTTTCCAATATGCCACCAGAATTGAACACAAATAGTATTGATGCTAAAGAAAAGCGTAGAATTTACATGAGAGAGTACATGAGAAAGAAACGAGCCAATAGTGATTTTGTGAATAATGAAAAGCAATTACGATATGAAAGAAAACAACAAGATATTGATAAAACATTGTCATCACAAAGAGAAGCGAGCAAAAACTACAGAGAAAACCATAAAGAGAAACAGCAGACACCAAAGAAAGACTCAGAAACAAGAAATCAAAATCTTAAAACAATAAAAATGAAATCGTTTAACAAAATGAAAGCAAATTCTCCTGATAAAGTTAAAGAAACTAATAGACTGTCTTTCAAAAGAAGAAAATTAATTCAACCTGATCACATCAGAGAAATTAACAAGCAGGCTTTTCAAAAGAAAAAACAACTTCAACCTGAGCACATTAGACATATCAAATCACAAACATTCCAAAAGAAAAAGGAAAGTGATCCAGACCATATCAGACAATTAAATAAACATGCTTTTCAAAAGAAAAAAGAAATTGATCCTGCTCATATCAGAGAAATGAAAGTAAGGACTTTTCAAAAGAAAAAAGAAATTGATCCAGATCATATCAGACAATTAAATAAACAGGCCTTTCAAAAGAAAAAAGAAATTGAACCAGATCATATCAGACAATTAAATAAACAGGCCTTTCAAAAGAAAAAAGAAATTGAACCAGATCATATCAGACAATTAAATAAACAGGTCTTTCAAAAGAAAAAAGAAATTGATCCAGATCATATCAGAGAAATTAATGCACAATCTTTTTTTAAGAGTAAAGAGAATAATCCAGCACACATAAGAACACTTAACAATCAAGCTGTAAATAAAAAAAGATCTCTGCATAAGACAACTCCCATTTTAATAAACAGCAACTTAGACAAGGATTTATTACCAAGCACATCCAAAAAAACAAGAGTTGATAATTCAGATGATCAAACTACATGTATAATCAATAGATCACCAGTAAATCCAAAAATAACAGACCATTTGGCTTCCAAATTGATAAATGATTTTCACATAAAGGTTGATTCTGGTCCAGAGTATGTATGCACTTGTTGTGATCAATTGTGGTATCAATCATCTATGAGAAAATGTGACCCTTCACACTATCTGTCAAAATGTTCTCCAGATCTTATTTCTGCTTGTATCACAAATGTGAAAACCATAGAAAATACTGAATGGATATGTAGCACATGTCATTCCAATTTGAAAGATGGAAAGCTTCCTGCTTCTGCAAAAGCTAATAAAATGACTTTTCCAATAAAACCTAGTATCTTGAATCTAACTCCACTTGAAGAACGCCTTGTTTCACCTAGAATCCCATTCATGCAAATTCGAGAATTACCAAGAGGAGGACAACTTACTATCCATGGGAATGTTGTCAATGTACCAGCTGATGTCAACTTGACTGTAAATAGTTTACCAAGATCTCTAAGTGATTCACAAACAATACCAATCAAGCTCAAAAGAAAACTTAGCTTTAAACATCATTATACTTTCCAAAATGTTAGGCCAAAAAAAGTTTTAGAAGCAGCTCAATATCTTGCTCAAACCAGTGAATTGTTTAAATCTGAGGGCATAACTGTTAATGAGAACTGGCTAGAAATGTTACCAATCAATGAAAATGAAGAGTGGCAAGAATTTATTGAGAAACCAGATGAATTAGAATTAGAAAATGAAATTGGAAGCTTAGGTACAGACAATTTGTCTACTCCCATCAATACCCCATCTCATTCAGACAACCAAAATGGTGAAAATGTTCCTGACCAGTCTGATTCAAACACAGTCACTAATGATAATGATGATTGGTGTGAAGTAGAAGAACGCCCATCAGGAAATATGGATACTTTATTACAAGAACCAGATATGACTGAAAATGGTGACATTATAATAAGCTTTGCACCAGGTGAAGGAAATAAACCTCTAGGCATGTTCATGGACAAAGATTCAGAATATTTATCTTTCCCAACAATATTTTGTGGACATCGTAGACATGATAACCAAAACAGACAGGTACCAGTTCATTATAGCACTGTATGTAAATGGGAACTAAGGAATCAAGATAGAAGAGTAGCTGAAAGTGTACCTAACATTTTTTACAAACTGAAAAAGTTACAAATAAAACAAATTCAAGATAGCGCTTCACTATCATTACGTAAGTGTAAAACAAAAGGCAAAAAATATACTGCAGGTCAATTAAAATCACCAGATACTGTTAATAACATTGTACGTCTTGATGAAGGCTTCAGAGTATTAAGAAATCTTAGAGGATCACCACCATATTTTGAGAGATGTAAGAAAGATTTATTTGCTATGATTCGCCAGTTAGGAAAACCTACATGGTTCTGTTCTTTCTCTGCAGCAGAAACTAGATGGATACATTTACTTAAAATATTAGGAAGGCTAGTTGACAAAAAAGATTACACTGACACTGACATTAATAATATGACATGGCAAAAGAAATCAGACTTGATTCAGAAAGACCCTGTTACTTGTGCTAGAAACTTTGAACATATGGTTCAAATGCTTATTCATGACTTCTTGAAAAGCTCATTGCAACCAGTTGGAGAAGTACAAGATTTCTTTTATAGAGTTGAATTTCAGCAACGCGGTTCTCCTCATATTCATGCTTTATTTTGGATAAAAGATGCTCCACAATATGAAATTAACTTTAATGATGACATTACTAGCTTTGTAGACCAGTATGTCACCTGTCATAAAGATTCATCTGAAGAAATGTCTGACTTAATAAATCTACAACTACACAGGCATGCTAAAACATGTAAGAGGAAAGGCCATAAAATATGTAGATTTAATTTCCCATTGCCACCAATGCCAAAAACAATGATTTTACAACCTATAGATCAAATGTGCTTGAATGAAGATGAACTTGCAATGATTAAGCAAAATTATGAAAATATACAAACAATGCTTGATGAAATGAAGTATGGCGAAGATATAACATTTGAAGATTTCCTACAAAGACTCAAACTAGATGAAGATAGCTATATATTGGCAATACAATTTTCACTGACACGTGACACTCTGTTGCTAAAGAGATCACCAGCAGAAATAAGAGTTAACAGTTATAACAGAAATCTTTTAAAGGCTTGGAGAGCTAACTTAGATATACAATATGTACTAGACCCTTATGCTTGTGCTGTATACATACTCTCTTATATAACCAAAGGTCAAAGAGGCATGAGTAAACTACTTGAAAAAGCATGTGAAGAAGCAAATTCTGGTGACAAAGATATCAGAAACAAAGTTAGACATATTGGCAATAAGTTTCTTAATGCAGTTGAAATAAGTGCACAGGAAGCTGTTTATCTTGTTCTCCAAATGCCTTTAAGACGAGCATCAAGAGATTTTCAGTTTATAAATACTTCACACCCAGATGAACGAACCTTTCTACTCAAAACAATGGATAAGATCAAAGATCTTCCTGATAAATCTGTAGATATAGAGTCAGACAATGCAATCAAGAGATATCAAAGAAGGCCTCATAAGTTACAACAATTGTGTTTAGCTGACTTTATTGCTTGGTACAACTGTGTCAGACAAAAAGGCAACTGTGAAACAAATAATAAAAAAAGTCACACCTATATTGATAATATGTCAGATAACTATTTGCCAGAAAGAGACTTTGATGACAGTATTGATGATGATAATAACATCGAAGAAAATATTGACAATAGAGAAATCAACTTAAGAGGTAACATGAAGCTTGTCAAACGAAAAAAACCAAAAATCATTCGTTCTGTAAGATTTCACAAAGAAAAAGATTCAGAAAATTATTACAGAGAACAACTAATGCTTTATACTCCTTGGAGAAATGAGGAAAAAGACCTATTGAAAAACTTTAATACATATCAAGAATCCTTTGAGCTACAAAAAGATAAAATAAATGAAACTAGACAACAATATGAATATCATTCTGAAATTTTAGATAAAGCTATGGAGGATATACAACATATAGATGATGACAATATATCAAATATAGCACCAAATGCACAGCATATAAATGAACAGGACAAACAGGCTGAAAAGAAAGCAAGTGAACTTTATGGTTGTTTTGATCCAGGTAAAAATAAACAGCATAGTCAATATGATTTATTAGATGACATGGGTATATTCCCTAGAACTAATGATGATGAAGAACTGGTTGTAAAGCGAATGGATGATCAAACATTCAGAAAATTAGTGAGATCACTTAATAGAAAACAGAGGGAATTTTTCTATCATGTATTGCACTCTGTTAAAATAACAGATGAGCCTATCAGATTATTCCTTTCTGGAGGTGCAGGTGTAGGAAAATCAACTGTAACCAATACTTTATATGAAGCCCTTATAAAATATTTTAATAGTGTACCAGGAGAAAACCCTGATGACATAAAAGTACTTAAAGTAGCACCTACTGGCAAAGCTGCATTTAATATCAAAGGTAACACTCTTCATTCTGCATTTAAAATTCCAGCTAACAGAGGCTTTCAATATTGCACACTTGATAGAGACAGATTGAATACCATACGTGCACAACTAGGAAAACTGAAAGTCATATTTATTGATGAGATATCTATGGTTGGAAGTGGTATGTTTAGTTTCTTAAACTTACGCTTACAGCAAATAATGGGATCACAACTGCCATTTGGAGGAGTTAGCATAATAACTGTTGGTGACTTTTTTCAATTAAAACCTGTTTTTGATAAATGGATATTTGAAATGTCAAAAGACAACTATAGCCCTTTAGCTCTCAACTTATGGCAAGAATATTTTCGAATGTTTGAATTGACAGAAATAATGAGGCAAAAAGATGATAAACAGTTTGCAGAACTATTAAATCGTCTTAGAGAAGGTAAACATACAAAGGATGATATTGACTTATTAAAGACAAGGCTTTTAAAACAAACCCCTTCTGATATCAACTACCCTATTAACAAGACACATCTCTTTACAACCAATGCATCTGTCAATGCACATAATAACACAATATTCATGAATAGTAGAACAAATAAGGCTAATGTTAAGGCTGTAGACATTATCATTGGAGATATGAATGATGCTCTTAAAGAAAAACTAAAGCAAAGAATTCCTGATGATGCTACAAAAACTATGGGACTTTATTCTGAAATTTATATAGCTACTGCAGCTAGATATGACTTAACAACTAATGTATCAGTAACAGATGGCATGACTAATGGTGCTGAATGTATCATACAAAAAATAGACTATAGAGTACCTAACTCTGATAGACCAAGTATAATATGGGTATCATTTTCAGAAACTACTATAGGTCATGGTTACCGCAAAGAGTATTCACATTTATACCATAAGAACATAGATAAATCCTGGACACCAGTATTAGAGATATCAAGACAATTTAGATTTAATAAGAAAACACAAGCTCATGTTCTAAGAAGACAATTTCCTTTAAGACCTGCTGCAGCTAAAACTATTCACCGTTGCCAAGGAGGTACCCTTACTGAAGCAGTAGTAGACTTTCCATCTTCCACTAGAGAACACATGCATTATGTTGGCCTAAGCAGAGTCACAAATATTTCTAATTTGCACATTTTAAATCAAAATGAAGAAAAAATTAAAGTAAGCAGTTCTGTTCAGACAGAAATGTTTCGTCTTAGGAATGAAGCCTCTTTCAACTGTGCTGTACCATGTCTGTATAATTCTACTAATAACAATGTAACAATTCTTTTTCATAATGTCAGATCACTGCATCTACACATGGAAGATATAGCACATGATTATAATGTAAAAGTAGCACATATCAATATCTTTGTCGAAACAGCCTTGTGCTCTAGAGATAATGACAACACATACAATCTTCCAAATTTTAATCTATTCAGAAATGATTGCAATCCAGGCCAAAGCACTAGATCAAAGTATGGTACAGTAATGTACATTAGAAACAACATAGATTGCATTTCAGATCCAATCAGATGTAATTACAATGATGTTGAAATGACTATGGTAGTTATTAATTACAACCTCTCTCCACTATATGTTATTGGCATTTATCGCTCTACTAGTAAAGTGACTGTTAAAAGAATGGTTGATGCTTTGAATTATATTCACAATCTCTATAACTTAAACAGTTTGACTCCAACAATTATTCTAGGTGATTTCAATGTTAATGTTGATGAATCTTCATCTCAACAAAATGCACTAACGAAATATTTGATTACGGAAAAAGGCTACACTCAATTAATAAATACATACACAACAGATTATCGCACAACAATAGATCATATTTATACAAACATACCTCAAAACACTGCACTTTCCGGTGTCTTAGAATCTTATTTTAGTGACCATAAACCAGTTTTTCTTCAGTTACATGTTTATTAATTGTATTATAGAATCCAATCAAACAATAGAGACTAATATGCTTTTCTATTAATCTTACCTTAACAATTGTTTACCTTTTTATATTTCATTCAAAATATTCTAACCATGCATCCATACTTGTCAATTATATTTTTGAGAGAGCGTATATTCAAAATACATTTTTCCATGTACATATGATTGTACAATCTCTCTCAATCAGCAGTTGCACCTATTATGGTGCAATTCATTTACATGACCAGGTACATTATAATGTGCCTGTTCCTGTAACCTCTTCATTGCTATTTTGTCATATGCAGGTAAGAAACTATATATTTTGATTACAGACTGTATGAACCACTCCTTTAGTTCTATATTGATTTCTAACTTTACTTGTCTACTAACACATTTTTCATTTTTTTCTATTTCAGGATGGCCTTTATTATGTACTGTATTATGATGAATCATAATTAAGTTAAACCTTTTGTACTTTCTACAATTCATCCAAGAATTATGCACAATTACCAAGATATAATCTGCAAATAATTTAACACGGTATAATTCTACAAAATATATTGAACACATGTGTAAATACCAGGATGTACAGTAATTCTACATTTTATCCAAGACTAGTGCAAATACCAGGATATAATTCTACTGACAATATATATTCAAGACATGTGCAAATACCAGGATGTACAGTAATTCTACATTTTATCCAAGACTAGTGCAAATACCAGGATATAATTCTACTGACAATATATATTCAAGACATGTGCAAATACCAGGATGTACAGTAATTCTACATTTTATCCAAGACTAGTGCAAATACCAGGATATAATTCTACTGACAATATATATTCAAGACATGTGCAAATACCAGGATGTACAGTAATTCTACATTTTATCCAAGACTAGTGCAAATACCAGGATATAATTCTACTGACATTATATATTCAAGACATGTGCAAATACCAGGATATACAGTAATTCTACAATTTATCATAGACTAGTGCAAATACCAGGATATAATTCTACTGACAATATAGTTACTTTATACAGATAATTTGTATGTTAAGTATATAAAGTTCACATATCCATTTCAAATCTACTATAAAAAAAAGGTTTTCAAACCAATGCCTTATTATTTTCAAATGAACTTCTGTGATTTTTAAATATATCCTACATAGTCAATATGAAAAGTGGATCTAAACTTTTAGCGCTTGAATCCTCATCATTAACTCTTTCAAATATTCTAACAAATCCACGAGTTGGCCAAGGGGCGCCTTTGATTTGTTGTTGCATGCTTTGACCATGAAATACCATGTATAACCATGGTCTTAAAATAGATTCATCACAATTACCAATACTGCTTATTTTGGTCAAAAGACACATTAATAAGCCCTAATATTAACAGAGAAGGTATGAAAACTTTAAAATGAGCTGATAAAGAAATTTTATCTTAAAGGTAGATTGTTTTTATATATACCATGAAAATAATACCATTGAATAATGGTAGTTCCATGTAATGTATTCCTTAACTCTTGTAAATGTTATGTGTGTAGCTTTTAAATTTCATTACCCAATGCACACATTAACAAATAACATTTAACAACATACACCTAATTGCAAGAACGTTGTCCTGGATTTTGTAATTTAGTGGGAAAGGAATTAATTAAAAGACAAAAGAAAATCACTCAAGCTGAACTCTTTCTTTTGTTATTCCTTTGTTATTAGATTACTAAATCAATGTTCTTTTTACATTTGACAAAATTCTTGCAATTAGGGGTAAATATATACTTTCAAAATTGTTGTCACAACCAAAGGTTACAGTCAACAATCCAATGACTGCAAAGGGTGTTGGTTAATTAGCAACAAAATTTTTCAATCTATTGCATGTTTTTTTCAAAAAAAAATTATTTGTTTATCATGTTATGGCGTCATAATTATACACCTATTTCAAATTGAGTAGATCATCTGGAAGTTGATCTGAGACCAATTATGGGAATTTAATTTTATTATATAACATATAGTGGTATACCGAGTGATATCAACTAGATAAAAAGCCTATCCTAGTCATGAAGATATTATTGATATCACACGTGTGATATCACTCTCAACCAATCAACTTTCAGTATTTTCGCGCGCTGTCACAATCTCTCTCAAATATTAATATTAATACTAACAATTATCATAATTAACTTTACTACAAATTTGTAGAAACATAACTTATTTTTAAGCTTAACAGATAAACTTTTTTCATCGCTGACGATTTGTCAATAACAAGTTGTAACAAAACCATTGTTTGGTAATAACATATAAGATATCTTATCAACACTCGAAGATAAAATTCATATCTCTGCGCACCCATCTAATATCCTCTATAAATTCCACAGATACCAGATGTATTCCAAAAGTAAGCTTTATAATATTCAAGTAAGCTAATATGATAGCTCCAACAATTCCTATCGGTCTCAGATACACCATTTTCAGATGATCAAAAATAATTGAGTTATGTACAGTAGTTGCACATAGAAGGAAACTAGTGAGTAAACTAGAATAGGCTGTGTCGGTGTTTGATATAAACAATAGGTAATATAATTAAATTTGTAACACCAAAAAAATGTTGTTTTAACTTAACTGAAGTTTCGAGCTTTAGCCCTTCGTTGGAGTAAAAAAGTAAAAGAAGGGCTAAAGCTTGAAACATCAATATTTAGAGTTAATTCAATATTTTTTACGGTGTTACAAATTTGATTATATTACCTAGGTGTACATAGTATTACAAAAACATGCACAACAAAAAGATGCTATAAATGAATTGATAACAAGAGAAATATATGAGAGAATGCATTTGCAGACTTCTCTGTGTACTGTAGCTGTGATTTAGACGTTTTTTTTAAACAGCTTTTAAAGTGTTTCAACCCCAAACAAACAAAGGATATTCCATACATGTAATTACTCCCCCATTAAAATGTATTTTGATAGATATAAAAATTCATACATCTACATTATTATCAACAACAGACTCAAATGGAATGAAAATATTTTATTGAAACAAGATAATTTATTGGTAACATTAATATTTATATGTGAACAACATATGATAATAATAATAATAATGACAATAATAATAATAAGGTTTATTGAAATACGCTCGCACCATACACAGTGAATTACAATATTATAGTAAACAGGTTCCCATTTAAATCTGTACTTTCCCATTTAAATCTGTACTAATGCAAATTGTGTTGATGTGTGCTAAACACACAGATCAACCAATCAGAGTATAATATTTCTGAAGTGAACTTCTCTGATTGGTTGATCTGTGTGTTTAGCACACATCAACACAATTTGCATAAGTACAGATTTAAATGGGAAAGTACAGATTTAAATGGGAACCTGTTAGTAATATACACACAAAAGAAAAATGAAAAATGATGGTGTATCAAGCCTATTTTATTTATTATCATTGCTCTTAGAATTTTATGTTAATAAAAAGCTGAAGATTGATTCACGTATCAATTAATACAGATAGTTATTTTATTGACTTTTGGCTGAATTATGAATCTGACTCAGTTTTCATTGTCATCCAGACCCCTATTTTATACTGGACTAATAGTAACTCATTCAAAATGTAATGAGTGTATTCATTCTTAGTAATGTATAAAGAAAATAAAAAATATAATAAATCTGTACTAAGTAGTTTAAATTTGTACTAAGCCCTTTGTTTGCTATTGTTTAATTAGCACTATTTAGTGTTATTTGTTTGGGCTTAGTGAGCAGTCTATTATAAATGCATTAGATTCAAAGTGAAATACTTATAGATTCAAAGGTGCAAAAAATAAATATGTCTGTCTGTCTGTCTGTCTGTCTGTCTGTCTGTCTGTCTGATAAATATCTACTTATATGCTTTCTTAATGTTTAAACCTTGCTTAATAATTGATATGTATATCTGTTCATATACAAATGTAATACTACAGCTAGACTCTATATTACATGTATTTACTTGTAAACATATTCTTCTATTACATCAGAATTGAAATTGTGTCATTAGAAATGTTTTCCAACTTATAATGATCAAATTGTACCAACTGTCAAGGAAAAAAATACTGTTATACCTGTTGTTGACACCACATTTCCACCATTTCCATTATATAAGTTCTAAAACATACTTTTTTATTATAAAAAATGAAGTTATTTAGAAAGCCCATGACCATGCTAATCATAACTATTACAATTTCCTTGAATCTGATTGGTTGACAGACTGCTCTATTTTCCACTAATCAATCTTGTTTTTGTAATCAGACAGTGTAATCGGATAGTTGGCTGTAATCGGACAGTTGTTATCGGACAGTTTTATGAGCCAATGATTTTACTGCTTTCAGATTAATCAACCAATCACTGAGTTGATACAAATCACTATAGCAACGAAAATTATTCTCAAAAAATGAGTTTTTTTCAAAAATGGAGGATTTTTTCATTTTTATTAGAAACCCCACACATTTTTCTCTGCAATTGTAATAGTTATGATTAATTGGTAATCAAACTTTGTGTCGTCCAAATCTGTCTAATCATACTCGTGATAAACAAATTGGACTCCCGCTACGCGGTCGTCCGATTTTGTAATCACTCGTATGATTACAGACCGAATTGGACTCCACTCAGTCCAATTACCAAGATCATATATTGCACATACGAATAATATATTGAGATTGAAGAACTGACACACAAAACAGCTTTTCTTGTATATCTACTATAGGAATAAGAATAGTCTCCTTGGTTTGAGATACACGAAGAATATGTCTGCTTGCATTATCACATGTATAACAGTCATTTGCAAGATCAAAGACCTGAGCCAAGGCAACCACTGATTTGCAAGTCTGATTATATATAAAATAATCAATTGAGATTATTACACCCTTCTTAGTTAGAGCAAAATAGCAAATTCTCTTTTTCATTCTGCTATATTGTTTTGAATAGAACTTTTTTTTTCCATATTGAACTCTAAGTACTTTTTTTTAAGTTAGAGAAGTCTATTTGTTTTGTTACATCAAGAATTAACTGTTTCTGATCAGTTATATTGCCTAATGTTGCAACCTTACCAGAAAGAGAGCAATCTTTAGCAACTATAGCAACTTTCCACTGCCTTGACTGTTTAACCATTTTGGAAATATACTCTCTAGCTGGACATTGCTGCATTTTTTGAAAGGCTTTATTTAATTGAAGCTTGGAATGAACATGGCATAAAATCTACATCACCAGTTCCATGTACAGATTGAAGAATTGCAGCATTCCAATCCTCAAACCCAATACAGCTCCAACAATAAATAGGCCCCCAACGCCTGACATAAAATACAAGATGAGCCCCTACATTGTGCACATTAAGCCCACATGAACCCTGGCCATAAAGATTTGCAAAATCTTTATAAAAGGTATCAAGCAGTTGCTCTGCTCTAAAAAGGTCTTTTTCCTGTATACAATCTCCGAGAAGCAAGTAAATACCCTCAGATAAACAAGCAAAGTGTTTTAGATACAGAGATGGCAAATACCCATTCAGACAAGGAAGAGCATAATAAAGCAACCATGACTGCAACTCTGTAGCCTTCAGATGTGCATAATGCTTTTCAAGATCCCTTGGCAATCGCTCAATGTAATCAGGGGGGTTGATGGCTCTTAAACGTTTAGAAATGCTATTTAAATACTTACCAATAAAATATGGCTTTTTACATTGAGTAGGAGAAAACCACCTTGACAAAAGTGTTTTAGTGACACCCATTAAAACCCCATGCATATAATCAGGGACTATTCCTAAAACAATATTAAACCATGGCATTGATGCAAGACCAGTAATACCAATAATACCTTTCAGTCTTTTTTGGTCTGTTGCACTTGGACCCAGATTCTTCTTGATATCATCTGAATTCCTAAATGGGGAACGATCCTTTGTTTCTCTACAAGGGTAACATCTAGCATGACCCTTTCCCTGAGATACTGTCATTCCAGGCTCTTCACATGTGGAGCACCCATTTCACCATTATGCATGGTCATGTTTAAAATGTATCCTTTTGCTTGAAGATCTACCACTCCTAAAAATATTCCTAGTTTTACATTTATTGTTTTTTCTGTTCTTTTAATTGGTAGTCCTTCATAAAAAAGTGTGGACATTTCTTCTCCAAAGGTGTGTGTCATGTAGTGTGCAAAAGGGGGGTTTCCCATACCCTGCCATATTCCAACTAAAACCATATTTTCTCTTGAAACATGACATGAAAGAGGAATTTCATTAATGGCTAAAACTATTGGCCAAAGCTTGACCTTGGAGGATGCATATAGAGGAATGCCATCCGTGTTGAACAACCCACTAATAGAGTTTTCACCAGAGAGAAAATTGCCATCTTCTAACAGGAGACAATAATAATAATAATAATAATAATAATAATAATAATAATAATAATTTTTTGTATCATATATTCTTTCAAGAACACCATTCTGCTAAAGAAGATATTTTAGCTGAGATTTTACATCACCAACTACAAAAAAATAAACAAGGTGCCCGATTGTGTCTTGTCTGAGCAGCGAGGCTTCCTTTAATGCATCTTAACCCTTGACAGTTGGGTGTTTCACACAAGTATTTATCAACATTTTCTGGGAAAACTTTGTGACAACAAGTACAATAATGACATACTTTGAAATTTACATAATCAACCTTTTCCAGCAAATCATCATATTTCATGTTGGCTTTCAAAAATGAAAGTTCAGGACAAATTACTTTTAAAAGATTTATCAAATCATTAGCTGCTACTCCAGTTAAATTATGTCTTAATTAAAAATAAATGATAACATATACAGCGATTGTAGCTGTAATTCTGTAAAACTATTTTCATGCATAAGGTTTTGCTCATATTGCTTTTCATCGTCACTTTCAGAGCTACAACTTTGCTCAGATTCACTCCCACTACTAGATGAAGATAAAAAGGATAAATTGTCTTCATCTGACTCAAGGTCGGAATGGTTGCTTGTAACATCACCTTAACTTGTATCTCTTAGTAATTATTGTTTTAGTCTAGTAGTCGTCTTACGTTTTTTGTTCCTACTGTTTAGTCTAGTAGTGTCATTAACTATCATTATATCTTAACTTAATTATCTGAACTCAAACTATCACAAACTTATCTATCATAAAATATTAGTAATGTATAATTCATACATATTGTTATTACATTTAGCTTAATTATTTATTTATTTAGAGGGCCGTATGTTAGATAACCTTTATAGTGTTAATACGTGTTTTTTTCCCTCGTAAAATAAAGTATATTGTATTGTATTGTATCACAACATTCAAAAACTAAATCTTGATTATTTATACTAGCTAGTTTCAATGTTGAAACTCCCTCGTCAACGTTTACATTTGACTGTGCAATATCTGTTGGTTGGTCTAAAGTATTATCATCTGTATTGTCTGGCAGTGTAACTGGTATAACATCAACATTAATACCTGGCGAGTGACTTGGCTTATCTGTGGCATCTTTATTAACTGATTGGTTTGTATTTTCCACAACAGTGGATTCTATATTCTCAGCAAAGTTATTTTCATGACTTCCGTTTGCCTTCCAATAACAAAAGGCACGCTTAGGAACTGGAAGAGTTGGATCTGCTAGGTACAGTTTCTTTACTCTTTTCAAAGGACCTATAAACAAAACAAACATCCTTAATATGAAGCAATATATTTTACATTGAACTGTGTTAAATTGGCAACAGGAATAACATTTTATTACTCGGGCTACCTGTGGTAGCTCGAGTCTAAAAATGCAAACAGTTCTTCGTCGTCGTGGTCCTCAAATTGGAGGGTCAGGTCCCAGGCGTTCCTAGTAGTGCATGACAGCGCATGGGCAACGATCGCTGACCGAAGGTTAATACGAACGAATAAATATCGATTGAAATGAAAACTTGTTTTTATTTGTGATATGATTGACGAGACTGACGATGATTGGCGTTACATTATTTTGGATAACACGTGAAGACGAGTCATTGTGAAAATGACGAGTAAATTGTTAGGTCGAACATCGGCGTTTACTCGTTCAACTCTGATCCCTCAGAAAGCAGTATATATTTTGGACTGATGATCGGCGACACATTCCCTATTGTTAGTTGCTGTATAACATGGTTGACACCCGAAATATAGCTTGCATTTGTTATTTTTTTATATATAAAGACGAGGATATCTTGGCCGGAATGATCCGCCGTTAGCGAAGTCCTTTCTAGCACAAAACAGAAGATGTGTCAGCAGAATTGCATTCGCTACGGCATATTATCAAGCACTTACAAACAAAAATCTTGAGTTTATTTTGATTAATGAGCTATTTTTGTTCTTCATAATGTCAGAAAACGTGACTTCCTTCACGAAGCCTACAAAGCGAACACCGTCAACATGGCATGAAAACATACAAATCGGCCTGTCTGAAAACCACTCTCAACAGCCCAAATCGCCTCAAAAATTACACAAATTGCTTTAGTAACTATCTATCTTTCTTGTTCTGACGTTCAATTTTCAAGAACAACTTCAAATTTTCGAAGCTTTCGAACTCTAGATCGCATTATTCTGAAACTTCATAGCGGCTCTTTAGGGGGAGGGGACGGGGTGAAATGTCAACACTTTCTAACACAGACATCCCGGTACATAGAAATATATGTCGATTCATACAGCCCCCCAAAAAACACAAATGCCTCAAGAACAGTCAATCTTTATTTTTGTGACGTTTATTTCTCAAAAGGTTCTTGATAATAATGTTTCTGAGACTTAGTTTTCATTTTCTCAATAACAACATGATGAAATTTGGGATAAGGACATTTCTCATTAAAATAACCTAAAATTAAATGATTATTTGTTTATTTTTGTGCACATTTCAAACATTTTGTTAACATTAATCAACCAATTTAGTCCTTCTTCGCATTTTCCTATTAGTGCCTCAGGATAGCTTTGTGTAAATATGTGAATTTATGAAACATTTTTAATGCTGTTTTTAACTACCAACCAATGCATCAAAACACGATGCAGGTTAAAATGCCTAAAATAAAACACAACTCTGGCTCTGTCATCTCCTTGGATATAATAACATTTTCCTATTTGTGTTTCAGGATAGGTTTCTATACGTATAATATGCCTGCGTTAGAGCGTTATCAGTTTGCTCGTGACCAACTGAATTTGCATCAGTTAGTTTCTATGTATACAGTGGTACCTCTATTAAGCAGTGACCCTCGGGACTTTCCAAAGTGGCCTCTTAATAGAGGTTGGCTGATGAATACAGGTATAGAATAGGTATATGAATAGATTTGCGACTTTTTATTGTGACCGCCTAATAGAGGGTGACCGCTTAATAGAAGTACCACTATATATGTATTGTGCATGATTTATGTATGATACATTATGAATTTCAATCCCTCAGAATCCCTTTTGTTCAGTAGCCCGAGTAATCGCTCACAGAGCGTCTAGTTGCATTTTAATACTACTTCTTACTAGTGTTGTGGGCAGTGCAAAGGTGTGTTAAAATTCGCTGTTTTGATGACAAGGATCTTGAGCACAAGATACACTTATATTGTTTCGATTTGATACCTCCAACAGTTATTTTCATTACTTCATACAACTCTTCTTTGCATATATAGTCACAATCATCCATATATAAAAGAAAATTCCAACTGCTGCTTCTTGATATTATTTTATTTCATTTGGAGGACCTGATTTAGTTGTGGCTCTGTGGCTAATGGAGGAATGATCAGGTTGACCCATTGCACAACCGTTTGTCATTCATAATACATTATAAGACTTGAAACACATCAGCTGAGTTACGCTGGGAACAATATTGTGTAAGCATTTATTTTGCAAATTATAAACTAATAATAATAATAATAATAATAAACTTTATTTAAAGAAGGTTAAACAAACACTTACAAAGTGCACCAGTTTAGCAAAAGCTAATCTTCCACTGGGCCTTCTGGCATATAATATAAAATTAAAGTATAATACAGAAATGTAAATAATACAATATAAATATAACATATAATTTATACAATATAATACAAAACTAGATAAATGTGCTAAATAAATAGATAACAAACATGGGAATTGCAAAAAATAAATGGTAAATATAGAATTGGAATTAATAGATACAAGACAGTATATAGTAATAATAGATAATGTCTTACAATGAGTGTATCTAGTGGAGACTAGTTTGAAATTATATACATATCTAAAAGATATTTAAATAGTGTCTTCTTGAAGATCTTAATTGTTTCTGATAATTTAATATCCTGTGGTAAGCTATTATAGAGAGCTGCACCACAAAACTAACCTAGTTTTGAACACTGAGGTTTTGATCATTTAAAATGACCTTGACTGACCGCTACGCGCGTGCTACACATGACATGAAACACATCAGCTGAGTTACGCTGGGAAGAATATTGTGTAAGCATTTATTTTGCAATAAACTAACCTAGTTTTGAACAATTTTTGACAATTTAAAATGACCTTGACTGACCGCTACGCGGGTGCTACACAAATGTTTTGCAACTATTAAAATATCTTAGATATTAAAATTGAAACTACAAATTGAAAACAACTTTTCCGATACTTATCTTATCTAGCAGCTCATTCCATTGCTTTGATTAATCTTTTTCTCTGGCGTACGTATACTCTTGTGTTAGAAACCTTTAGAAACATAAATCTCGCTACAAATCCACCAAATTCTGTCGCTTTCTTTGTCAGCGGTTATTGTAATCTTGAACATGCGCAATGTGTTTACTGTGATCGCGGGCTCATGTTTCAAATGTTTTGGCGGGCTTTTAACCGTTTCATTCATATATCACTTGGTTAGATGTTAAATTTTTAACTATCGTATTGGTATTTTCATCGATGTGTTTATTACACAAACATATCCTGAGATAGTTGCTTATAGTTTTAAAATGGTTAGGACTCCTATTCGAGTGATTCTAAACGGCTTCTAAATGCTAAATGTATGTTGCTTTTACTGCATGCAGGGACAGCATATTTTAGCTGACATTAGTCTTACAAACTGACAATACTTTTCAAAGAGTTACGTTGCGACCAAGTGTTTGAGGTAAGGTAAATTTGTCTCTAATATTTCCTACTAAATCCAGTAAACTTTCCTGCAACGAAGACTATCGGTAAGTGTAGAATATCGCAATAAGTTATGTTACGAAATCTCGAATATTTCCTTGGGAATAAGTGGGCAATTTTTTTTTGCACGATATTTTTTTCCCACTCTAAGTATGTGCACGAATATTTTTTTCACCTTGCGCGATCTTTTTTTTTCAGAATATTTGATGTGCTCGAATTTTTTTTTCCACTGTGCTTTTTGGTATTTGACCCCCCCCCCCCCCCCCCCCCCTCAAAAATCTAATGGTCCGTCCCTTAGTAGGTAGCACCACATAAGCACTAGCTATATATATCTCACTCAAACAGATTTGCTTCAGGCACCTTCCTGAACTTTTTTTCTTGTTTTATTCTTTGTACGTGTCATGAACTCACAATTTGTTCTTGTGGAATGGATTGGCGACAAGAAAAACCAGATTGTAATTTCCAGTATAATTTTCCTAGTTTTATATATTTTTTGTAAAACGCATTGAGACTTTGTATAATGCGTTCCATAAAGAAATAAATTATTATTATTATTATTATTATTATTATTATTATTATTATTATTATTATTGCTGGAAAATAATCAAAGCATCACAGTTTTTAAAGCCCGATAAGATAGTGGAGGGTATCGTTCTAGATGCAAATTGAAAAGCTGGAGAGGAAATTAAGCAGTCCTGCCAAGTTGTTAAAACTACATGGTAATATATGTAGATTTACTCTTTTCAACTATATACATTGTAGTACTTCAAGTTTCTTGAATGTATTAATTTTTTTAAAGTACACACCTTTACACCTTGAGTGATCTTTCTTCTTGTTGTTCTATTCAACTTTCCTAGATACTTTTATATGCGTTCCAAGCACATATTTATTATTATTATTATTATTATTATTATTATTATTATTATTATTATTATTATTATTATTATTATTATTATTATTATTATTATTATTATTATTATTATGTCCTTTTCAAGTAATTAAATATAAGCCTTAATATTATTTTTCTGTGTTAGTAGAGTTTTCATTAACCCATAGACCAAAGCCAAAACTTAGCAGCCGCGCCTTTTTTCGCACGGAAATGAGGCTTATTATGCAAACAGAGAAAAAACATTCCGTCGCTAAGGACAAAACTACAACTTCATTGACAGCATTTTATGGTCTTTTTTCCACCTTTTTCTTTTGTAAAATACTAGAATTTTCAACTAAATTACCGCTTTCTACGTTATATTTTACAATAGTTAGCCTTTTTTCAATTTTTAGTAGCATTTTATTTTGTTTTTGACCTTTACACTGCTCGAATTCACGGCCTTCTGCGATGAAACTATGGAGGAGAAAAGCGATTCAAAGTCAGGTAAATTGATCTTTTTAACTAATTGAAAAAAGTTAGCCCTTTTTTTAGCCATACATACGACTTCATATAAGTTTTTTAGTTAATTATCTATCATTTTGTTGGATATTTTTGTTCAAATCGACCTCGCTACGGCATCGAGATATGTTGACATTTTTGCTGCCATTAGCTATCACAACCACCTTAGAGCAAAAAAGAGAGATAGTTTAATAAAAAATGGATAACTATTTTGCTGATTTTGTTCATTGTGAAATGTAGAGAGAAACGGCAGTGAAAAAAGGTATTCATATTCAGAAGGATGTCCATGGAATTGGCATTGACTTCAATATATTAAAGTGAAAAATTTAGCTCTTCGACCGGAAAGCGAATAACTGCGATTCTTATAACCATAGTTTGAGCAATGAAGCCCTGTCGAAAAAGGTACATGGAATGTTTTATTTGTTTCTTTCATCTGTAAAACAATATTGAAAAGGATGTTGTCAAAGAATTCTAAAAAGAAAAAACATAAACAATTGAAATTAAAGGTTTACAGTGATAGCAAGCGATTAGTAACCTGATTGACGGCAAAAATATCAACATATCTCGATGCCGTAGCGAGGTCGATTTGAACAAAAATATTCAACAAAATGATAGATAATTAACTAAAAAACTTATATGAAGTCGTATGTATGGCTAAAAAAGGCTAACTTTTTTCAATTAGTTAAAAAGATCAATTTACCTGACTTTGAATCGCTTTTCTCCTCCATAGTTTCATCGCAGAAGGCCGTGAATTCGAGCAGTGTAAAGGTCAAAAACAAAATAAAATGCTACTAAAAATTGAAAAAAGGCTAACTATTGTAAAATATAACGTAGAAAGCGGTAATTTAGTTGAAAATTCTAGTATTTTACAAAAGAAAAAGGTGGAAAAACGACCATAAAATGCTGTCAATGAAGTTGTAGTTTTGTCCTTAGCGACGGAATGTTTTTTCTCTGTTTGCATAATAAGCCTCATTCCCGTGCGCTATAAAGGCGCGGCTACTAAGTTTTGGCTTTGGTCTATGAAACACACTATAGTGTATTTCCTCTTCAATGCACCTAAATTACATTGTGTTCTTTTGTTGTTATTTAATCACACTTTAACTAATTACACTTTGTTTCGTGGGTTTATGAAAACCACTTTTTCCACTGTATTTGTAATTGTTTGCAACTGTTTAATAGATGTTATTGTTTCTTTTCTGACAATAGATTCTAAAAAATATCTGCAGACAGTGAAGGAAAACAAATTCTTCAAGCCATGGAAAAACTCTGTTCCAACAAAGAGAGTGGTGTCTCTTCCCAAAACGTTTGAAGAGTATATAACACATGAGGAGGAAACAAAAGGTATCCTAAATATATATATATTCTATAAATATATTATGCAATGAATATGAAGGAGCTGTCAAAAAATTGTTATGGAATGGATATTAAGAATATTTTTTTCTGTTAGGGGTGGACCATTTGACTTTTGAGGGGGGTGGGGGGTGGATAATTTGGTCCGTGCAGGAATTTTTTTTTTTGCCCGCTTCCATGAGCACAAAATTTATTTGATAAAAATGCAAAGATTTGAGTGGCCATTTTGGCTTGCAGGAAATTTATTTTGGCCCTTCGGGCAGTGCAGGAAATCTATTTTCAAAATCATCCACAAAAGTCAAATGGTCCACCCCTTACAGATACAGCTCCAACAGTAAAGAAAACAAACACCAAAGAACCACCCTCTAAGAAAACAAAAGCTAATAATAACGGTATTTAAATAAAAAGGCATTCATTCAAATACATGCAGCACTTTTGATAATAACAATAATTTCAATTAACATGGCTATAGGTGTAAAGCTGTTTAATACTAGCGATTTCTATCAGAAAGTGAAGTGCTGCGAGGAAAAGGCAATCATTCATATAGCGATTGATTTTTGATTTTGAACTTTAAAGTAATTAAATGGGAATGGAGATAAACACTGAAAAATGTAAATGAAATTTAAGTACATAGAGTATTTTAATACTTTAAAAATCACAATTACACAAATTGAGTAGCTTTTAGTATATATAAATTGAAAAATATGTGTTTGATTTAAAAATATTTATTAATAATAATAATAATAATAATTATGTTTTATATAGCGTCAAAATCCTCACGTTCAACAACGCTTTACATGATTATACAGGATAATAAAGTAATTGAAAAAACGTTTTAAAAATTTTAAGTTAAATTGTGCAATTTAGATATAAATGAACACTTTATACAACTTTAAAAATATGATGATATGACTTTATACAACATTTGTTTATATATTCCAACTAAAATCAATTAATGCAATTCAACTCAATTCAACAACATTAGATCTTTACTATATAAAAATATTCCAAATAAAATGATAAAAACAAAGTTCTGATGTATAATGGTGATTAGGTGATTTAAAATGCCTGCGTAAAAAGCCAAGTCTTAAGTTTGCTCTTAAAAGAAGAAAGAGAATCACACATTCTTAAATCAGCTGGGAGAGTATTCCACAACTCTGGTGCAGCAGAAGAAAAAGACCTTTTTCCATATGATTTAAGATTAAAAGGATTTTTAACCAAAAAATTTGAGGACGAAGATCTTAGAGAACGAGAAGGGACATAAGAACTGATCAGGTCACACAGGTATGAAGGGGCCATTTGATGTAATACTTTAAAAGTGAGCAAAAGTATTTTAAATTCAATGCGTTTCTCAATAGGCAGCCAGTGTAAATTATAAAGGACAGGAGTTATATGATCAGACTTTCGAGAAAAACTAACAACTCTGGCAGCTGCATTTTGAACAAATTGAAGCTTTTGTATAGAGGATTTAGGGAGTCCATATAACAAAGAATTACAAAAATCAAGTTTGGACGAAATAAGTGCATGGACAAGAGTTTCACAAGCACCGTGGCTGATAAATTTGCGGATCTTCCAAATGTTATGGATGTGAAAGAAACAGGATTTACAAATTGAAGTGATGTGTTCACCAAGAGACAATTGTTCATCAAATATGACCCCAATATTTCGAGCAGAGTGTGATGGAGATATGTCATAGCCAGAGATATTGAAAAGATCAATAGATGGACGAGGTCGATAGGCATTAGATAAAACAATAATTTCAGTTTTCTCATTGTTAAGTTTTAACTTGTTTGAAAACATCCATCTGTCAATATCCCTGACACAAGCTTCGATGTTGTATTTGGCATTTTCTAACTCATTTGCAGAAAAGGTAATATAGATTTGGGTATCATCAGCATATAAGTGAAACTTCATATTATGACTGCGAACAATGTCCCCTATAGGTGCAGTATATAAAAGAAATAAAATAGGTCCAAGGATGGATCCTTGTGGAACCCCACAGTTCAAAAATCGTGATGAAGATGAAATACCTCCTTGTACACAGACCTGAAAACTTCTCTCATTCAAATAGGATGTAAACCATTTAAGTGCATCACCATTGATACGAAATCTGGTGGAAAGTCTATTTAACAGAAAATCATGATTTATAGTATCGAATGCTGCAGATAGATCAAGCAAAACAAGAATAACAGAGGAGTTATTGTCAAGGGCATGTAAAATATCATTCTGCACTTTTAATAGGGCAGTTTCAACGCTATGATATTTCTTATAGGCTGATTGAAAATTCTCATGTAAGTGATTACACTCTAAGTAATCAACCAACTGAGTTGCAACGACCTTCTCAATAACTTTGGATGTAAATGATAAGTTTGAGACAGGTCGAAAACTTGAAAACTCTTCATGAGACAAAGACGCCTTTTTAATAATAGGTTTAACGATGGCCTTTTTCATGTTAGACGGAAATGTTGCTGTGTCTAAAGACAGATTAACAATTTTAGTAATTGTAGGAAGCAGGACTTCAAAACATTTTTTTAAGACAGTGCTTGGAACAGGGTCAAGATCACACGACTTTTTGGTCAAAGGAAAAATAAGCTTAGAAAGATCATCAGTAGAAATATTTTTGAAAAATGAAAAATGACTGATGTTGGAGTTAGAATCAAGCTGTATATCTAAAGAATCTTGAGAAGAGTCAAAACTAGTTTGAATAGTTTTAACCTTATTTACGAAAAAATCAGCAAAAGAGTTTGCAAGTTCATTTGCAGAGGAACATGATGGATAGAGCGGATCTGCTTTGTTATTGATCAGTTTATCAAAAGTTGAAAATAGAATTTTTTGATTAGATTTGTGTTCATAAATGATATTAGAGTAATATTCATTTTTAGACGATTTGATGAGGCTTTTAACTAAGTTACACTGTTGGACATATAACTGGCGATCAATAGTTAACCGCGATTTGCGCCAAGTTCTTTCTAGTCTCCTACGTTTTATTTTCTCTGCTTTGATCTCAGGAGAATACCAGGGTGAAAAAGGGCGTAGGATTATATGGCGTGTCTTAGATGGAGCATGCTTGTCTAGTAATGAATTAAGAACAGAATTGTATTGAGTAGAAAGATCATTAAGATCATTTGATGGACAAGAAATTAAAGAAGAGTCCAAAAGACTCTCTAAAAACTGATCATAGTTTATGTTTTTAAAGTTACGGCAATTAGAAACAATGTGTTGAAAAGGTCTCTTCTTAATCGATAAATTGCCCAGAACAGCACAATGGTCAGAAATGAGAGGATCAGTAACCAGAATATCATTTATCACATAATCATCCGACCTAGTGATAATAAGATCAAGAATATGTTTATCACTATAGGTTGGTTGTTTAACAAGTTGTTTAAGGTTAAACAATTCAAGTAGATTGATAAACTTAAGAGCAGTAGAGTTGTTGGGATCTTCAATATGAAAATTAAAATCACCAACTAAAAGAAAAGAACCAGAAACAGTTGAAAACCGTTCAAGAAAAATAGGAAATTCATCAAAAAACATGTTATTAGATAACTTATTACGATTTGAAGGAGGAGGCCTGTAAATAACAAAAATTGAAGTATTCCCATTTGAAGATTTAATATTCATGCCCATGGACTCAAAAGATTTGAATTGTTTAAAAGAAAGTTTTGAAAGTTTTAAAGAACTTTTATATAAAAAACCAACTCCACCTCCTCTACCTTGTCTAGGAGTATGTTGAAATATGTAACCTTTTGGCGTGAGCTCATTAATGACTTGTTGTTGACTAGTCGAAAGCCAAGTTTCAGTCAAGCACAGAATGTCAACATCATTTTCAATTACAAAGTCATTTATAATAACTGCTTTATTACATATATTTATTATTGTTTATTTGAATGAATATAATGAATTAAGAAATATTGACATGACAAATCATACATAATAAGTAGAATGAGCGTGCTTGATCCGGTAAATAATTCAGCGATATTGTCTCTGTACATTGTATCTGGTATAGTGTGTTCTGCAAAGGCTTTTAAGTACATAGCATCTCCTTGCAAATAAATGCACATTGTCTTCCTCTAGAAAGTTTGCTTAAACGGATTGACATTATTAATTACTTGGAACTTATCGAAACTTACTCAAAATATATATATATATATATAACAACACTACAGTAAACCGCTGACTAGTAGGGTAAACTGCTGACCAGTAGGCGATATCGCTAGTCCATCGCAAAAATCTAGATTTCTCTCATATAAACAGCCCAACCCCTCGCGGCCATGGTGAGAATAGTTTCGCTGCTCGCTTCGCCTCGCAGCAATAAATATTATTTTATTAATATAACTCATAATATGAAATAATAACAAGCTACATTTCTGAGCCTACATGTATGACTGGAATGTTATGTAATGCATCTAGATGTTGAAAAACCTGCATTAATTATAATTAATAACAATATATTAAAAACCCTGAAATATTTAACTTTTCCTTAAATTATTTCAGGCAAGGCAGTAAAACCAAGCAAAGAAGTTGAAGAAAGTGTCAGCAGCGAAGATGATAATAGTGTAAGTTTCTAATTTGTTTCTCACCTATTTGTCCAAAAAGGTGTCAGAGTGATTGTAAAAGACAATTCACAGTTTAATAGAACTGTTTGTCTTCAATATTGATTATATTATAGCAGAAAGTGCGTTTCCTGAACAATACCAGCTCGACATTTTGTGAGAATAAGGTTATAATTTTTTTAGCTGTGCAAAACAATCCAGATAAACACTAGCATAATTTTGTGGATAAGTAAACAATTAAGTATATTTATTCACACCAAGTCTCAATGCGCTTGACAATAGATCACATGTATGGACCAATTTTTATTCTTGTTTGTAGTATACTAAGTCAGAGATGAAGTCCTCAAGAGAAGAGGCAGAAAAGGTAAGTTTTCGTTATTGATATAGCTTTTGCATTGATTTAAATCCACTCTCAGTATCATTAAAATACTTTTGCTTTGATAAAAAAACGTTTTATTTTTTTAATTGGTGGTAGGTTTTGGCAGCATCCTTTTTAAAACGAACAAGAGAGGCATCTCCAACAATACCACAGGATGACCTCAATAAAAGGAAACAAGGTACAATATTGGGTTTCTATATATATGGAAATCTATTTCATCTATTGTAATGTAATATTATGTGGTGTGTATATAGTGCATTTCACATACGTCTCAATGCGCTTTACAATTATCTTACCAACGGCTTGCGGCTTACAATCGTGAGGAATTAGTAGTTAGTATGAGCCAGTCACAGAGGGTGGTTACGGCCAGGGTTTGTTAAGCCCTCAGTGGTTCTTTTACATCCCTCTGGTGCAGATCAGTGTGTGTAGTGTGGAGAGAAGGGACCTTGGATTTAACGACCTTATCGTAGAAGATGCAAAGTTTAACAATTTGCAGATAGAAATAACAAATACATTCACCTCAATTATTTTAAAAACCCCTTGGTGTTGGTCCGGTTGGGACGCGAACCCCGGCCAGGATGCGGCCGTGTTGTAGAAATTTATACAATTACAGTTATTTAAAGTACAACTAATATTTCATGTTTACTTTTAGTTTCTCCTGTTAAAGAGACTGAACAGATCTTGAGTGACAGTGATGATGGTACGGATCCTAGACAATATTTTGTTGTACACATGCACATATATCTCAAAATTTCATCTTCATCTTCATTTTTTTAAATAGTAAAGACATTTTAAGAGATAATTAAAAGGGCAAAAATAACATGTATTATTTCAAAATAGTCTACACTTGTACAATACAATCAAAGTGAAATTAGTGGCTTACTTTGTTTTTCTTTTTTCAGATCTTTCTAAGAAATCAAGACTTTTTTGTTTGACAGAAGTCAAACCAATTCAGGTAAATATGTATAATATTTGAACCCAATGTGCTATTATTTTGTAATTCACCTTGACTGTGCTTTGTTCTAACTAAAACTATTTGCAGTTTTGTATAACATATTGTAAACTAAGGCAATAATCTGTGTGTATTTGGTGTAAAAAAAAAGAGAATGACAATTTCTTTATAGCTACAATGTAGCTGTCACTGATTTTTTTCTTTTAAGAATATTCAAACATTTTCCTATACAAAATTTATGTTGAGAGTAAACTAAGTGTATTCATTCAACACATGAATAATTAAATGAGAAATTTACAACAAAAATTATGTATCTGATACAACACTAGTGTTGTTATTATCCTGATTTGCATAAGTTTTAGCTTGAATTCCTCCTATGTTTCGAAATACCAGTTATATATAATTTGTATTAGAAAAATATATCTACCAGTATAGTTTTGACAACTAGTTTACTCAAGAGCTATTGGTAGTAAAGGAAATTATTATTGAACTTAACATGTGGATCAAAATGTATAGATTTCATTAATTATTAAAAATACAAGTCATATCTTAGGTACCATAGCAGAATACTGTAACACACTAAAATATAATAATCAAATAGAAAAATAAAAAGATGGTTGAATTTTCTGAATGTTCATTTTGATTATTAATATATGATGTCTGGCATTATTTAATTTTAATTTTTTAGAATTATTATTTCATTGTGTGATATTTTCATTTTGATTTGTGACCATGTTTGTCCATGGCCACTTTTTGATTTTTGACCATGTTTGTCCATGGTTGACCATGGTTGACCATGTTTGTCCATGGCCACTTTTTGAGTTTTGACCATGGTTTGACCATGTTTGTCCATGGCCACTTTTTGATTTTTGACTATGGTTTGACCATGGTCATTCTGTTGTATGGTTGACCATGGTTGGCAATAGTGCAATTTAACGTTCATGGTCGACCATGGTCTAACCATGGTCAAACCATGGTTTGACCATGCTCCTGGCGCAGGGGTTTAGTTAAAACTTTTCTTTTTAAACAAGCTTTTGCTTGTTAGGTACAATACAGTTAAATTTCACTATGCAAAAATATATATATTTTATTTAAACATATTTATATTAGATTTTACTGACATTTTCTTATATATAGGATATTTCACTTGAATATTGAATTGTTATTGTAATTATTGTTATTGTAATTATTTATTTTGTTGTTGTTTTTTTTTTGTTATTGTTATTTATTATATTTATAGAATCTAAGCAGCAAAAGAAATATCACGTGACTCATTTCATAATCACTTTCCGTGTGTGTAGAAAGTCAGGTACTTCTAGCGGGGGAAGATACTGCTTGTTTGAATTCACCGCCATATTACTTTCAAACACACCTGACTTTCTACACTCGCAGAAAGTGTATCTATAATGAGTCACGTGATATTTCTTTAAGTATATATGTCTTTTCAGGTGGACAACCTTTTCGAGATCGGCTGTATATCAAGGTAAGATGGGTATATATATATATTCAATTCCTTGGATTTTTTATAAATTCTAAAAGGAATTCTCGTCGATTGAAGTGAAGTTGTGATTGTTACTAATAGCCTATTTCAATATTTATGTAAGCTTGACCGTGACATAGTCACAATGAACCGCTCTAAAACGTTCTGTTTAGATTTGTCACACTCTCAAACAATTTCAAAGCCATTGCTAGAGTATTAACTTTAGTTTTAACTTTTAACTTTTTTTTTCATTTTACCGATCATACCTGACCGCCCTTAATACATGCATGGTTCGTTACTGACAAGTAGTAGAGTAGACGCACTTAATCCGTGAAACAAATACTAATTTTTATACCGATAATCCGACGAAAAGTATATAAGACAACCATCATCCACTCTACACCATCGCCTGATGAAGACTAGCAGATTGCAGTCGAAACGTCGCGGTATTTCTACCAATGACCTCAATCGTGAGACAATTGATTAAGTATCCTTTTAAAATACTAATTTGTAGTACTAAATAGTGATAATAAAACAATAGAAAACAAATATTTTTTTATGAAATAGTACTAATTAGTACTAATTACATGTCACGGATTTAGTGCGTCTACTCTATCAGTAAACGTTAATTTTCAAACTGGTTAAACGCAAAGTACATATTTCCATAATTCCAGTACGTTCTAGCCAATCAGAACCAATCTATCGTTTACTGCATGACTGCATCGTTGAGCGTGGCACGCATATCATTAAGAAGTTGTCTGCGAGATTATTCGCATTGAGCGTTGAGAAGTGGCTTGTACTATTTTGTGTTCTCTAAAAACGAAAAGGTAAGCAATCCATGAATTGCAATTAGTATTATCATAATACCAAGTTAATAGTAAATACTTTTATAGTGAATAATATTTTACAAAAACACACACCCAAGTTCGCAAAACGTGAAAATATCATTGCTATCTATCTCAGTATTTCTCGAAATCTTAGTATGTACTTAAAAATTAGCTTTAGTTTTCTCAGCAACGATATGAGATTCTACAAAGAGATATTTATTAACGAAGAAAGCACAAAAAAGTATCCAGAAAACTGAGTTATTAAGTCAGATTCAATATTTTGTATTTTAGAATTTATTTTTTCAGTTGTTGTAGTTTTAGATTATCAACAGGTTTTGTGTAGCTATTCTCCGGTGACTCAAAACAATAGAGTTAAAAAATAATCCCGGCTAGCAGGGACAACTCGCCTTCATATAAACAGCCCCTTAGTGAATGTAAATTAAGATCCTTCTCCTTCGTTGAAAGTCATTCAATTTTTCGCCGTTTGTTTAAGCAACTAGATGCTCAAAGACCGCTGATCATGACATCGAGCTTCCTTAGTTCAGGCCGATTCGGCGAGCAAGAGCGGTCTACATTTATTTTATACGCTCGTGCGACTCAGCTCTGTACTTGAGGCCCTGCACAGCCGCGGAAGCGAATTTGACTGAAAGGACTCAGTGGATCATATATGAGTGTACAATGGCTCAGCAATACATAAACAAATCAATCACATAACATTTTATTGAAACAGTATAAATAATATTTAGGGAAAATGTCCTTTGTAAATTATATATTTTGTTTTGATTGTTTTCTTTTCTTTAAAGTCTTAAACATTTCTGACGCGTTTATTTCTTATTTTCAATTTGCTTTTGTCCACTTTCTCTTTTTTTTATTGAATGGGCAAGTTTATTTTTTTTGTTATTTTAAATGATTTGTTTTTGCTTTTGCTCCTGATATGAAGTTGACAGTAATTTTACGGCACGCGGGAGTAATTTTACGGCACGTGCGCTAGCTCTATATTTGGTAGTGCTACCGGAAGCCAATTTGGAGAAGGAAGCTTCGCATTTTAAGACATCGATGCTCGATGCAATTAGAGACTATTTTGTGGAAAATTCCTAAGCTGAAGAAGGTAACAAGTCGACTTCTCGAACGAGTTATGGCCAGTTACACAGCAATGCTTGCAATATGGAATTCCAGTGCGATTCTAAACTTATCACTCGAGATTCGATCACGCTACACCACGAGCGCTAATCACATCACAGGTAGCCCAAGCTTTGTATTTGAATTTTTTTTTTTTTTGGAGAAATACTTAAATAAAACTTCCATTTCTTACATAGAGTGTATTTGTGTGTCGTTTGTAATGTTTGTAACGAGTTTTTCATAACTTACCCTCTCCTCAATAATAAATGGAAAGGTTGGACAGCCTCGAGCCAAAACCACTTCCAATACTGGTCACTTCAGACGGTTTTTTTTTTCACGAAAAACAATTGCGATGAGAAAATCACTTCGCAGAGCCATGAAGGGATTGTTCAGCAATCAATCCATGCCAATTTCTTCGATTCAGCTAACGGTATTGCGCCGTGAGCTCTCTCAACGTTCGCCGAAACGACTGTCAAAACGCCATTTTAGACCGTGAAGGAAGGGTCTGCCCAAAAAAGCCGTTGGACGCGCGGATGGGCCTGGAAACGATAACAAAATTAAAACCTACGGGGAGGGATGTGAGTCAATTGACTCCATCGTTGACCAGCGTACCCCTACCCGGTGCGAAGGAAATATTGTTCGCCTATTGTATTTCCCTTCCAATCACCGAGCGAGCCGGGGACACAGCCGGGTCAAAAGCGCCGGGAAAACTCTTGTTTTTAACTTCCCATGTGAATGAATCGAAGCGGATCATAACAAAAGCGCCGGGAAAACTCTTGTTTTTATTTTCCCATGTGAATGAATCGAAGCGGATCAAATCATGTTTAGGTAAGTTCGAACGTTGTTGAGATTGACTCACATCCCTCCCCGTAGGTTTTAATTTTGTAATCGTTTCCAGGCCCATCCGCGCGTCCAACGGCTTTTTTGGACAGAACCTTCCCTTCACGGTCTAAAATGGCGTTTTGACAGTCGTTTCGGCGAACGTTGAGAGAGCTCACGGCGCAATACCGTTAGCTGAATCGAAGAAATTGGCATGGATTGATTGCTGAACAATCCCTTCATGAGGAGAGGGTAAGTTATGAAAAACTCATTACAAACGACACACAAATACACTTTATGTAAGAAATGGAAGTTTTATTTAAGTATTTCTCCAAAAAAAAAAAAAATTCAAAAAACTCAAATACAAAGCTTGGGCTACCTGTGATCACATGCATGTAATATTACTAACTAGACGCCCGTTTGGCGTGTACTCGCTGCGAGACGAAGAGACGTGGTGGTCTCGTAATCCGCCAGCCGATTGTTTTATTTACTTTTTTCACGGGTTCGAGTAGCATGACAATTACACACTACTAATCTACTCTTATAGTAAACAAACTTTGCATAACGAGATCTTACTTTTGTAATAGTGTTTACGGCTGATAATAGAATCATATGTTACATTTACACCAAATAACATAGCATTTAATATTATACAGTCATCAAGTGAGCTTACAAATTCTGACAGTTTACAACAAAAACATGATAAGATCACTATGAATGATAGGACGAAGAAATTGACGAAATATAATTAATATAATAAAAATAATTACTATGTTTACCATAAGAAGTCCTATTATTGGTAAGATACTGTAGTTCAAACCTAGTTTTCTTTCGAGCACTGTTTGGTCGCCTGGCAGCTTTCCCAATCTGGCAGACATTGTTGATTCCTTCGAGGTTATCGTTTCAAAACTGTGCTTGGATTCTTCATCTTTTGTGCTCTCCCATCCATTTAAGTGATTATATTTCGTATTTGTCATGTTGTTTGGCAGTCGAGTCACATTTTTCAGTACGTTTAGTCAGTAAGCTTATTTGATTCCCATAATTTCCAATAGTATTCCTATAGATTCCTTTGATCAGATGGCGAAACGACCCGTTCCGAAATATACGCTCGAAACCATCTTTTAGTGTGGGTCTATCGCCAACGGCGTGTGTATTTGTATGAAGATCGAGCGTTGGAAATACTTCTCTTGCTTTTCTAGCCATGTTTTGAGCAACGTAGCGTACCACGAGGTGTGAGCCGTTGTCCCATGTACAGCGGTAAAACATATTAATACATTACGTAATGCTATCACAGCGCACGTGCTTGCCGATTTGTGATTGGTTAAAAACTCGACATTGACTAACAACAAGAATAATCACACAGCGAGTGAAAACGTACAGTTTCGACAAGTTATGGAACATAATGCTTACATATATTATATATTCGCTTACTGAATAACCAAGATTGGACTGCCTGTGAAATATTATGTAAACAGCTCGCAGCAATTTACTTTTGATAGAAACGACTAGTCTAATTAATATTCATACATTTTTAGCCTTCAAAATGGTCAGTAGATAGAGAGATTTGTATTGCCAGGCCTATTAAATCTGCTTGTCGTTTTATTTCTCTAGTGTTTTAGAAACACAGAGTTGTTCTTCATAAACAACTTGGAGTGAATAAAAGTCAGGGTTCGTGCTACTCCATAAACTCCTTGAAAACTCCTTAGATTTGATTTACGTTTTTAAGGGCACTTGAAAAGCCCTTGAATTTTAGAAAATCAGCAAAAACTCCTTAGCTAAAGTAGGGTAAAAATTCCAGTATTGCAAATTAAAGTTAAGAAAAAATTCTAGTATTGTACATCATTTTCGTAAATTCGTAAATTTTCGTATATCAAAGTTGTCGCAAAAAGTGCTTAAAAATTACTTTTTGGTCCTTGAAAACTCCTTCTAAAACTCATGAATAATTAATGAAGAGAAAACAAAGACAAAATCACTAGCGTGAAGGAGTTTGAAATCTGATGAAACACTTGCATAAAATTAGCCAACTTCGCTTTGAATTTCTCCAATAATTATCCAATAATTTGAGAAGTAATATCCAACACTCGAAAGAGTGATTCATCAGGTTTTCAAACACCTCAAAATGGGCCCCAAAAAACTCGGCTGCGCCTCGTTTTTTCAACCCATTTTTCGGTGTTTGAAAACCTGATGAAACACTCTTTCTCGTGTTTGATATATTACTTGAAAACTCCTTAGATTTTGTTTACTGACATCAGCACGAACCCTGAAAAGTACAAAATCATTTGTTTTCCCTTGGTCAAAATAGCTTATTATTATCAATGGTTTTTTTGCAGATTAATTCCATACATCCCTTGTAATCGTTTTAAAAATTATCCACAATAAAAGTTCAAAATTGCCGTACACAGAAATCGTTAATTTATCGTTAATATTTACAACTTTATCGCGCGAATATTTAAAACTTTATCGTGCAAATATTTACAACTTTATCGCGCAATAAATGTTTAAATATTAGCGATAAAGCAGTTTCTGATCGGTTTCAAAAGAAGAAGAAAACATATCACATAGAAGCATATTATCGAATGCTCTCAGTTCGTTTTGAGAAAGAAAAGCGTCAACAAAAACATTTAGCAATAATAGGATGCTATGGAGTCATATTGAAAGACGACTTCGTGATCATTTTGAATACTGGGTGTATAAATAGATTTACTGAACACGACTAAAACACAAAGCCTTCTTTTATGCAAATAAGAACCAGTTATGGGCTGGCGCTTTTCTTTCAATGTTGCCAATCACACTATCAAACACATTTCTTAAGTCCAAAAAAAAATAGAGCACTAACACTATATCTATGACATATAATAAAATTGCTCCTGTGTAACGGTTATTATTTAGTGAATATCAGTCACTATTAAAGAAAACTAAAGTTGTAATGAGCAATTGTTTCCTTTTGTATTTGGTCAGTGTTTCTGGTTGAGTGATAGTTAGAAACCATTTTGTTTATATTTCATAATTTAATTTTTTTCGTTCTTTATCAACATTTAACATATTAATTTTCTTCTTCTTTTCTTCTTCTTCTTCTTCTTCTTCTTCTTCTTCTTCTTCTTCTTCTTCTTCTTCTTCTTCTTCTTCAGCAAAGCATTTTGAAAAGTTCAATCAATCTCTATCAAATGTAGGTGTTTCGGTATTTTTCTGGCTTGAAATGAATTGAAATGTCTGTTTGCAGTGGCAGATCTATAGGAATATTTTAGGGGGTGAATGTGAAGCGTATATTTTGGTATTTGTGCATTGTTTATATGTTACTAATCAAATAAAACACAATAAAAAGCAGAAAACGGAGCAAAAATGGGGGGTGGCTAGCCACCATATTCACCACCCCTAGATCCGCCACTGTGTTTGTTTGCTGAACATCGATTGATATCATGGCATGAATGATCACAGGGAGCCCGGCTTTGTGTCGCTTTTATATGAAATAAATTATACAATGAAATAAAATCTATTATAATCATGAGAGCCTTTGGGTTTCCTGTGCTGTATTTAATCCTTAGAGTTTCCGGTAATCAGTATAGTGTGTAGCCGTTGGTAACTTGAGAGCACTTTGAAATAATAATAATAATAATAATAATGTAATATTTTATATAGCGTCAATATCACTAGTTTCAACAACGCTTTACAATGTAAAAAGTTTAAAATCTAAGATAAACTTAATATTAACAAAAATCTATCTATTAACAATTAACAATTTGAAATAATATAACTTTTATAAATTTAAAACTAATATAAAACTGTTTGTTTAAGAAATAATTTATAGTTTATTAGTTAAAAAGAAAAGGCAATTATTGCGAATGGTATGCTCTCTTAAAGAGCCACGTTTTAAGTTTAGATTTAAAATTTGAAAGAGAAGAAGCAGATTTTATATCACAGGGTAGGTTATTCCAGAGTTCAGGTGCCACAGTTGAAAAAGCTCTCTTTCCATAGTTTTTAAGGCGATAGGATTTCTTGGTCAGTAGATTTGAAGAAGCAGATCGCAAAGAACGGACTGGCTTGTATGGCTCAAGTAATTCAGAAATATAAGAGGGAGCAACATTGTTCAAAGCCTTGAAAGTAAATAAAAGGATCTTAAACTCAATACGCTGTTCAATTGGTAACCAGTGCAAGCGATAGAGTATCGGACTGATGTGATCATACTTGTGACTTCCAGATACAAGTCGAGCAGCAGCATTCTGAATATGCTGTAGTTTTTGCACTAAACATTTGGAGAGACCATACAACAAGGAATTACAAAAATCAAGTCTAGAAGTGATAAAAGCATGAACAAGAGTCTGACATGCTTCAACAGAAATGTATTTACGAATTTTCCATATGTTTCTAATGTGAAAAAAGCAAGACTTACAAGTCTAATTCTAAGTCAATTCAAACCTAACGTATTAGTGTAACGCACACCCAATAAACACACAGAAATATTGTGTGTATATTGGGTGTGCGTTACTCTAATACGTTACGCTAATGCGCTCTCAAGTTACCAACAGCACACACAGGTCAGTAACGCTAATCCATTTATACCGGAAACTCTAAGGATTAAATACAGCACAGGAAACCCAAAGGCATTCATGATTATAATAGATTTTATTTCATTGTATAATTTATTTCATATAAAAGCGACACAAAGCCGGGCTCCCTGTGGAATGATATGCTTTTGACATAAGCCAAGCATGTATAGCCTGTACATATTTTAAGTATAGGAAGGCGACAGTCCCTACTTTTCGCGTCTCTCCCCCTTCGCTGTAATACACTGTAAAACGGATTGGTCTTTTCAACCATTAAAAATTGGTAGAAAAGTGAGTCCATAGTAATCTATAGGGAAATGGTCAAATCAACCATTTTTTATTTGGTCAAGTCAACCGTTTATAAAATTGATCAAAATAACCATTTATATTGGTTATAAAAATGGTCCAAAATAACCAATATAAATTGGTTATAACAACCAATCTTGGTTTGTTTTAACCAATTCTATTTTGGTTGAAATAACCACTTAAAATGGTCATAAATGGTTATTTTAACCAATTATAAATGCAAAACAGGATGCGTCCATAGTAACCAATTTCTTTGGTTAACAAGCAGGAATTCAACCAATTTAAAAATGGTTATAATATGATTGGTCGTTTCTACCAAATTAAACATGTTTAATACTTTTGGTTGAAATAACCAATTAATGCCGGTGTGAATATTCTTACAGACATAAAGAAATTCACAAGTTTTCCTCTGTAATTCAAACACAATTTATTAGTGATCTTGTTTACTAAATAATAATAATTCAGTAAGGAAACATATTTAGTTGGCATGAAATTACATCAGAGACAATAAAGTTGTTGTTGACATATAGAGAATAGTTTGCAAAAAAAACAATATACATGCATACAAATTAGCCTCCTCCGCAGGCATCTCTTAGTCACCAGGCTTCGCCGTCCTCGAATTTTCAACACAGGAACCCCAAAATCACGAAAATCTCTCTCGGACTCAGGAGTTGCCTGCGGAGGAGGCTACATACAAATATAATATACACTACAAATCACTTGGGGTAATCTTTGCCTTGTCAATTAGGTTTTCCACGCCACTAGACACATTTCCATACATTTTACTTCCACTTCATTTTCAAAGAAATGAAGGAAAGAAGCGGTATTAAGTTGACTTATTCTTGTAACAATTCTCGCGGTAATGAATAGACACCGATAGAGCGGTTTTCGTATGAGTGAAAAACCGGTCCGTACCGTGTCAGTACTTTAAAATGTTTCTATAAAACAATCGGACATTTTACAGTAACCATGCAGTGACTACACTCTTATACTGCAAAAACGGCTGAGTAGATACACCTCACTATATTGAGTTAGTTAATCATGCATTCAGGGTGACACTTTATAGTGAGGTTAACCCAACTCGTATATTGAGTAAAAGTGAAGCTCAACTCAATATATTGAGTGCATTGTACTCAATGGCCGTCTACATGTATGCTTACTCTCAATAATGAGTTGGGTTAACTCACTATAAAGTGTCATCCTGCATGAATGCATGATTAACTCAATTTGGTGAGGTGTATCTACTCAGCTGTTTTTTTGCAGTGAACGATAACTGCTTAACTCGACTTATTAAGCATTGAATTATAACTTACCTTTGAATATCTCTATGATAGAAACATCGAATTTTTCATCGGAGAGGTAAGTCGTTACTTCGTCGATCGACGATTCCTTGCTAAGTTGTTTTGAAGACATGCACTTGCACAGTATGTAGTGTTGGGTACCCTGTGTACCAAGCCTCGTTACCATGTATGTATTCATACAGGAGGTGAGGGTGAGAGAAAAGAAGAGGAGGAGTTGCCTGCCAAATATCGAGGCATTGGACCGCGTCCTTCACTTTGGACTTTGTAATTCACCCGGGCTCCCATGGGGAAATATTTGCTCGATAAAAAGTACTACCAGGGTAAACTGGGGAAGCATTAGTCGGAACTCAGGAAATGGCGTACGCCAATAAGTCGTACATCCCAGTGGAAAAATTAGATTGAATCTTTGAATAGAAGGATTGAATGCTTAAATATACAATTGAATGTTTGAATCTAAAGATTGAATGTTTAAATCGAACGATTGAATGCTTCAATCGAAGAATTGGATGTTTCAATTACAGCGCAACGCGTAAAAGTATGGTCACTGATAATGTATTCGCATACTTTTGTCTCGCCATCGATCCAATCAGTGTTTTGATCCGAGACAAGATAACAAAATCCTACAACGCTGATTGGATCGATTGCGAGACAGAAGTATGCGAATACATTATCAGTGGCCATACTTTTACGCGTTGCGCTGTAAGCATTTGAATGCATGTTTTATAAATTTTGGAACGAAATTCGCGCCGTACTCAAACGACCATCGGTGCAAACGGTTCTTGTTGTTGATGATCGTCAAACTGGAGGTCTTCTTCGTCCCATTACAGAGCCCATACTTCAGCACAATTCGAAATAACGAAGCCTAAAACTTTGTATCTAAGGAAGCTATTTTGATTGGGATACTCCCTTTTATTTACTATACGGGGACGTTCCGCCATAGCCTCCTCCGCATGCAACCCTGCTGGGTTTCCTTTGTCCCCTGCTGGGTTTCCTTTATCATGCGAACCGGAGAGAAATGGGCCCCAAATAAGGAAGGAGTTGCCGGCCAAATTTGAACAAGGTGTTTGCCAACTGCGCGTATCGGCTTGCGCATACCAAACAATACTAACCATGGGTAGGAATAGTATTTGCATCTTACAAATTTGTTTACTTTCTGTGATTTCTTGATCGAATAGAATGGAGTCGTTGAGAGACGAGGAGCGTGATTTACTAAGCGAAAAGTTATATAATCTGAAATCGTTAGTCGCTGATAGTTACTCTTCTTATGATATAAAATTTAAAGATTCACGAGAAATCAAGATTTTTCGTTAAATTCATGATTTTTTCGCGCTCAAATCCGCGTCGTTTTAGTGTCGATTTTTGGAACTATAATACGTCACATAAATTAGTGTTTTGGGCAAGAATTACGAATTAAACTGGTCATAATTAGCTTTACATCGATTCTAGAGATGCTAGCGGACCAAAACATGTTAAAGTTTGTTTCGATAATCGTATAGGGAACTAGTTACCAGTCCCGCACGGACAAAAAACAGGTTCACGAAATATACATTTTAAAGGGTTTTCGTGCTATAACTCGGAAAAGAGCGCGGTGTCACCCCTTTTTTATTTTATAGATGGATTTCCCTTATCAGAACTCTTCATTCCGTGAAATAAAAATGATATGGTTTTCGAGCGGAAAATGGTATTTTTCACATTTTGAGTTTATTTTTGCATCAAAATTCTCGGCATGCACGTACTTTTCGCAGTATTTTTTTAGGCCCAAAGGATTTTCTTGAGTAAAACATGGCAAATAATATGCTTGTTAGGAAAGCGTCTTTCTTTTGCAAATGCTTGTTAAAAAGTTTGTTATCGGGAAAAATAGAATAAATAGCGTTTTATGTTTCAAATTCCGACAATTTTTGTCACAAAAAATGACCAAAATGGGCCCCAGTCTACCGCCCTTATCTCCGAAACGAGCACGGTGACCCATTATTTTTATTTCAGTTTTGAACTTAACTTAGTTTGCTCTTTTTACATGAGAAGTTTCAAAAAGATCTAACGATATAATCTATGACGCCCGAACTACCTTAAAGTCGTTGAAGAAGCGAAAGAGAAACCCATAGTAATTCTTAGCCGTTATATTAATAGCGTGGTTACGAATTCCGACGAAGAAGACCTTCAGTTTGACGATCATCAACAACAAGAACCGTTTGCACCGATGGCCGTTTGAGTACGGCGCGAATTTCGTTCCAAAATTTATAAAACATGCATTCAAATGCTTAATTGAAACATTCAATTCTTCGATTGAAACATTCAATCGTTCGATGGGCTCTGTAATGGGACCGCTTCTATAATTCCTATTGTATCTAAATGACCTACCCAACTGCTCTAATATGCTTGATTTTCATCTTTTTGCAGATGATACCAATTTATTTTTTTCAAGCAAGTCACTCCTTGATATTGAGACCACAGTAAGTGGTGAACTTGAGCTAGTGCAAAATGGTTATGTAGTAATCAACTTTCACTTAATATAGAAAAATCCAACTTCGTAATTTTTCATGCACCGCAGAAAAAAATAAATTTAGAAGTGAACTTAAAATTACATGACCAATCATTTTTAATTGATGAAAATCTAAATTGTTTCTCAGATTGAAGGCAAAATCAAACGTGGTATTGGTGTAATCTCTAAAATTCGTCGCACTGTTACAAAAAGTATTCTTTTAAATCTTTATTATTCTCTAATTTATCCTTACTTAATTTATGGTTTAATAGCTTGGGGTAATACATATGACACAACCTTGAAACCACTCTTTAATCTTCAAAAAAAAGTTACAATTACCATTGTCCGTAAAATATGTAAATCTGTCCTTTATATTATAAAACACAGCATTTTGGATGTTTTCTGAAATTTGACTGACTTTAATATTGGGAATGTTTACTACTACGGGCCTGTAGCAATAAAACTATACCCTGCACTGTTCAAAACAGACGATATTCACTTTAATTTCATTTATTCTTTTCTTTTTTTTTTCCTAAGTTACATTGTGGATTAAATTATTATGATGGGAGAACAAATCAAAGAGAACCAGCTACAAAAAGCTAAAAATGCCTGGCACCATTCGTCCGATCAATACCACTGTGTGCGTCCCATTTACACAGTCGAATCAGCGGAGTACCTATTGAAGAAAATCGGGATTTTTGATGACGAGAAAAATGTCGTCATGAAAAATTCATCTCCTTTAACAATTGTTGAACTTGGTTGTGGGACAGGACTCTTAACCGCCGCTATGATGAAAGCTCTTCATGGAAAAAATGTACGCTACATTGCAACTGAACCGTTAAATGCCATGGGAAATTCGTTCATGAAAAATTACTCTGATGTGGAATTTGTGTCTTGTAAAGCGGAAACAATGCGTAAGTACTAATATTTAGAACTAGCTAGATACGATCGATATCAGTGCTAAACGCCTGACAGCTAGCGAAGAGAATTATAATTCATTGCATGGGCCTTTTGCAACAACAGGTCACGTGACCCTACCCTTTTAAATGGAGCAGCTGTATCAAAATGAACATTAGAAATCAAAAGAGCATCTCAATATTAGTAAGAAGGCGAATTCTCAGCTCATATAAAATGCAACACGACATAAATGGCATTAAATTTAAATAAATACTTTATAAGGATTTGTAGGGAAAATATGCTCTGGAAAGCAAAGCTTGGGGCCTGACGGTCACGTGACCTGTTATTATAAAAGGACCATCATTGCCTAGTCCCATTTAAACATAATCGGTCGAGGCATCGTCACCGATCGTTAATTGAAAAACAGTGACACAGGAGGTCCTGATGCAACCATTTTGGCTATAATTTCTTATTTATTAGTGGATGTTTTTTGTAGCCTTTCCAGACAGCAGTGTGTCAGCTATTATAGCAGGAGCAAGCTTCCATTGGTTTGCTACACAAGAAGCCTACAAGCAGATGAACCGAGTTCTTCAGCCAAATGGGATGATTGGTTACATCACTAATCTTCCAAGTGAAACCGACCCCGATCGCCCTGAGTGGTTCAAAGATATGTACTCACTTCTCTGGAAGAGCTATCACAAGACTGGAGCCCCATTCGAGCATGACTACAAGTGGCGGCAAGTGCTTCTATCAAGTAAGCTCTTTGAAGACTACAAAGAAGATTACAGCCTCAAATTCTTCCAAGAAATTGGTTTTGAAGATTGCATCCGGTGCTTTGGTTCTTTTGGAGGGGTAGCCTCAGGCGGTGAACAACATCGTAAAGAATTTGAGGCCAATTTGAGGAACGCACTCAAGAAGCATTTTCTTGATACCAAGTTTACTGGAATCGAGCATACTACTGAGATCTATACAGGTAGATCAATTAAGAATCAATGAAAATAACGGTCTTGCTTGTCTCAATCATTTGCAGCAAAATGTAATGATTTTTAATCATTGATATCGCTTTAAAAATCAACATCATTGTTATTAAAATGTTTTTACCATGTCTGGTTTTTTTGCTTTGAGTTTCGTTTGTCTCGTTTGCTGCTCTTGCTGTTGCTGTTGTTTTTGCTGCTCTTGCTGCTCTTGCTGCAGATGTGGTTGTTGTTGTTATAGTTGTTGTTTTTGCCGCAGTTATTCCGGTTGTTTTTGTTGCTTTAGTTGTTGTTGTTGCTATGGGTGCTGTTTTTTTAGCCACAGTTATTCCGGTTGTTGTTGATGCTTCTGTTGCTGTTTTTGCTTTTGTTGCTGCAGTTGTTGTTGTTGTTATGGGTGTTGTTTTTGTCGCAGTTATTCC
Organism: Metridium senile; assembly: GCA_949775045.1. Taxonomy (NCBI): domain Eukaryota; kingdom Metazoa; phylum Cnidaria; class Anthozoa; order Actiniaria; family Metridiidae; genus Metridium; species Metridium senile. The sequence goes on along the minus strand of OX459105.1, from coordinate 13,291,523 downwards.
GGTTGTTTTTGTTGTTGCAGTTGTTGTTTTTGCTGCTCTTGCTGCAGATGTTGTTGTTGTTGTTTTTGCCGCAGTTATTCCGGTTGGTTTTGTTACTGCAGTGGTTGTTGCTATGGGTGCTGTCTTTTTAGCCACAGCTATTCCGGTTGTTGTTGTTGCTTCTGTTGCTGTTTTTGCTTTTGTTGCTCGGCAGTTGATGTTGTTGCTATGGGTGCTTTTTTATTCACAGCTATTCCTGTTGCTGTTGTTGTTGTTTTTTCTTTTGTTGCTGCAGTTGTTGTTGTTACTATGGGTGCTGTTTTTTTAGCCACAGTTATTCCGGTTGTTTTTGTTGCTGTTGTTGTTATTCCGTTTGTTGTTTTCTATGACTGTGTGATTGTGTTTGTTTGTGTATATATATATTTAATAATAATATATTTTTATTATCTTCTCGTGTGTCACAATTATTGTGGCACTATTTACTTGAAATTTTTGTTGTGTGTGTGTCTTCTCGTGTGTTACATTTATTGTGACACTCTTTAAGTGTAAATTTTGTGTGTGTCGTTAATTAATAATAAAAAATTATTATAAAAAAAGTGTATGTATAACGTTTACTGTCCTAAAAATTCACACGACCGTGCCAGTTAGGTAGTGAAATCATCGGGTTGAGTAACCTCGAAAGCTTGAAAAGAAACTATTACGGATAAATTTTTCGAATATTCAAAGCTTTAGGCTAGGTTTACACGGGACCGGACGAATTTTTCTCCGGTCAAAAGAATGTCCTGGACATGCTGTTCACACGGAACCGAAAAATATTTTCGTCCTGTTCAGACGAATATTTGATCGGTTAGGCGTCCAAATTATTGCACGTTGAGTGCGGTCCCGTGTGAACGGAACCCGTAAGCGAATGTTTTTTGACCGGTCAAAAATTCGTCCCATCCCGTGTAAACGTAGCCTTAAATCGCCTTGGTGAGGTATTTCACTTTTTATCGATAGCATTTCATCCTGTGAATCGGAATCACTAGTTTCAGGCCTCGTCTACACGAATCCGATCCGGCTGAAACCGCATAGAAATATTTGCGTCTACACGAATCCGCGTATCCGGAGGATTCAAGTAAAAGTATGCGGCTTCGGTGACCGGATTCACTAGATTCGCATCAAAAAGTATGCGGTTTCAAAAGAATCTGGATCCGTGTAGACGTGGTCTCAAAAGAAAGAACGTATCAGAGATATCATATGTAATCATGAAAACAATGCCATTACCATATATGGTATTGTAGCCGGTGAGAAGTAACAAAAGACTTTGATTAGCGCGCGAGATTTTTTTCTTTTTTTAACAGGTTGAGATTGGAACAGAACAATAAGCGTATCTTTGATACGGAAAGCGCTTTTGACATGCATGCAATTCGAAGACGCTCGCGGCCAACATATTTCCAATAAAGAAGATGTATAATTAGTGAAGGTTAGTAAGTTTATACTGGTTGACAGAGGCCGTCGGAGTATAATAAGGGAATCAAAGCAGCAGAAGAACAAGAAGTCGAATTGAAGGAATTAATAGAAGGGAATGAAAGCAAACAAAGTAAGACAAAAAAATATGCTTAAATTTTGCCACAAAAGAAAGTGTTACCGCTGTTACCACGAAACGATGAACTTAAAGGGGGACTAGCACGAAAATGGGCCAAAAATTCAAAATTAATTCAAAATGCTTAAAAACTCGATTGTTATAATCTTTATAATATCATTAAAAAGCCACATGATTTTCTTTTGCTAAATCTAAGCGTAAGACCTTCATTTCAACGGGTGTTTTTTGACCCGCCATTTTTCAGATGTCGCTTGATCATTAACTCGGTAAAGAGCCTGGGCCGAGATCTGTGACGTCAGTTACTTGATAGAAATAAACCAACCTGAGAGAATCTGTAGGTGAGAAGCAAAACACGCGATAATTTCATAACTGATAAAAGCAGACAAACATAGTTTTTTCAGCATGCCATCAAATAGATGTGTTGTGCAGGGCTGTAGCAACCAATCCGATCCAAAAAATGGCATTTCGTTGCATCTCTCGCCTACTGACAAGACCGAATGTGCCAAATGGAAGCGCTTTGTTGACATTCACAGTGCGAACTTTGAGCCGCAAAATCGATTTGTTGTGTGCTCAAAGCATTTCGAAGGAAGCTGTTTTGAGCGAGTAATGAACGTACAAGGAATCAAGAGATTCTTAATCAAAGGGTCTGTACCCACAATCTGGTTTCCAGCCGGCGACGAAGGTCCAAATGATAACAAGTTCAGTGACAGGACACGCCGCAAGGTAGGTTTTGCTGACTGTGTAAATATTATAAATATTATAAGGTAAAGTCCTTCTCCTGAATTTTAACAGTTTTTCGAGCAGAAATTTATAGAAAACTTATTCATGTCGTTTGTAAAACTTTAATTCTGAGCTAGCTAAGCTAGCTGTTTTGTGATCGATGTTGTATTTACGCAGTGTCAGTGTATGTATATGTTCGCGTGCCTGACACTAGGTCACGAATAACTACATGTTAATTTTTAAAAAATCACTGCAGAATAGCATACTAGTTTAGTAAAACATACTTTACTTTGTTTAGCTCTACCAAATCATTCTTTTCACCGTATTAAGTCGAGATTTCCAGGCGTAAAAATAATTCGACTCCCTGACAATATTCTGTCACGCACCCGGACATATAGACACGTACTGCGTTGTATTTAACCTTACTACATGGAAAATACACGTAAATGAATAAACAAATGAAATAAACAAAATACAAAATCAAGTTGAAAAGTATGATTTTTGTAATTCACGACTTATATTTTGTACTTAGCACTGATACGGCGATGTTTGAAATCTGACGAGTCTAAGTTAGTAGTTGTTTTGTTTTGCTTCGATGAAAAATTTCCTTACAATTAGATGCTTAAAGACATGGGAATTGATCGAAGACCTACAGTGGAAGTACCCAAGGTGGCCTCTCCAGAAGAAAACCAAGTCCAAGACCAAATAGCCTCACCACAAGAACCAATAGCTGTAGAATTAACAAAAACAACAACAACAGTAGATCTAGAGTTGGAGCACCAACAAAATTCTATTGCACAGTCAGTAAGTTGACAATTCAGACATACATGAGTAACTGACCAAACTTTACTTTGTAGCTATAGAGTCTTATAACATAACACTGTGACAGTCATAAAACTCAAATATTCCTTTGATTAATCCTGTAGATATCAAACCTAAATCCTAGTCCTACATCAACAGTAGAGTTGGAGCTCCCACAAGTTTCTATTAATACACAGTCAGTAAGTTGACAATTCAGACACATATAACTGACAAAACTTTACTTTTTAGTCTTAATTTGCTCAGTTGTTTAAAAGTTATGTGGTGCTATGAAACAACTCAGTAACTACATAGCACAAAATAGTTCTTTTATATTGAATAATTAATTTTGGACCATGCAGTTAGTACTTTCATAAAACTCACATATTTCTTTGATTAATCATGTAGGTATCAAACCTAAATCCTAGTCCTACATGTAGCAGTGCCAGCAGTCCTGTAGATAACAATCAGCATGATCTTAAGACAAAAGTAAAAAACCTGCAAACCAAAATCCGCAGAATGAAAAAAAGTGAATCAGATTTGCTGAGTGCATTGGCTACCAACACAAAAAAAGCCCCAGTGGTCTCAACAAAAAGTAAGAAAACAATGTACACAAAGTACATAATTGATAATGACAATAGATATAAAAATAACTGATAAAAAAAATAAAATGGATTATAATAATTATGATGACAGCAAGAAAAAATATAATTAATGATGACAATAATGATAATAAATGTATTTCTTTTTCTAGCTACTCAGACTTATCCATATGATTTTCCTGAAAAGGAAAACAAGAGGCAAACATCTGATGAAGAATGGGTTCCCAGTGACAATGAATGTCCCGTGGAATTGCTCGACATGGAAGGGCAACATACCCTTGAAGAAGAGCCAGAAGAAATACCGGAGGATAATGACCAACAGTATATAGATTATGGAGACGACGATGAAACTATAGCTCAAAAAGTCACATGTAACACCAGGTTTGCTATTTATTCAAATTAAAAACAAGATTATTTATTAAGAATTAATGATTGTGTGTTCCAGTGTTTAACCCCTAGCTTTATAGCAGTATACATATATATAGTGCAAACACTAAATGTCTACAATATAAATTGTAGAAAATAGTACTATATTATGCTAATTCTATTGTTTATACAGTACTATGTAGTAGTGAATAGTGCAAAGTATTCCCCACATTTAATGTTTGCAATCTAATACTTGCATTAAGATATGCAATAAAATACTTTTACATGCTACAATTAAAGTTACATTTCTATTTAATTAATACAATGTAGTCTGCTATTTTCTTTTCATCTTTAGATTGGACACAGAAGAAAAGGATGCCCGCAACGAACCAAAAGCAATTGTTTTCCTATCTAAGCTACTAGTTCTTTTCCAGTTCTGTCGGTACTGCTTCTGTCCAAAACCTGATATCGACATCAAGCAAAGTGGAACATACATTGTAATAACTTCCAAATGTCAGAAATGTGAGAAGGTTTATATCTGGGAAAGTCAGCCCAAAATACTTGGAAGGATTCCTGCTGGCAACTTACTGCTGAGTTTTGCAGTTTTGTGTGCAGGAGCATCCATAAGAAAAGTTTTGCTTGTACTCAAGCACATGAATCTGTTAGTTTATCATGAAACAACATATTACTACCATCAGCGCCATTTACTTATACCAAGTGTTGTTACATTTTGGCGTTCGTACAAGCAAAAATTGATTGACAGTATAGATGGAAAAGAAGTAGACCTGGCTGGTGATGGGAGGCATGATTCCATGGGGCATTCTGCAAAATACTGTACATACTCAATCTTATGCTGCACTATTGGCCTTATTATTGATGTTCTTTTAATTCAGGTATTTTAACATTGATTTTTAAAGTCATGTTTAAAGTGAACTAATTATACAACAGTATAAACTATGGCCTTCCTGTGTGTCTCCAACACTTTAAAGTACCAGTAGTTATGTGTGGCTGAAGACTGTCACTGTGATTCATTTCTTGGGTTGTACAAAGGATGTTGGATTCATGGTTCACTGATCACCTAACAAAAAATATAGAATTAAGAATAAATAAGTTATTAAGTGATTTTATTTTCAGGCTAATGAAGCTGGTAGCAGTACTGCTATGGAATTTTTAGGGCACCAAAGGGCATTTGCCTACTTGTTCACTACTGGAATGATAATTAAGTCATTCATTTCTGATCGACATAAGTCTATTGGAAAATGGATGCGTGTAGAATGTCCCAAAATGTGTAAAGAACTTGGGAAGCCTGTAGTACATCATTTCTATGACCTTTGGCATGTTGCAAAAAGTAAGTAGTTATGCCACACCTACATTTACACCCATAGTAGGCCAGAGAAACAACAAAGTTTCAAATAAATCACAGTGATGTAATTTTCAAAAAGGATCTTGTCAACCTCCTGATAGCTCAAATTCATTTTTGCATTGTGTAACATATATGCCCTAACGTATTACATGTCTGCATACCGCAGATAAAATTGTAAACTTATATATTTGTTTCTATTATAAGAAATCCAGAAGATACTTATCAAATTAAGTAAAGAGAAATCATGTGAACTAATTGGGCGGTGGAGAAAAAAGTGTGTCAGACACTTTTATTGGTCAGTAACAACAACCAAGGAACTTCTGGGCGAGGTTAAACTAGCAAAATTTCAAAGTTTTTTCTCACATGTGATAAATGTCCACAAAGAATTGCCAAATCGCATATTTAATGCTTGTGCTCATGATCCTCTTACCAAAGAAAGGGTCTGGATGACAAAAGGTAATATTAAAATGCATTTGTATCAGCTACAATGCATTTTTGGCAGAATTAGAAGTTTGTTTGTTCAAATTAATTGCAGGATCAGAAGCATATGGAAAACTTGTTGATGCCCTAAGTACAACCAATATTACAACAGCAATAAAAAAGGCCTCTTCAAATGGTCAGACAAGTTATTTAGAAGGGTACCACTCGGTAATAAATCAATTTGCCCCTAAAATGTTGGCGTACTCTTATCTTGGAATGCTAAGCAGGTACTAGACTATACAATGTATAAACAACTAACTACTTACCTGTCAGTAATAATAACACCCAGATCTTCTATTGTTCATCATCTTCCTCATCCAAATCCTGTTGAATAACAAAAAAGATAATTGATTCCAATCCATTGATATGATTCGTTTATTTTAGATCATATCTGGCAGCACTGCATTTTAATTATAATGTGAAAAGAGAGTCAGTAGTAAATGATCATGGTGAAGCCAACCTCAGAGTACACTATCCAAAATACAAGTATGGAGAAGCAACAGTCAAGGAAGAAAAAATACCACAAAAATTTGGTAAATTTACTTTAAAAAAAAAAATATCATTTAAAAAAATACTTGCTGGTAGTACTACAATTATATCTGATATTCATTGACAGGTTATGTTGATGAGATTTATATGACATTGATCACAACACCAAGAGACAAGTTAAAAGAGATGGAAATTGAACTAGACAACAGTGTTCCTGGGCCAATGTGCTTTGGATTAGATAAAGATTCCAAACTAGATGCCATGGCTAAATACAGGCAAAGAAAAGCAAAAGCAACAACAATAGTCCCACCAACATGTACAGGTATGTAATATATAAAATACATAGATAACCACAATAAACATTTTTCATGTGTATTAATTTTGTAGATGAACAACTTCGACAATGGACGACTATTGGACCAAAACAAAGAAAGGCACCTTCATGCAAAAAATGTGGACAGCCAATGAAAGGGCACAACAGAAGCCAGTGTCAGCAACAGACATAATAATCATAACATGGGGACAAATACAAGGAATTAGTTTAAAAAAAATTATTGATAACTTGAAATTGATTTTTGAAATTTTTGAAATATCTATTCAGTGAGGATTTGTTGATATTGTGACCGAATAATAGTTGTTTTAAATGTTTTTGTTTTTTCTGTTCATCAACACCATCACTATATCATATCAGCTATAATCAAATATATGAATGTTTACCTCTGAGTCATTCTGTTCTTCATCATCTTCCTCCTCGAAGCCCTTGTATTGTCCATCTTCAGATGGGAACTGTTTTCTGATCTTATCATAGGCACAGCAAGGTAAAGGAAGCCTTCTTGATTTGCCAATATACTCCCATACCAGTCTTATAAACTGGCGGTAAGCTACTGATCGTAAGAACCTAGAAATGTAAATGGTTGATTATAAAGTGTGACCACACTAAAAAGAAATAAAAAAATAATGGACATGTTCATGTAGATGAAACTGGCATCTCAAGTTGTGTGTATAAGCACTATATAAATACAATAAATTATTTTTCTTGACAAATGAACAACAAATAAATAATAAAAAGTAAGTAATAAATACAGTAGAGACCTCGATCACAATCAATTTATTGTTCAAACAATTCAAAATCCCTAAATAATTTATTGTGTCTGCTCTTGAATACACGAGAGAGAAATGTGAAATTCGACAAAAACTCTAAAGTTGGTTCATGGTTTTATTTTCCACACAATAAATTTACAAACAAGAAATTAAGATAATATAGGAAAGTGGTTAACACTAGTATCAAACACCCTTACTCTAAATACAAAACAGTAAAATTTACAGGTCACAGAAACAATGGCAATTACAATCTGAAATTAATAGTTACAATGAAGTTATAATGAATAATCTATATATTAGGTATAGTATACAAATACGAAAAAAATTTATCAAATATCTAAAAGCTAAAAGGCCCGACGGTTTCAACATTTGCTTCAACATCCTTTCGATTTTGATTCAACACTGATCCAACACGTTTCGACAATGTTGAAAGAGTTTAAATCAACAAAATTGAACGAATGTTGAAGCAAATGTTGAAACCGTTTGCCCGGGCCTTAAAGTCAAATATATCTTACTTGTGTTTGTCAACGCGATTTTCCTCGTACATAACAGTATAGCGCTTGTTTTTCCGCGTTTTCAATCCGATGGCGGCTATCTGGAGTACCCACTCATCTAGACAGCCAGATGAGAAGCCAGGGTGATCTGTTATACATGCTGGCGGTTCTTCGACGAGCTCTGCTAGCCTTTCTTGACACCGATCGATGTCGCAACAACAAAAGCATTCCTCCGGCTTTGTTATCAACTCCAAAGAGCAGTGTGTACACTTGCACCTGTGAAACAGTAAAATTGCTGTAAATAATTATCAAAAAAAATACACAAAACCATTCATTTTAAGGTAAGAAATCGATGGTAAGTATTATAAACATACCACGAATGAACGTCTTGCTCTTCATAACGTCTCTTTAGCATCGCTTCTTCCTCTTCTTCGGCGGCTAAAGTTTGTCTATATAACTCGTTCTCCTCTTCAGTAGCGATCGGCTCTATGTCCTCATCGTCCTGAGAGAGAATGTTTTCACCTGGGTTCATAGTAACGCTTTCTGAATCGCTCGAATAGTCAGTACTTTCTGAATCAGAAGCCATGTTGTATGCCAAGTCTATCAAGTAACTGACATCACGCGCAGACCGCTGTACAAAAAAATGCGGGCCAAGTAGGCGACAGTCCAGCGATGGCGAATAGGTGTTCAAAGTAGGTTTAATGACAATTTTTGTTAGGTAAATGCATTAAAACACCATTTTTTTTGGCAAAATAAGAAGGAATTACTTATTTTTCATCATTTAAAGCTAAAAAGGTTATGTTAAATTGCAGTTCACTTTCGTAGTATTCTTGTGCTAGTCCCCCTTTAATAAAATATTGTCTCTATATTAGTGTTTGCAAGACTGATTAATTTTAAATACTAGTAAGGAAAATGACTCTAATTCTGTGAGCTTAGGCATAACAACCTAAATGAGTCTTCAGTCAGTCGGCAGTCAAACACTTACCATCGAGTGTAATGCATGCATGTATTTTAATGTTTCACTTGACAAATTCCTGAAACATTCATTGATATAATATGACAGATCTGTGCAATGGTTTATTACAGGACTGTAATCGTACAGTTATTAGATAAAAAACGAAAATGTAAATAAGCAAAGAGAGTTCTCACATGCACACTTGTCTCTCACGGCGTCTGAGCAATAATCTGCTATAAATTTGGCCAAGAATAGCAAGAATTGAAGCTTTCCAAAACTTTTAGCAAAATGTGTATTATAACGAAAACACAACGAAATTTACCGGGAAAGTTGTAATATATATCAAATTCGTTCAGACAGTTTTTAAATTTGTGCTCGGCCGGCAAGTTGATACAATTATATGCACATTTGTTTGATATTAGATTAATGGCTTTCTAATTCTGCAACACGTTACATGTCTTTCTAATTAAGTTATTTCTTTTAGAATCTATAAAATACATTAAGCAACAAATTAAAGATGGGAGTCTTTCGAAGTACAGACTTCATCTTTACAATCACAATTATATTTGTACATGTACTTTATTGAAGACACAGAAATGGAAACTAGCGAGTAAACTAGTATAGGCTGCGTCGGTGTTTGATACACCTATTTCCAAAAACGTTGTCAGAAGGAGATCTGAATCTGCAATCTGAGACCGAAATGAATTGGCCCTGGTTTTTTTTTTTCGCTTAGCACCTTCAGATTTATATTTACAATCGCCATATCCGAAGCCAGAAAGTGCACGCAAACGAATTCATAAATGAGAAAAAACTGTCGTATCCCAGAATTCATTTTGGTCTCAGATTGCAGATCTCCTTCTGACAACGTTTTTTGAAATAGTTTTATAAACGATGAGTCAGAAGACAGACGACAGAAGACAGAATTATCTGATCGAGTCAAAATAAACGACATAGATCAACTCTCCGTAGTAAATAAGGTAGTGAGACCACTAAATTTGGCTTTGTGAAAAGAAAGGGACTTTATCTATCGAAGGACTCCAGTGTTGTTGTTGTTTACTAACAGTTCTTATTATGCTTCAGGATGGCGATCATTGCGATAATTACGTTTTTGTAATAAGTACTTTTTCGAAGTTTTTTGTTAAAAATACGACAGTGTCGAATAGTTTTGTAAAAAAAATATTAGAACGTTTTGCGCTAGACACATCCTTTGAAAATTTAACTCTGGAGTCCCTTTGATGGTTACCAGTCGTTTCGCCGACATGGCAGTTCGCCGACACTCGAGTCGATTCGCCGACACTATAAAACCAGTTCATCCAAAAAACCATTGGTTCATCCTTTATGCGATATGTTGATTTCAAATACTACTGATGCCATGCAGAATTTCAACATGATACGACCTCACTTACAATAAAATCATCCATAACATGGCCTAAACATTTTATTTTCCTTTTGTAGACACACTAAGCTTACAAGATTTTGATTAAACATTAACTAAACACTACGGACGGATCGACTCAGAGTCCGGGCGGATCTTGCTTTACCGTAAAGTCGGCGAAAGTTCATGGTGTTACTCACATGTAATCTCGACGTTATATTGCGATAACACGCTTAAATGTTTCATTTTCGACCTTAATACGCTCTATGAAACCATTATTTTTAAGAGTGAGTCTGCATGAAAACCATGCAGATGAGTCTACACAGCACATAACAAATTTTCTTCAAACTTGTCTGTATTATACATCTTAGTTTACTTATTACTTTGGGCTTTAAATTAAAAAGGCTTAAAGTTACAACCGTTTGAGTATTTTACCCTAAAAACGGTCAAAATTTGCATAAAATGTAAGGTTTTACGGCCTCGTATTTCCGTAAGAATATTGACGTTAGAATATTATATCGCTCTGACTAGTTTTTTGCTAACTTTAAAGCGCTGTAAAATCGTATGGATTTATTAGAAAGTAGCCAAAAAATAGAAAGTATTGTTTCTTAGACCTTGTTTGCTGTAGATAAAGGAAGTTTTTTTTTTTTTTATTATAGGCACTTTAGCTTTAGGATGCTGTGGCCATTGTTCTTCAAATATTCTTGAAACTATGAATCATAAAGAAAACAAAAGACTGTCAAGTTCCTTTCATTCAATTTGAGTATTTCAGTCTGCTCCGAATGGGCGAAATCAAGTCCATAAGCTTTAACTTCCGCAGATGAACTTGGCTATTTAGCACTGATGAATGCGCACGGACACAATCAGTTAAGTTAACTACAATGAAACCAAGAACACCATATCTATTCTGTTTGGTGTTGTTCCTTCGAGGAAATGTTACTGAAGAAAAGAACAGTCACTGCAACATCCCGAAAACAAGTTTTTGCAGGGTTGGGGTGGAAAGTACAACAGTGGCGAAATGTAAAATTACAGCCATCTGTCAGCTGGGGCATCTTTTAGCTGATAACACTAATATCACTAAATTGTAAGTAAATCTACAATAATATATACAGTATATATGTCCATGAAATTAAATTAAATTGCTACTGTACAAAAGTTCATATTGTAGTGACTATTATATAGGTCTATAAGCAAACCTGAAAATGATATCGATCCTGCACTGCCTCGAATGCAGAAATATCCTGCACCGACAAATTGCCCAACCCTCCCCATCAATTTTCTAAAGACCCGTTAAACAGCTTAAACATTTGATTCGACATTGGTTCGGTTGTTTTGAACGCTGTAGAATGTTTGGCAAACGGTTTCAGCATTTGCATTCAACAAAATCGAACGGATGTTAAAGTAAATGTTGAAGCCGTTTGCACGTGCCTTAATGGCATGTACCTTATATATAGTCAATACCACAACAAATAAAGTTGTTGCTAGACATTGCTTCTTTTTGTATTTGTTTTACAGATATTGATATTGACTAAATAGAAAAAACAATAAAAACTGTAATTTCACATACAAATATTTTCATGAGCCGCTTTCACACTACAAGACAGACAAATCATACATTATTACATACAATTCATCTTGTGTGAAAACGTGACGAATTTGATATGAGTCGACATAGTTTTTAGACTTCACATTAGAATAACAAAAGATTTGTTCATCCTGTGAAAAGGACCATCCAATTGTTTGATAATGTGCACATTATCTAGCCGTTTTCAATTTAAATCATATCTAAGAATTATTTACCTCTCTCTATTAGATGACATATTTGCATGATGTTGACTTATACTGCACTTGGTCACTGGTTCGCCAGTGTCCTTGTCACAAATGATTTTACTATATTTATTTTTATTCATTAATTTAGCTAGTTCTTTTTAACAATAATTATCTCAGTTTCACGTTACATGTAATTTCCTGTTATGTTTATGTAGTATTTCAGCCGGGAGACGCCTTGCGAGTCCCGTTCGCGCTTCCCCCTTTGGGTGATCCAAATGTTTAGTGCTGTAAATTGTCTTTAATTTGTACGTAGTAGTTATCACTCAATAAAATTGTTGAAAAAAAAAACTACTTGAGTTATCACCACCTGTCAAAGAATTCTAAAGAATATTGTAAAAAGAAACGTGAAAAGGACAATTGATGATTTACAAGACGTACGTGTTTATCACTTATGCCACTTTATGTCCAAGTACTTGTAGGATATTAAAACATCAAATGTCGCCTCAAAATGAGCTCTTTGCACGGAAGCATTTTACACCTGTGTCAAAAAAGTTGTCGGAGCGAACCAAGTACGGCCAACTGCTATTGCACGACCGAAACGAATTGTGGTTACACATGTATGCTACAATTTCGATCGTTTTTCTGGATACTAGCCTTTTCTTTTGAAGCTGTTAGAAATCTGTAAATGCCCGGCAAGCCTCACTCTGATTTGTGGTGCTTTTGTTTTACTAAGACAAAGCTATAGTAAGGCACACAGTGCATTTTCATACATTAAGTAGTATTTGCTTGAGAAATGTCTATTATATGAATTTTATTAACTAACTGGGGCTGGTATTGTGCAGTAATTTCGTTTTCTGCTATTAAAAAGGCACGAGAATACGCTAATACGCATGCAAAGTAGCCATATTATTTTATGTCATGGATCCGATTTTAGAGCTCTATATTGTGTAATTGCAATTTTTTAGTTAAGGTATCAGGAGGGGTTGGGGACCTCTACTGTCTCTACTCACGCAAACTCAAATTATGCGCAAGCTTTGTAAAATATCCCAGTAAAAGTATATATTTTTTGAGCTGAATAAATGTAGTTTGTGAAAATTAATTCAAAATGTTCATTATTTAAAACGACAAAAAGATATTCCGACTAAAGCGTGTTTTGACCGTACTTCGTTTGAAAAGAAGAAAGCGCTCTAGTTCCCTTGCAATTCAATGGTTCAAACTTTGCACAAATGTGAATCAAATCTGGAACCAAAAAACGGTGCCAGCGATTTTTCATTTTCGTTTTCGTTGTTGAGATATTGCTTAGTTTGTACACTTATACGTGATAAATTCAAAAATCGATATTTGAGACTCAATAGCGGCTGATCTGGAGCAGTTATGAGAAATCGCAGACACCGTTTTAGAGATTTATGTATTAGGAGTCTGCTAACGTGATGTTTATCACTGAGACGGAAATCTTGACAGAGTTCGAGCTTTTCAAACGAAGTACGGTCAAAACACGCTTTAGTCGGAATATCTTTTTGTCGTTTTAAATAAAGAAAATTTTGAATTAATTTTCAAAAACTACATTTATTCAGCTTTCAAAAAATATATACTTTTACTGGAATATTTTACAAAGCTTGCGCATAATTTGAGTTTGCGTGAGTAGAGGTCCCCAACCCCTCCTGATACCTTAAGTTACTCAACTTTTTCTGAAGAATTGACAATGTTTTTGTTCATATGTAGAGTTCTGTCATACAACGATCAGCTTCAAGAGGTGGCTGAGAGGTCCTTCATGCCATACACTCGACTTATATTGTTGTAAGTAGACTGAAAACATTGGGACTGCATGTCAAATCAGGTATATATGCCGGCCAAGAGGATTGTATTAAGAACCGGAGGCAAATTTGGGAATAAGGTTTATCGCCTAAGAGGATTGAATTTGGAAAACATAAAGGGAAGCAAATAGGTATATCTCACAAATTAAAAGGATTTTATTAGAGCATCATGATTAAGGTCTATCTATAAGTACTAGGAATATATTTGGAAACTATTGAGGCAAACGAATAGGATGTGATGAAAATTGTTTCAATAATACTTTTTATTTTCAGATCTTTGGCTTATAACAACATCATTGTGCTGACTTACGAAGCGTTTGCCGGCCTTGACCGTCTAGAAATACTGTAAGTTTCCGTACAGAATAGAATGTTCAATCATTTGAAAGTGAATTTCGGGATCTTTGATTGGTTCCCAGATTAAAGGATATCTATCCTTCACAGGCATAAAGCATGTTTAAAAATACACAGAATCCTGAAAACTGAAAAGTGTATACTGAAAACCACCGTTGTAAGACCTAGCAGAATTATGTTTTTTTTTGTTGATTTTCAGTTCACGTGGGCAAAAGCTGGAATATCGAGAATTGTGTTGCAAAGCCTTTTTATAGAATAAATATACCTCTTAACTTTCTTTGTTTGTTTGCCCATTTCAGATGCAACCACTGGGAGTCGATTTATTGATATGTTAATGTTCCATATGTTAATATATCTGTTTTAAGTGCTGCTCCTATCGTAATATCGTTACTTCTGAATCTTGTGGCTAATTTAAATCAGGAATTTGCTCAGGTTTATACATGTATTTAAACTTTTTACTAGGATTTATACAATATTATATACACTATTTTAAGCATTAAAGCGTCATTCTTTGCTTACCCATTTCAAAAGTAATATGATGCAAAGTTTGGATGTTTTCATATGTTAATTTTTTTATATCATAAAAGAAAATTTATCAAAGGGATGCCATGCTGTCTGAATTAATTCGCATACAAAGGTGTTATCGACTGACGCCAAATCTAAAAACAGATGATATTAATGAACAATTGCCGGACTGATTCCTGATTGATATACTTTCAGAAACCTGACTGGAAACCCACTTCGATCTTTTACTGGAAAGCTGACAGGCCTATTCTCCTCTCTTGCAATCATAGACGCTACTGGTGTCGTGGACTGGAAACCAGAGAAAAGAATGTTGGAATTGCCCATGCTGAGAAGTGTAATTGGGTTCTCTTGGTCAGCGGAATGTAGGGACTGTTTGTTGTTTCGTCTAAATAACACGTGGTCAGCTAATCCTCACAAATCTCGGCTAACATTTGGATGCAAAGTCAATCATTACAAATTGAACATGTTTTCTGATACTGCTCGCTACCTAAAAAACACGCTTTTCAATTTCCGTTGCAAAGTTAACACTAACCATCCTTCTCTTACAAAAGAGGATCAAAACTTCCACTGCAAAACAGGACCGCGAAAAGACCGTAATAAGCTTTATGTGCATGGGTATTCTACGAACATATGCTGGGACGGCCAGTTAATAGCAATGTCCTGTATTGCAGTTTTAGGGGCTTTCACTGCTGTTATAAATCTTGTAGTCTTTGTCAATATTTTGTCTTCGAAAGCACTCCGTAAGAATGTATCAATGTTATTTGTGAGTAATTTGGCAATCAGTGATTTTTTGGTGGCAATTTATGCAGTATGCATTGCTATTTATTGGAATTCTTATCCGTTTCGACAACTTTCTTTTATCCTTCGAATCGAATGCTATAAGGTTGGTGTTTTGTGGCTGTTAGGACAATCCAATTCAGTAACCACATCTCTTCTTTTAACCGTAGAAAGATATCTTGTTCTGATCTTCACTATGAATCCAGCTCTAAGAATTTCGAGACGTTTAGCCATTGTTCTTTTGATGTTCTTTTGGTTCGGTGCATTTGTCATGGCCGGGTATTCAATGATTGACAATTTGTATCGTTCGTCACTTCTTTGTGTTCCCATATCATTGAGCGTAAGCCCATCACTGTATGATATTGTTGTCTTTACTTTTGTGATAGGATCCCTCACCGGAGTGTTTTACATCGTCATTTTCATTCTATATTTACATATATATATCAATGCCAAGCGATCACAGCAAAATGCAGGCGTGAAACGGGAATCCAAGCTTGCCAAGCGAATTGCTATTATGATTTTCACCAATCTATTTTTCTTTGTTTTGCCGCTTGTAATTAGTGCTGTAGCTACAGGGCTGAGAACTTCGCTTATCCGTCCCGCTGTGAAAGAGATCGTATCCCGTGTTTTGCCTTGGTTAGGTGTATGTATCAACTCATTTTTGAA
Organism: Metridium senile; assembly: GCA_949775045.1. Lineage (NCBI taxonomy): Eukaryota > Metazoa > Cnidaria > Anthozoa > Actiniaria > Metridiidae > Metridium > Metridium senile. The sequence continues at coordinate 13,275,316 of OX459105.1, read as the reverse complement.
TCCTCTTCTTTATGCCTATCGTGCTGATCGGTTTATGCAAATCCTAAGGAACAGACTTAGAAACTATAGACAATGGCTATATTCTCTAGTGCGATATAACACTAACACTAACACTAACACTAACACTAACACTAACACTAACACTAACACTAACACTAACACTAACACTAACACTAACACTAACACTAACACTAACACTAACACTAACACTAACACTAACACTAACACTAACACTAACACTAACACTAACACTAACACTTACACTAACACTAACACTAACACTAACACTAACACTAACAATGACACTAACACTAACATGCACTAACACTAACACTAACACTAACACTAACACTAACACTAACACTAACACTAACACTAACACTAACAATAACACTAACACTAACACTAACACTAACACTAACACTAACACTAACACTAACATGCACTAACACTAACACTAGCACTAAAACTAACACTAACACTAACATTAACATTAACACTAACATTAACACTAACAATAACATTAACACTAACACTAACACTAACAATAACAATTGGCCATGTTCTAAATGACGAGGGGCAAGGAGGGGACTGGGTACTAGTTTCAAGATGCAATGCAATTAAGAAATATAGCCCATAGCATGAAAGAGCACATCAAAATATACAATATTACAGAATTACATTATATTCTGTTGAATAATGACCAAGTAGCAGCCTTTCAAATATGTGAAAAATTATAAAGAAATGTATAGTTTGGAGGGACAGCTGTCCCTCCAAACCATACATTCCTTTGTAATTTTATGGATGTTTGAGAGACTATTGCAATGGAAATATACAACCAAATAGCATCAAAATTTGTGATATGGTATATGTTGATGTGCTTTTTCATGTTATGTAGTTTATTTATTAATTGCATTAATTCTAGAAACTAGTAACCAGTCCTCTCCTAGCCCAGCCTCGTTTAGAACATGGCCAATAACACTAACACGAACAATAACCACAACCATAAAAATGACCATGACCATGACCATGACCATGACCATGACCATGACCATGACCATGACCATGACCATGACCATGACCATGACCATGACCATGACCATGACCATGACCATGACCATGACCATGACCATGACCATGACCATGACCATGACCATGACCATGACCATGACCATGACCATGACCATGACCATGACCATGACCATGACCATGACCATGACCATGACCATGACCATGACCATGACCATGACCATGACCATGACCATGACCATGACCATGACCATGACCATGACCATGACCATGACCATGACCATGACCATGACCATGACCATGACCATGACCATGACCATGACCATGACCATGACCATGACCATGACCATGACCATGACCATGACCATGACCATGACCATGACCATGACCATGACCATGACCATGACCATGACCATGACCATGACCATGACCATGACCATGACCATGACCATGACCATGACCATGACCATGACCATGACCATGACCATGACCATGACCATGACCATGACCATGACCATGACCATGACCATGACCATGACCATGACCATGACCATGACCATGACCATGACCATGACCATGACCATGACCATGACCATGACCATGACCATGACCATGACCATGACCATGACCATGACCATGACCATGACCATGACCATGACCATGACCATGACCATGACCATGACCATGACCATGACCATGACCATGACCATGACCATGACCATGACCATGACCATGACCATGACCATGACCATGACCATGACCATGACCATGACCATGACCATGACCATGACCATGACCATGACCATGACCATGACCATGACCATGACCATGACCATGACCATGACCATGACCATGACCATGACCATGACCATGACCATGACCATGACCATGACCATGACCATGACCATGACCATGACCATGACCATGACCATGACCATGACCATGACCATGACCATGACCATGACCATGACCATGACCATGACCATGACCATGACCATGACCATGACCATGACCATGACCATGACCATGACCATGACCATGACCATGACCATGACCATGACCATGACCATGACCATGACCATGACCATGACCATGACCATGACCATGACCATGACCATGACCATGACCATGACCATGACCATGACCATGACCATGACCATGACCATGACCATGACCATGACCATGACCATGACCATGACCATGACCATGACCATGACCATGACCATGACCATGACCATGACCATGACCATGACCATGACCATGACCATGACCATGACCATGACCATGACCATGACCATGACCATGACCATGAAAATGACAATGACAATGATAATAACAATGTAAAAGACAATGACAATGATAATGACAATAACAACGACAATGACAACGACAGTACAACGACATGGACATGGACAATTATACTAATCATAACATTTACGTATAACAATAACGTTAACGTATAACAACAACAATAACAATAACTATAACATTAACAATAGCGATGTGAATAATGATAACAATAGCGATAATTATCATATCAATTCTGTAATTATAATCACTAGCCAATCCTGCAATCGAAATGGCTCAAAAATGCGTGATTTTGAAATCATTAATTTTATTGTAATGGAATATTGATACAATCCTTTTGAAATATTGCATCATTTTTCTAAAAACAGCCGACGTCATTTTTTATTCAATCACATCAAAGAATCAAAGAAACCATTTGAATTTACAATATAATCATAACATTGATTATGACGTCATAATGACCAATTTCTGCCATCAAAATAACAATAACAAAATTGGTGACAATGTTTCTCTCCATTGCTAAAGTTTCAGCAAGATGTACTTAAAACATAGAAAGTTATTTAAAATTGAATATTAAATGATCGATTTTGGGGGTGTTTGGCCCCACCGTGCCATTTTATAATCACTAGCAGATCTTGCAATCTGATTGGCTTAAATGTTCGCAATTATAGCATTTATTATATCCATTTTGAAACCACAAACAAATAATGTCTCTGATTGGCTCTCAGCAGCTATGGTACGAGCATGAATTGCACTATTTTTTTGAAATTCTTGTACCATTTGTATAAAGCGGCTATTTTTTAACACCTACTTTATATTTATCACAGATTTAGAGTTTATTTTGTTTGAATTCAAAATATGGATATAACAATGTGATAATTGAACTTCGTGTCGTGCAATTTTGGTCTGCTACGCGGTCGTGTGATTTTGTCAGGTTTGATATCAGACCAAGTTGCACTCCACTTAGTTCAATTACCAATATTAATTGCACTAATTATATCGTGTGGTGCAATTTTGGTTTGAAATCATACTTGTGATTAACAAATCGCACTCCCGCTGCGCGGTCGTGCAATTTTGTAATCACTCGTATATTATTTCAGACCAAGTTGCCCTCCACTCAGTTGTATTACCAGTTGTATTATAAATTTCACTTTACTCATTTATATCACCGATCAATCAGGATAATGACAACGAAACCTTTGAGACACCCATCTAAGGTCATCGCTGAACGGTGGAGGCGTTATTTGGGTGATTTAGAAAGGAATACGAAGAAATTCGTATTACCCACAGTTCCTTTCGGTCGTGCTTAATTCAAAAAAGGCTTAAGGGGCGAACAGCGATTGATTGCCAATCACCAATTGCAATCGCCGTTCGCCCCTTCAAACTTTTTTAATTAATTGTATAAAGTAGCTAGCTGAGCGATCGAGCGGTAGTGTGCGTGATCATAGTGAGCTAGAAAAGATGGTTAATTTACAACTAGCTATCATGTGTCTTCTCCTGGCTTTCCTCCAATCGCCTCTCTCTTAATATAGACAAATCTAATTTTGTAATCTTCCATCCACCTCAAAAGAAACTCTTACACAACCCTAATATTCATATAAATCATATTCCCTTGAAACGCAAAGATAGTGTTAACTACCTTGGCATTTACATTGACTCTCATTTAAACTTTAAATCTCAAATACAAAACATCTGTAAGAAGATTAAAAGAAGCATAGGTATATTGCTAAAACTACGATGGTATGTCAACACTAAAATACTTATACAACTTTACTATACTCTCATATACCCCTATCTAACTTATGGTATTTTGGCTTGGGGGAACTTATAAAACATCTCTTCAACCATTGGTCATTATTCAGAAAAAAGCTGTTCGTATAATTACTTTTTCATCATTCGACCAAACAAGTAGTCCCCTTTTCAAGAAATTAGGAATACTAAAACTATCAGATCTTGTCTCTTTTAATAATGCACTCTTTATGCATGATTTCCATCATAACAAATTACCCAATGCATTTAATAAATTCTTTACATTAGCACTAAATAGACATCATTATAATACAAGATTTGCTGCTAAGCAATCTTTTTGTGTACCAAAAATAAGAACAAACTATGTAAAATTTTCTCTGCGTTTTCAAGGACCTGAAATATGGAATAAATTAGATTCAAATATAAAATCTAAATCTAGTAGAGCTAATTTTAAATCAAACTTGCTCTCTAAGTTTGTTAACCAATACTAAATTAACATTAATTAATTATTAACATCTCAAATGTAATATCCTCATCTCTTTGTTTGTATTGTTTGTTTTGTATTGTTTGTTGTTTGTTTATTTGTCTGTTATACTTGTGTCCCTGTATATGTCTAGTTATATGTTTTAAACTACCTTTCTAAGACAAACTTCTTTAATTTTCTTCTTTCAAAAAAATCTGACTCCACACTTGCACTTCAACCTATTAGAATGTCTGGCTTGTTTAACTCACGTTATTCCAGATATCCTTCACCTGTCTTGTTCTCAGATAAACTTTACCACATAAACAAAATTTTCTCTCATAAATCACAACATATACTTTCTACTTATGATATAGTTTTCCTTGTATATTTTATGAATAATCACTTATTACTATTTATTCACTAATTAATATTACATTATATAGTATTTAATAGTATATTGTATATAATTATATATGTTTATGTAAATCTTGTAAATATCATGGTGAAAAAATAAATTGAATCTTGAATCTTGAATCTTGAATCATATCTGAATTGACCATTATACATTACTACTAAAAAGAAAACTTTTTCTATAAAAGTCAGGTTGTAAAATTAATAACTACGTAAACATTTAATTAGTGAGCCTGAAATGAAAGTGAAAAATTGTTCTTTGTTATTAAATAAATATTGTGTATGTTTGGATTGATGTTGCAATGCATGCAAATTCGGACAAGTTTTACGTAAATAATCAGTTACATCTTTTTGTTATCACCTCTGCACTCCATATTTCCCTTACACCAAAACAGATAACACATCACCAAACTCAACTGAAGACCGGCGTTGATTTGAAGTTTTACTTAGTTAAGAAAAACTGGTTTTGGGCACAATTAGACTGCAAGACAGTCCCTTGTTTTACGCGAAAACTCAGAGGAAGGGAGTTGAAGTTTGATCGATCGAAATTATGGCCGCGAGAGATTGAGGAAAGTATTATAGCGAATTGAAGGGGGAGAGACGCGAAAAGTAGGGACTGTCGCCTTCCCATACTAAAATATGTACAGGCTACGTGCTTGGCTTATGTGTGTTTGTGCCAATGTTTATTTGAAAAGAAACTGTACAAGTCCTCGACGGAAAATATGCTGAAGACACGGCATCGTTATAGGAAACGATAATTGACGTTCGATGAAAATTTGAAGATTTGAAATAGAAGTAAACCAAGACGAAAGTTTTTCAATTAGATTATGATCTGTTAGTGTGGTCTGTTTTCTAGCAACGGAGCCGATGACAGCTTTGAAGTTACTCAAAATAACATCAAATGGCGTGCAGGCAGCTTAGTACTAGTGAGGACAGAAGTGTCCGATTTCAGCCAATTAAGAATTAGCGTTTTCTTAGATGCGCAAACTCTGTACAGATTTTAAGTATGGGAAGGCGACAGTCCCTACTCCCGGCTCGTCCGTTAATCCTCTCCTCATTCTCTCGCGGCTAGAATTTAGTCCGATCGAGCTTCAACTCATTTCCTCGGAAATTTCGCGTAAAAGTAGGGACTGTTTTGCATGCAATCTAGGCCAAAATCGGGTCGGCAAAACCCCAGGCATTTTGTTTTCTTCTCTACTCACGGTATATTAACTGATAGCCTAATAGTAGTGAAACCAGTCAGAGCGGGCAATTGCTCATATCCAGTGGATGTGAATATAATAATAGTTTCTATTTTGTGGATATTAGTCACTATCAAAGACAAGTAAAGTTGTAATGAAGTATTGTTTCCTTTAATTTGTATTTGATGTTTCGGATAAGCTTAGTCTTCAAGCAGCAATTGATACTTACGATATTTTAAAATGGGTCTTAAATACGTGTAACCATTCCTAGCCGGTCCAATCTGTTCAATTTTCAACGCTCGATTCCATCACTGTGGAAATGCGCCGACTTGCCTCTTCGTCGGTACCCAAACCTATACTTCTGTGGACAACGACTTCAGGCCTATCTCGCTAACCCTTGTTCTAAGTACAGTACTAGAGAGTTCGGTAAAACTGGTCGCTAGAAATAATAAAAAATGTTCTACTACACACACTTTAGTTCAACCTTTGCATAACTGGTTGGCAGAGATTGATAGTCCAGGCACAATTATTAGGTCCTGCACGACAATTTTAAGATGCCGGAGTACCCCTAGGCACCAAACTTGGTCCATTTGTTTACTTTGTATTTTTAATCAGTTGAGGGTAGAATCAATGGATATAAGTGTATGTATAACGTTTACTGCCCTAAAAATTCACACGATCGTGCCATTTAGGTAATGAAATCATTAGGGTGAGTGACCTCGAAAGCTTGAAAAGAAACTATAACGGATAAATTTTTCGAAAATATATTCAAAGCTTTTTTTAACAGCTTTATTGGGCACGTATTAGTTTGACTTACAAAACAGATTTACAAAATAGACTATCAAAACTGACTAAATGAAAATGCACAGGACTGATCACCGACGATTAATTAAACGAGCCCAATGAGGTCAGTGTCCGAACGGGACACACATCCCATGCGAGGTGTACCCCCATAACATCACCTTGGTAATCGCCTTGGTAATGTATTTCACTTTTTATCGATAGCATTTCATCGTGTGAATCGGAATCACTAGTTTCAAAACAAAGAACTGAAAGCGCTTTTGACATGCATGCAATTCGAAGACGCTCGCGGCCAACATATTTCCAATAAAAAAGAAACATAATTAGTGAAGATTAGTAAGTTTACACTGGTTGACAGACTTATCCGTCGGAGTATAATAAGGGAATCAAAGCAGCAGAAGAACGAGAAGTTGAATTGAAGGAATTAAAAGAAGGAATGAAAGCAAACAAAGAAAGACAAAAAAATATGCTTAAATTTTGCCACAAAAAGAAGTGTTACCGCTGTTACCACGAAACGATGAACTTAATAAAATATGTTTAAAATATTGTCTCTCTATATTAGTGTTTGCAACACTGATTGATTTTAAATACTAGTAAGGAAATTACTCTAGTTCTGTGATCTTAGGCAAAACAACCTAGATGAGTCTTCAGTCAGTCGGCATCCAAACATAGTTTTGTAAAAAAATATTTGAAAGTTTTGCGCTAGACAAATCGTTTAAAAATTTAACTCTGGAGTCCCTCTGATGGCTACCAGTCGTTTCGCCGACATGGCAGTTCGCCGACAACCAGTTCGCCGACACTCGAGTCGATTCGCCAACACTATAAAACCAGTTCATCCAAAAAAACATTGCTTCATCCTATGCGATATGTTGATGTCAAATACGTTTGATGATTTCAACATGCTACGACCTCACTTACAATATAATCATCCATAACATGGCCTAAACATTTTATTTTCCTTTTGTAGACACACTAAGCTTACAAGATTTTGATTAAACATTAACTAAACACTACGGACGGATCGACTCAGAGTCCGGGCGGATCTTGCTTTCATGGTGTTACTCAAATGTCATCTCGACGTTACATTGCGATAACACGCTTAAATGTTTCATTTTCGACTTTAATACGCTCTATGAAACCATTATTTTTAAGAGTGAGTCTGCATGAAAACCATGCAGATGAGTCTACACAGCACATCAAAACTTTTCTTCAAACTTGTCTGTATTATATATCTTAGTTAACTTATTACTTTGGGCTTTAAATTAAAAAGGCTTAAAGTTACAACCGTTTGAGTATTTTACCCTAAAAACGGTCAAAATTTGCGGCCTCGTATTTCCGTAAGAATATTGACGTTAGAATATTATATCGCTCTGACTAGTTTTTTGCTAACTTTAAAGCGCTGTAAAATCGTATGGATTTATTAGAAAGTAGCCAAAAAATAGAAAGTATTGTTTCTTAGACCTTGTTTGCTGTAGATAAAGGAATTTTTTTTTATTATTATAGGCACTTTAGCTTTAGGATGCTGTGGCCGTTGTTCTTCAACTATTCTTGAAACTATGAATCATAAAGAAAACAAAAGACTGTCAAGTTCCTTTCATTCAATTTGAGTATTTCAGTCTGCTCCGAATGGGCAAAATTAAGTACATAAGCTTCCGCAAATGAACTTGGCTATTTAGCACTGATGAATGCGCACGGACACAATCAGTTAAGTTAACTACAATGAAACCAAGAACACTATATCTATTCTGTTTGGTGTTGTTCCTTCGAGGACGAGTTACCGAAGAGAAGAACGGTCATTGCAACATCTCTAAAACAAGTTTTTGCAGGAATGTAAAATTACAGCCATCTGTCAGCTGGGGCATCTTTTGGCTGATTACACTAACATCACCAAATTGTAAGTAAACCTGCAATATTATATACAGTATATATGTCCATGAAATAAAATTAAATTGCTGCTGTACACAAGTCCATATTGTAGTGACTATTAGGTCTATAAGTCAAGTCTATTCAAGATCTATACATGCAGTGAAGTTATGATAAGATATCGTTTTCTTTTAAAGTTGATGTTTCTTGTTTTAACTAAATTGTTACTAAATGAAAACTATAACAGTCAAACCAGCTCATGTGTGTTATTAACTAGTTCAGAAAATTAAATCTATTTTTTCGAAATATTCGTTTTAGTATGTTTTGGAATTTACACAAATGAATCGAACCTTGTAAGTTTCAAAAATGTCCTTACATGACAATAGGACTTTCAAATATAGAATTTGTGAACAACAAAAACTTGCTAAAACAGCTACATGCAAGTTATATAATTGTGGTTATAAATACTTAATAAAATATTTTATTACATTAGCATTATTTGTTGTTTGGCGGTCGACTTTTTTTTCGAAGTTGAAGCGTGCAAATTTTGAAACATTTATGCAAATTTCATAACAAATGTGGACTGAAATTTATAGAAATAAGTAGGGTTTTCTAACTTAAATAAAAAGACATCAACTGGTTTGAATTTAAATATAATATATTTTATTTTCATTTCATTTTTAAATGGAAGGAATATTATAGATATAATTAAGAATTAATTTAAATTTAAATTTAAAAATATCAAGCACAGCAATATATCGTGCAAAACAACAATTAAAAAAAAACATGAAAACAAATATCGTGCAAACCTGAAAATGATATCCTGCACAACCTCGAAGGCAGAAATATCCTGCACCGACAAATTGCCCAACCCTCCCCATCAATTTTCTAAAGACCCGTTAAACAGCTTCAACATTTGACTCAACATTGGTTCGGTTGTTTTGAACGCTGTAGAATGTTTGGCAAACGGTTTCAACATTTCCATTCAACAAAATCGAACGGATGTTAAAGTAAATGTTGAAGCCGTTTGCACGTGCCTTAATGGCATGTACCTTATAGTCAATACCACAACAAATAAAGTTGTTGCTAGGCATTGCTTCTTTTTGTATTTGTTTTACAGATATTGATATTGACTAAATAGAAAAAACTATAAAAACTATAAAAACTGTAATTTCACATACAAATATTTTCATTAGCCGCTTTCACACTACAAGACAGACAAATCATACATTATTACATACAAGTCATCTTGTATGAAAACGTGACGAATTTGATATATATGAGTCGCCATAGTTTGTAGACTTCACATTAGAATAACAAAAGATTTGTTCATCCTGTGAAAAGGACCATCGATGGCCCTTTTCACAGGATGAACAAATCTTTTGTTATTCTAATGTGAAGTCTACAAACTATGGCGACTCATATATATCAAATTCGTCACGTTTTTATGGACCATTTCACAGTTCTATTCCAACAACCTCAACCTCGATAATGTGTAATATATTCTTTAGAATTTGACTAGGGCCCCTGGAATTTCGAAGTGTTTCAATTGTTTGAAAATGTAACATTACTTGAGTTACCACCACCTGCAGAGAAATTCTAAAGAATATTGTACCCGCTATTGAGGCTGAGATTGATCATCGAAAAGGACTATTGATGATTTACAAAACGTACATATTTACCACTTGTGCTGTGGAGTTTATTTCAAAGTACTTGTAGGATATTAAACATCAAATGTCACCTCTCTCACCGAAATGTGCTCTTTGTACGTAAACATTTTGCAACTGTGTCAAAACAGTTGTCGGAGCGAACCAATTACGGCCATAATTGCTATTGCACGACCGAAAGGAATTGTGGTTACACATGTATGCTACATTTTCGATTGCTTTTATGGATTGTTATCTATAATAGCTTTTTCTATGTATATATGTGGGTCTGATCCGCGGTTATATCATTTGTGTATGATTATGATCGTCGCGGAGAAATATGCAATTTATGTAATTGCAGTTATAGAAGCCCGAAAAAAATTCGGTACTTCAACGGGATTTGAACCCATGACCTTTGCAGTACCGGTGCAATGCTCTACCAACTGAGCTATGAAGCCACATAATAGCTTTTTCTGTAAAAGCTGTTAGTAATCTGTAAATGACCGGCCAGCCTTTTTCTGATTTGTGGTGCTTTTGCTTAAATCAGTCAAAGCTATAGTAAGACATACAGTGCATTTTCATACATTAATTAGTGCCTGCTTCATAATTGTCTATTTTATCAATGTTAAGCTATCATTAACTAACTTGAGCTGGTATTGTGCAGTAATTTTGTTTTCTGCTATTAAATAGGTACGTGATATTACGCATGTACAGTAGCCATATTATTTTATGTAAAGGATATGATTTTAGAGCTCTATATTGTCTAATTGTCAAGCTTTTAATTTAAGTTACTCAAATTGTCCTGAAGATTTGACAATGTTCTTGTTCATATGTAGAGATCTGTCATACAACGATCAGCTTCAAGAGGTGGCTGAGAGGTCCTTCATGTCATACACTCACCTTATATTGTTGTAAGTACACTGAAAACATTTGGGCTGCATGTCAAATAAATATATATGCCGGCCAAGAGGATTGTATTAAGAAACTGTTCAGGCAAATTTGGGAAAAAGGTCTATCGCCTAAGAGAATTGAATTTGGAAAACATTAAGGGAAGCAAATAGTCTCACAAATTAAAATGGAAACTAGCGAGTAATTAAACTAGTATAAGCTGCGTCGGTGTTTAATATAAATGATAGGTAATATAATGAAATTTGTAACACCGTAAAAAATGTTGACTTAACTTTACTGACGTTTCGAGCTTTAGTCCTTCGACAAAGGGCTAAAGCTCGAAACGTCAGTAAAGTTATATTACCTATATTATATTACCGATCACAAATTAAAAGGATTGTGATAAGAGCATCATGATTAAGGTCTATCTATAAGTACTAGGAATATATTTGGAAACTATTGAGGCAAGCGAATGGGATGTGATGAAATGTTTTCAATAATACTTTTTATTTTCAGATCTTTGGCTTATAACAACATCAATGTGCTGACTTACGAAGCGTTTGCCGGCCTTGACCGTCTGGAAATACTGTAAGTTTCCGTACAGAATAGAATGTTCAATCATTTGAAAGTGAATTTCGAGATCTTTGATTGGTTCCCAGATTAAAGGATATCCTTCACAGGCATAAAGCATGTTTAGAAATACGCAGAATCCCAAAAACTGAAAAGTGTGTATACTGAAAACCACAGTTGTAAGACCTAGCAGCAATATAGTTTTTTGCTGATTTTCAGTTCACGTGGGCAAAAGTTGGAATATCGAGATCTGTTTTGCAAAGTTTTGAAAAAATATACCTCTTTACTTTGTTTGTTTGTTTGCCCATTTCAGATGCAACCATTGGGAGTCGATTTATTGATATGTTAATGTTCTTTCTGTCTGTGTTAAGTTCTGCTCCTAACGTAATATCGTTCCTTCTAAATCTTGTGGCTACTTATTTGCTGGCTGTGCCTGTGAGTAATTTCAATCAGGATTTTTGCAATTGCTCGGGTTTATAAATGTACTATTTATAATAAACGTTTTACTTGGATTTATAGAATATTATATATTACCCTCTTTTAAGCATTAAAGCGCCCTTGTTTGTTTACCCATTTCAAAAATAATATGATGCAAAGTTTGGATGTTTTCATATGTAAATTTGTATATATTAATCATGAAAGAAAATTCCTCAAAGGAATGTCAGGCTGTCTGTATTCGCATACAAAGGTACTATCGACTGACGCCAAACCTAAAAACAGATGCTATTAATGAACAATTGACTGATTCCTGATTGATATACTTTCAGAAACCTGACTGGAAACCCACTTCGATCTTTTACTGGAAAGCTGACAGGCCTATTCTTCTCTCTTGCTATCATAGACGCTACTGGGGTCGTGGACTGGAAACCAGAGAAAAGAATGTTGGAACTGCCCATGCTGAGAAGTGTAATTGGGTTCTCTTGGTCAGCGGAATGCAGAGACTGTTGGTTGTTTCGTCTAAATAACACATGGTCAGCTAATCCACTCAAATCTAGGCTCATTCGATGCGAAGTCCATCATTACAAGTTGAACATGTTTTCTGATACTGCTCGCTATCTTAATAACACGCTTTTCAATTACAGTTGCAAAGTGAACACAGAATATTCTTCTCTTAGCGAAACGGATCAGGACTTCTATTGCAAAACAGGTCCACGAAGCGACCGTAATAAGCTTTATGTGCATGTGTATACTACAAACATATGCTGGGACGGCCAGTTAATAGCAATATCCTGTATTGCAGTTTTAGGGGCTTTCACTGCTGTTATAAATCTTGTAGTCTTTGTCAATATTTTGTCTTCAAAAGCACTCCGAAAGAATGTATCAATGTTATTTGTGAGTAATTTGGCAATCAGTGATTTTTTGGTAGCGATTTATGCAGTATGCATTGCTATTTATTGGAATTATTTTCCGTTTCGACAACTTTCTTTTATTCTTCGAATTGAATGCTATAAGGTTGGTGTTTTGTGGCTGTTAGGACAATCCAATTCAGTAACCACATCTCTACTTTTAACAGTAGAAAGATATCTTGTTCTGATGAATCCAGATATGAGAATTTCGAAACGTTTAGCCATTGTTCTTTTGATGTTTTTTTGGTTCGTTGCATTTGCTATGACCGGGTATTCAATGATTGGGGATTTGTACCGCTCTTCACTTTTTTGTGTTCCCATATCATTGAGCGTAAGCCCATCACTGTATGATATTGTTGTCTTTACTTTTGTGATAGGATCCCTCACTGGAGTGTTTTACATCGTCATTTTCATTCTATATTTACATATTTATATCAACGCCAAGCGATCACAGCAAAATGCAGGCGTGAAACGGGAATCAAAAATTGCCAAGCGAATTGCTATTATGATTTTCACCAATCTATTTTTCTTTGTTTTGCCGCTTGCAATTAGTGCTGTAGCTACAGGGCTTAGAACTTCGTTTATCAGTCCCGCTGTGAAAGAGATCTTATCCCGTATTTTGCCTGGGTTAAGTGTATGTATCAACTCATTTTTGAATCCTCTTCTTTATGCCTATCGTACTGAACGGTTTGTGCAAATCCTGAAGAACCGACTTAGAAACTATAGACAATGGCTATATTCTCTAGTGCGATATAACACTAACACTAACACTAACACTAACACTAACACTAACACTAACACTAACACTAACACTAACACTAACACTAACACTAACACTAACACTAACACTAACACTAACACTAACACTAACACTAACACTAACACTAACACTAACACTAACACTAACACTAACACTAACACTAACACTAACACTAACACTAACACTAACACTAACACTAACACTAACACTAACACTAACACTTACACTAACACTAACACTAACACTAACACTAACACTAACACTAACACTAACACTAACACTAACACTAACACTTACACTAACACTAACACTAACAATGACAATGACACTAACAATAAAAATGACAATGACAATGACAAAGACACTGACAATAACAATAACAATGACAAAGACACTGACACTAACAATGACAATGACACTAACAATAACAATGACAATGACAATGACAATGACAATGACAATGACAATGACAATAACAATGACAATGACAATGACAAAGACACTGACAATGACAATGACAAAGACACTGACACTAACAATGACAATGACACTAACAATAACAATGACAATGACAATGACAATGACAATAACAATTAAAATGACAATGACAAAGACACTGACAATGATAACGACAATGGCAAGGACAATGACATTGACAATGACAAAGACACTGACAATGACAATGACAATGACAATTAAAATGACAATAACAAAGACACTGACAATGACAATGACAAAGACACTGACAATAACAATGACAATGACAATTAAAATGACAATGACAATGACAATGACAATGACAATGACAATGACAAAGACACTGACAATGACACTGACACTGACACTGACACTGACACTGACACTGACACTGACACTGACACTGACACTGACACTGACACTGACACTGACACTGACACTGACACTGACACTGACACTGACAATGACAATGACAATGGCAAAGACACTGACAATAAAAATGACAAACACACTGACAATAACAATGACAATGACAAAGACAATGACAATAAAAATGACAATAAAAATGACAAAGACACTGACAATAACAATGACAATGACAAAGACAATGACAATTAAAATGACAATGACAATGATAACGACAATGGCAAGGACAATGACATTGACAATTAAAATGACAATGACAAAGACACTGACAATGACAATGACAAAGACACTGACAATAACAATGACAATAACAATGACAAAGACACTGACAATGACAATGACAAAGACACTGACAATGACAATGACAATTAAAATGACAATGACAAAGACACTGACAGTGACAGTGACAAAGACACTGACAATGACAATGACAATTAAAATGACAATGACAAAGACACTGACAATAACAATGACAATGACAATTAAAATGACAATTAAAATGACAATGACAATGACAATGACAAAGACAATGACAATTAAAATGACAATGACAATGACAATGACAATGACAATGACAAAGACACTGACAATAACGTTTAACAATGACAATAAAAAGAACAACAACAATAACATTATTAACAATAACAATAACGTTTACGTATAACAATAGCAATAACAATGACAATATCAATAACATTAACGATAACAATAACAGTGAAAATAGAGAATAGTATATACCCTATGCATAAAGAGAAAGGACTGGGAACGAGCACCATGAACAATAAAATATTTCAATAATATTTTTCAATTACAAGAAAGAGCATGACTGTCTAAATTAGTAATTTGTTTGAGTTATGGTGTCATGTATTAAATCAATGCAGAGTTATCAGCATTTGAAATGTACCAAAAACATGAAAACGAAACTTGTCAGCCAAAAGTTCAAATTTTTAGTCAAATCCTTGTAAATTCAAACAGCTGTAGCTTTTTATCATTTTATGTTACTATAATAAAACTTTGGAATGTTACTAATTTCGATGTGCTCTTTCTATTGAAAGCATTGTTGTATTCTAAAACTGATTCACTACTGATATGTTTATTGCCTTTATGCATAGGGAACACAGCGGTCAAACGACTACGCATGCGCGAAAAAAACAAGTAAAATGATCCAGCACCAACTTCGTTCACAGACTCAATTAAAAACGATGCTTATAAATAAGCTTATATATTCAGGGAATTTCTTGTAAATCGACTTCAAACATTTTTTACAATCCAAAATTTAGCGCTGTGAAAATTTTGCCACGCATGCGTAGTCGTTTGACCGCTGTGTTTGCATAGGGTGTATTGTTATATTTAAGAAAGCCGACCTCGTTCACAGGATCCTATCTCTTCGCTGTCATCCAAAAGCAAGGGAGAGAGTCCTCGGAACGAGGTTGATAGAACGGAGCCTTTATTGTGCGCCCCAACGAAAGTGTGCGCGATCACATTCGAAAAAAAAAATATTTATTGTTTTGAGTTGAGTTAAATAGATAAGTTGAGTTAAATAGATAATAATACATGAGTTATTCTGTTTAATATATAAACAAAAACAATATAGAAAACTGAAGGAAATGATATTTTCATTTGTAAAATTATTGTATTGTAAATTATGTGTTTAAACACGATAGAGCGAAAACACTTTATCCATGAAATAAAATAACATTTCTACTGTGTAATAGTTCTTATTTAGCAACTATTAGTTAATAAAAAACAAGTAAAGTTGTAATGAGGTATTGTTTCCTTTTGTATTTGATGTTTCTGGTTGAGTGATAGTGACTAAATAGAAACTATATTAGTTAATAACTATTTTGTTTGTATTTCATGGTTTTAGGTGTTTTCGCTCTATTTCGCAGTGGTAAAAATCTTTGTAAATACTACTTGTTTTTCAGTGTTATTTAGATTAATAAATTGATTAAGTCAGAAATGAACTGTTTTCCCTCTTTACAATGGCAATCACATCTATCACAAAAGTATCATTCCCCTCATTTTCTAATGAATAACTGTGTTTTATCCATTCATCCTTCATCACGGTATTTTCCAATTTTGTTTTCTTTTTTGTTATAATTGATTTGTTCTTGTGCCTGTATCATGGCTTCTGCTTTTTTGTCTGCTGCCTGTGCCTTTTTATATTTAGACATTTTAAACAAAACATCACTTTATAAACCTGTTAACTTTATATATCAAATGCATTCACAATTGTTTTTTTAATTGAATTACCTTATGTACATTTTTAAAAATCATTTGTATTATTTTATAAGATTTGTTGGAAGAAAAGATCCATATAACGATATTTTCAAATCAAAAACCGCAAAACTAACAGGTAGTCTGCAAACCTGCCGTGTTTATACAAGCCAACACAAAAGCTGTACCAGTTTAACTATGCTAAAAACCGCTGGTAAACATTTAGTGAATTCTTAGAGACCCATACAAACCGTTGTAATATTATTGACTCGTTTTTATGTCTCGTTTGAACCACAACTCTTCACCACGTTATAAGGATAATCGTTTATTCTAGTCATACGATTATCGCAGATACTCTATAATCCAGTCATAAATCCACCAATGATATACCCAATATTAACTGCCAGCCAATCACATTGAGGATTGGGACGTTAAGCAAACAAACTAGAGAAGATAATAAAGACGCTATGATTCCAACGAGATCGACACGATTATCGCAAGAACTTTGATGCAGAACACGCTGAACAAACATTTGGTGTCTCAGTGACTAGGTGAGACTGACGACTACGTCCTTATTTGGTCTTTATTACGACTGTGTTCAAGCAATTTGTATCTACCCACATAACACAGACGCGCTACAAGATCTCTGGGCAAAGGCAGTCACGAATTCACCTTGAAGTTACTGAAGGTGGGTAGTTTTACCAGATATTAACACAATTTTAACGCCTTAAGAGCCAACATCTTTGGACACGCCAAGTTGAATTTGTGAATTTCTGGAATGGAATAGATTCGTTTCTCGTTAGATATGTAGTTAGTTTTGCGTAAATAATCTGATTATCAATATCATTGAAATGTTTTACTTCAGACTTATAAGGCGAAGGGTTTATCTATTTTAGAGGTTTTAAGGATTAGTGGATTGTATTTATAAACATGTTAAGTCACTAAGTTTCTCTTATTAAACCGAAAAGTATTTAAGACTGAGGTCGGATTTATCGGAAGCCTGTGGTTACAATGCATATAAATAATTGTTTCGGTTAAACTTTCAAAAATATTAAACAAAAAACATGGGAAATTTAAAGCAAATATGCATCTGAAATTGTACTTTTACAGCTTATGCAAAAACGTTGTATGAATATGAATGATATAAAGGTAAAAGATTATGGATACATGTATATATCATGCAATTGCAAACATAGTGGGATTCGAAATATGTAGAAATTGATAGCTGTCCGAACTTGTACATGGTAGATCATAAAAGTATTCCGGAAAGTACGCTATATAAATTCTAATCCATAAGAACAAAAAATAAATCACGGCAAAGTACCAAACACAAACGAACATAGAGTGCACATTTTTACAAAAGAATTAGGTTGTCTCTGACTAAATTTGATGATATTTAATCCTGACTACACCAATCATATTTTTATAGAGTGCACAAGTAGTACTAATTAATATTAAACAGTGCTAATTTAACAAAAGAAAACAATAGAATTAACATAAACATCATTATTTAATGCTATTTATGTTGCATTCTTTTAATGTCTGTACTCTATACCTGTGAAACAAGTAGTACTAATTAATATTAAACATTGCTAAATTAACAAAAGAAAACAATAGAATTAGCAGAAAACATCATTAGGGGCCGACCATTTAACTCAAAAGTTAAATTGTCGGCCCCTTATTTAGTACTATTTATGTTGCATACTTTTAATGTTTGTACTCTATGTACAAATAAAAATAAAGTGGTTTTCATTAACCCGTGAAACAAAGTGTATGAGGGAAAGAGTAATAAAGTGTATTAATGTATAATAGTACTATTGAACAAATGATTATAAAACACAAAGTTAAAGTTAAAGTGTAATAAAGTGTAATAAAGCATATTACGCTTAAGTGTGTTTCACGGGTTAATGAAAACCACTCTAATGAAAACCACTCTAAACAAACAATATTAAGTAAGTAAGAAAGTAAAATAATAATGTTTTGTTTATAATGGTAATACTGAATTTACAAATTTGAAATTGTGCTTGTACAACCTTTTCAAAAAGATTATCAGAAATAAATAGTTATTCACAGACGTAAGGGGATATGGGTGTGTGTATATACAGTCATTTGAAAAAACGTTGTCGCCGACCGGCTTCGCGACTACGCGACTAGACCTAAAAGGAGTATGGGTAGAACTCACTGAAGCAGTTAGCTGCACATATTATCAACATAATATATGTTGCTCTCAGTGCCTTGTTAGTCGGGCTAGAGGGCCCGACTCTAGGTTTACCTTTTAGTCAATGTATCTATCTGTCATGTCGCGTATAGTCCCCATGATGCTTTGCGAACGAACACAGGAAGCCCAAAGTAGAATTGTTTAGCCGGCCTGTGTTGATTCTATCACTAGCCCGACTTCACGCTCCTAGATCGTCTAGTTTCTATTAGATTTACGCTGGCGATTGATTTGGATGACACAAATCCTCTGCATTAAAACTGAAGAAGTAGCTATTTACTGTCGATATCTCTTTGCACAGAACGCGAAGGCACATATTCATTCATGTACTCTCTACATTTTTCAGCATATTCTTTAGCGCGTGCTAAAAATTTAATTCTTCAGTGATTTTTATTAGTCGCGTAGTCGCGGAGCTGGTCGGCGACAACGTTTTTTCAAATGACTGTATGTGTATACGGACACGGGTGAAAAACGCACGGCGCATGCGTAAGCAAAACACAAGACTAACTGAAGATTTTACGAAGCGTTTCGTGTTTTCTTTTGGTTATGTATTAAGCGAATTTCTCTTGTATTATTTGACAAGGGAAAGACAACAACTAATGTTATGTGTTAGGGAAATATAAGCACTAACTTTCCACGAACTTTCTTAACTTTTAAGATTTACCAAACGACGTTAAATCTCCAATGGTTTTATTGTAAACACGACCGTCTTCCGAGCGTGCGCAGTGCGTTTTTCACCAGTGTCGTGTATACGTAGAATAAAGTTGAAACCGATACATCACCTTAAATTGTAACTATGGTAACTGTTTAATGAACGTTTCGGCTATTCCGCCTTTTTCTTATACACCTATTTCAAAAATCGTTGTCGCAGCCGAAGCTAAAGTCCACACTTTGAAGCCTGCAAAGGTTGTCGGTATTATGAGCATAATTTGTGATTTATAACACGTTTTTAAAGAAATATCAGTGTTTCATCATTTACCACTGTAACAGTGTTATGGTAATACGACACAAAAAAGTCCATCCAAAATATGCTATGAATGAATTGATAACAAAAGAAGAAATACCGACACCTATATCCTTTGCAGGGCCGTTCAGTGTGTGGACTGTAGCTTTGGCTGCGACAACGATTTTTTGAACTAGGTGTATATATTGCAATTAGCATAGTATCTAAAACATATTGTTATACTTTCTAAAAAGCCTTATGTAAGCAAAGCCGCGTTAGTCATTATAGCCTTTATATTCACTCCATCTGTATCATTGTTTTGTCAAGAAAATTCACGTCAGACGACCGGTTTCTTTTCATTTCTTTAATTTACTGCGCCTTATTTCGTAGCAGCCATTTTGTTTCCAAAAAAAATCTTTTAATTTGTACATTCATACAACAAGGCGCCAACAGCTTGTTTTTTTTTCTTGGGCAACACGTGACCTCAAATCCACCATGTTGTTTCCCGCCGATAATTAGCATTCGTAGTAAGCTTCCATCGTTCATTCATCAAACATGGCGCTTTGTTTTCTTTGATTTATCAAAAAGAATTTAACTTGTGGATTTTCTATTCTCGAGCTTCGCGGTTTTCATTGATAGCAGCCTTGCATTTTGCTTCTTACAAATGAAGTCCATTCATTTATAGCTTTGTTTATTATTTCATTAAGGGATTTTTCTTTGCTTGATTTGAGCGGGGTTTTTAGCACTAGCAATGTTGGACCCCGACAAGTATGCTCATTCATTCAACAATGACAGTCAAAGCTAGCTATACAACAACAACAACAACAACAACTTTATTTATTTTCCAGCATATACAAATTCTACATAAAATACAACTATTATCATTATTATTATTTTTTAGAAATAGATATTTATAAATTAACAAGTAGTAAGTATAATATTCAGAT
Organism: Metridium senile; assembly: GCA_949775045.1. Lineage (NCBI taxonomy): Eukaryota > Metazoa > Cnidaria > Anthozoa > Actiniaria > Metridiidae > Metridium > Metridium senile. Next base: position 13,254,076 of record OX459105.1, on the reverse strand, counting down.
TTATATTTATATACTTATTATTTCATTAATGCCCGGGCAAACGGCTTCAACATTTGCTTCAATTTCAATTTCATTCCTTTTTGGAGTTGAAGTCGTTTACCCTGCTCCGTTCAACATTGTTGAGTACACCCATGCGGATTTAGTGGTCTTTCAAATACGTAACACGCTTCAACAATGTTGAAAGGGGGTGGCAAACGGTCTATAAAAATATAAAGATATATAAAGATATAAATTCTATAAAGGTCTATAAAGAGATAAATTTTGAAACCGTTTGCCCACCTACGTTCAACCGTATTCATTCACATAATATGGCTGCATTAACTTTTTTCTTGATTTTTCCTGTGATATTTTCTTGTGCCGGCATCAATTTCTTTCGTTAATTGTTTACTAGTTACGTCATAGTCGCTGGATAACCCGGAGAAAAACCCTCGTGGCATATGGGAGAGAAAAAACACATCAAATAAACTTAACTCACATATAATTCATGCCCGAGCCGGAACTCGAACCTGGATCACAGCGGTGCAAGGCGCGCGGTAAGCCACTATACGCCATCCATGCCACCCATAATGAATGAATGAATGAATGGGAAAAAAAGAAAGGCTGAACCTATATATTCAACATAAAGGTTGCGTGCGACGCTCAGAGATACTGTTCAGATAAATATCTCATTAATCTACTTTTTACTTTTAGTCCATTATATAAAAATCCAAGATATATGTCTAAACTTCTAATTAGCCAAGAAACCAAACAAAGTATTTTTTTTCCACATATAAAAAGAAATAACCTTTGCTTATGATATGTTTCTTCTTTAACAAAATAATGACGTAATAGATACCGTAAAACAAACTATTGAAACGGTTAAAAATTATTATTATTATTCAGGGATAATATTTGCTAATGACAGCAAATACAACTATATAACTATCTTCAAGACTTTATGTAATAAAGCATTGTTAAGGATTCTTTGGTCTTCTTTCGATTTGCATATTCTTCTGTCTTCCGGAATTGACTTTCCACGCTTGTCGTTGATCAAGTTAAGCCTCAATAATGTGTAATATATTCTTTAGAATCTGACTACTCTTTGCGTTTAATTAAGGAATATATAAATATATCCACGGGCTGTAGTCAAAAGAATATATTACACGACAATGGGGCAAGTGAATACGGCCTATCTTCCAAAGAGGACTGTAATTGAAAAACATTGTGAAAATACGTATATCACCCAAAACCACAGAGCCAATTCAATCGAATAAGGTCTATCTCCAAAGTGGTTTATCTTGGCCGGAAATTCCAGACATTTGAGCCCGTATGCATCTAGCGGATTTACCCAATCGAGATGATTGGACCACACTCGTGATTGTAAACTGCGTGGCAGTAATGTGCGCCTTCATATAACTGTCCGTTAAGTCCTACTCATTTCTCATGTACACTGAGGCGTCTGTTCTCAGTTTCTGTTTTCCTATCTTAGGGTGAGACCATTATTTTTCGGTAACTCAAATTGCAAGTAAATGTATGAAGGACGAAATATTTTGGGAATATCAAACATTTTTATTCATCAATTCATACACGCTTGAGGCAAATATTGTATACCACTTATTCACACAAAAGAAATAAAAATAAAGATAGGTCAACGTTAAACTCAGTTCCATTTTGAGCTTTTATTTTCCTGGAAAACCCTTTGAATCCAAATTGGCCCTCTATCTTTACATCAAAAAAAGATTTAAATTTGCCGATTTGATTCTTGTAGAATAATTATTAATTCCTTAACTGCCAAAAATCCACGTCTCTGCATTTTCTATCATTTTTTATTTATTTAAATATTTATACAGGAAGTCCAATTTAGACAAACCGCTGGTATAAATGCGGGTCCTGATGTTACAAAAATTACGGACATTTACAAAACTGTACAAATAACATAAATTTATACACTACAAACTATACAAAAACAAGAAACTTTTATACTTTGGACTGACAAATGTAAATTGGTTTGATGCGCTCATTTTAGGTCATTGATGTGTCAAGGGATCAAGTCAATATATTTCAAAAGTCGGAAGTGTTTTGATCAACAGCAAAAATAGGTTTTTCCTTTTGTGTCGGTATACAGCATAACTATCTCTCCGGTGATTTGTATTTTAGGGCGAGTCTTCACCGACTCGGAACATCGTTTAGGATTGGTTTGAAAAACAATAGAGTCTTTCCAAACAATTGCCCTAAACCTAACCAAACAATAGCGGTGCTGTCTAATGGGGCCAATAAAAACGCAGCTTTCTACTGGTGAAGTCCAACCCGTATTTTACAAAACCATTTAGGCGAGTGAACAAGGTCTATCTCCCAAGAGTACTTTACTGGGAAACATTGAGGCAAGTGAATAAGGTCTATCTCCCAAGAGGATTGTATTTGGAAACATTAGGGCAAGTGAATAAGATCTATATCCCTAATAAGGTATATCTTCAAAGAGGATTATATTTGAAAGTATATTTTAATGAAAACGGCAAATTTCAGAGTAAAAACATGCTCTAAAAAGTATTCATTTTTGAGGCTCTTATTATAACCCTTTAATAATATATCGTACTTATTTGGTCTAAGTACCTGTGATGTGTTCAGGAAGGTACAGTCAGTTGTATAAAGTCCATAAGACACTGATGTCCCTAATTTTTGACTTTCTTTTGGCGGTTTATTAAGTTCTTTCCTGTATTTTTTAGATTGCTTGATTTTTTATATATTATAGCACCCCATACCTTCCCTTTTTGATTAATTTTAAATCAATGTACGCAATGAAATTGAACTCGCTATATACTTAGACAAAACCGGCCCCTGAAGCTATTATATACTACACTGAAGAAATAGAAAATGCGTGCGCATGCTGTGTGCACATGGGGATGTCAGAACACTAAAGAAGTGTTCACGACACAGACCCCAAGCGCTTTTTAACTGCTACAGCAAGAAAATAATTTTTTCTTTTCTTTTGTGAAATACAATTGGCATATTCGATCGACATGCAAACGCGCGTGATGTGTGCTCTCATAAAGCAAGCTCCTCAGCCAATCAGGATGCTTGAATTCGAATAACCATTTTATAATATAAAGTATAGAGAAATAGTCACAATCTTGTCAATTATTATTATTATTATTATCATTGTCATTATGACTGCTTTTATTTTTACAATCAATAGAATATGATAATAATAATATCAAAATATATATTAAAATATATACTTTTTTGGGCTTCCTTTGGAAATAATAATGGACGAGAAAGACTGGAGAAGAAGGAAAATTGAGAGGGGAGGGGGAAGGGGGAGAGGTTCAATAGATTTTGCCAAGATTGTAGCAACCCACTGGATCTTTCCCGTTCGACAATTCATATTAATTTTTTATTCACATTTAAAACAGCAATGACTATATCAATAATATAACTTTCACTGAGGAAGAGGAATAGATATCAGTAAGCGACATTCCGGCTCTTTTACGTAAGATGAATAACTTATCTTTTAATCAACAGGCCATTTTCATGTCATTTTACTACTAGTACCAGAATGTTGTACGAATTTTTATTCCAATTCTTATTCCCTTTTTGAGAGACTACTAGAACAATTGGCACTAATTATTTAACAAAAGAAAGTAGGCAAAGCATTCTGGTACTGGTGGTATATGACGCTATAATGCAAATGGTTTATTAAAGAATAATGAATAGGAATGCGAGAGGGCTCGCATTTTTTATTACTTTGTATATTTCGGCCTTTATCCAAAGAATATTCAAAGTAATAAAAAATGACAAGCCTCCTCACATTCCTATTCATTATCAAACTGTATGCCCAAGTAAACATATTCAACTTATTAAAGAAGCAATAACTAATATCAATGACTATCAAAATAAAATAAAATAAATACCTCTTTTTATATAACGTGACCATAATATCATTTTCAAATTAGGCTTAATGATTTGCGAGTTACTCTTCAGTTTCATTTTGTTAAATACGGCTTATTTCATAAGAAAATGGCGCTTTACATGACCGAAAAGACTGTACAATGCCAGTCCCATGTAGTAAAGTTTGAACTGGAGGCAATCTAGAAATACACGCACTTATATTATGTAATATGCGTAACCGCAATGCCTTTCGGTCATGAAGTTGCCATTCGCCGATTCTTGAAATACGCATGTGCAAACAAGAAACGAATTTTATTCTGACTTTTCAAAAAGATATTATAGTAATATATATAGTAAAATAGTTATCTATATTTTAAGTCTTGTCTTAAATTGCTTACGTATATCTGAAGGGGTATTTAACTTAACTACGTTACGACTTTTACTTTATATTTTTTGGTCATATTGTGTATTATATGTTTTGTTTGAATTGAAGTAAAGATCAATCGATAATTCAATTGAGCGAGCGTGCAAAGCAAGACCAGGATTTAATTAACATCAAAGCTTAAGATCGATAGATAAATTCTTCAAGCTATTTATAATGTCACGTGACTGGTATTTAAAAATTATTATTTCTATTAAGAGAGACCATGCTATGCGCCGTTTGGGATGTCTACGAGTCTTCTAGCAAAGTTTCCAGCCTAGAAGCCTAGCAGGATAACCGTCTTTGTAAAGGAATACCATTTTAAAGAAGATTTTCTCGTCTACCAATATTTAGGTACGTTTGTGTGTGTTAGTATATTTTGTTCATGTTCATTCAAGTGTACTGTGTCCATGAACTGTTGAATTCTAAGTTTAGAGTCTTTTAATTTAAGTTTTGACGAACAAATTTACTATCACAAATGTTGCATTTTGAGAGATATCTTGCTCTAAATCTACCAAACCGGAGATTTGTCAATTGTTTTTGAAGAAAAGTCCATATTACCACAAAAGACTTCAAATTATGATTCAACAATTTGATAGAAAGCGAAAATTGGCTAAGTGTTTTAGTGAGAATTTTCAGTTCAAGTGATAAAGTAATTTTCTTAAAAAGCAAGCATTGTTTGTTGTATTTTTAATATAACGAAATAAGATCAAGTGATCCTTTCCTAAATCATCTGAACCGGTTGTTTTTCGCTGTATTTACATCATATAGTATTAAAAGTATTTATTTCTCAATCAAAATATGATCGTAAACATCTAACAAATATTATATTTTCAACATAAATAAAGAAGTGAAGAAAAAGTGCAATGAAAATGGTATTTTGTGTTATATGTTGATACCTGGTGCTGCAGCTGCAAGGCAGACTTAATTAGAATAAAAATGGACACTAAATCATATAAAATATATACATTTTTACGCTACAAAAGGAAAATTTGAAGTGGAATTAACTAAAATGAAGACAATTACGTGATTTGAACTCTTTATCGATGAGAAATACTTGGAAAGTGTAGAACCGTACGTAGGGTTTCTGTTATTTAAAATAAGGGGACAGCATAAAACTAATTGTTTGAGACGAGAATCAATACAGCAAAACTTCACTCCACTTAACTGACATATTAAAACACGGAATTTCAAAGAACAGATAAAAAGTCATTATTAGAGTGAGTCAAACACATTGGTTTCCTGTTGTTGGGTCACCCTCGGGAGATCTATTTGCATTTCAGGTCGGAAAATTCGGAAGTTCTCAGTCATCATTTTTGTCAGATTCGCGCAAAAACCTAAACTCGCCTACACGAAATATAATTTATTGCTTTTTAGAAGTACGATATATTTAATAATGCTTAATGTTTTCGCTCACTGATGAAGATAAACAGCTAATTTTGATGGAATATTGGCGCTTTTTCTTACAAGGACCGCTACGCGAGTGCTAACTAATCAGTCAAATTTCATCTTCTTCGCCGAACTTGAAAGAATGGACAACTCAACTTGTCTTTGTAAATACAAATGAAAACCTAAATATTCGCTTCAATTACAAGCAAATAAACCTTGATTTGAGTTCTACTTTAGAATAGTACATCAAAATAATGGCTTTGGTTTTCTTTTCGAGCAAATATAGTTCATTTTGTGAGTGGGATTTGCATCTCGCTTCTGGTGAAATTAACAAATGACTACTCTAAATCAATGTATTAACGACAAAACAATCCCGTGTTTTCGGCTTTCTTTTCAACCCTATATCCCTGTTAAAAGCCAATTTAGAGTTGATTAAAATTTCAAAAATTAACCAGTGCGTCGTTCGGCCGGTTTATTTGCTTCAAGGCTGTTCATTTGTGGATATTATAATTCTAATCAAACAAGCCGACGAGTTCATCATATCGCATCATGCAAAGCTCTAGCTGTCGGACGTAAACTTCTTGTAGTATTTTACAAGCGATTATCAAAATACGTAGAACAAGTCACGATTTTTTTCAAACGCTTGGATTATGTGGGCGTATAGTTTGTCATATTACAGTAGTCTTGCGGTATCATTTTCAACCGGCTCAAAGTTACACCAAAACTACTATTTTTTCACAAGTTTGAAAGACAGTTTTTTTAAGATTCGACAAACTTTAATGATTTAAAAATGGATATTTTAGAGAAATAATATTTTTTTTCTTTGTTTAGGTCTGTTTTAATCACTATATGAATAGACTTGGATAGATGTACGGTATACTTTTTGACTTTTTATAGTTTTTAAAACATTTTAATTTTATTTTTATTTCAAAACTGCCGACTTTTTTAAATTGTCTGTAGAAGGGAGTTTTGTTTAAGATTATTCACGGTTTTCCTTAACTAAAGAAATATATTGTAATATATGAATAGATTTTAGCTTTAAAACGATGCCGAGAAAATTCTTTTCGATAGAAATTCACTCGTTTATTCACAACTGAAGATAATTTTGCTTGGTCAAGAAGTGGCGAAATAAGTTTAAATGTTAATTTAACGATTTTAAAGAAAAATCATTCGAGTTAATAAATATATTTACGACAAATCTTTGCTCTCGAAGAGAAGAAAGTTTGCATATGAATGCAAATTTCATATCAATTGTTATCTTGAATAAAATAGTCACTCCTGCGCATGCGTTCTCCCATATATAGTAAACACATTCATATTAATCCACGTAGTATTTCGATACAAAGAATAACAAAAGCTTGTGATCGGTTACCGTTTGGCTGAATCAAAGAACGAACATCAACAAAAAAAAAAAACAGATATAAATCAACTAGGAAGGTATTTAAATAAACAAAATCAAAATTACAAATCGAAATCTAAAATAGTTCTAAATTTCTCAATGATATCAATGTATACATAATTCATTTATCATAGAAACCTGGAGTGTTTCTTAATCGTAAGTTAAGATATAATCTTTAAAAGATATAGCGCAAAATAATATCCGGATATTGTTATAAAATATTAATAATCTTATAAAAAACAAAATTTAACTTTTAATTATAAAACAATATCAATTTTTTTAAATATCAGTTTTAAACGTGTGAAAATGTAAAAAAAAAAATCAAAATGGACAGAAGGCAGCACAAAAAATTAAAACGAGAAAAAGAGCTTTCACTGATAAAAAATCAGATCCTTTCAACCTCCCAAAGAGTAAAACAAATAATAATATATTTTTATACAAATCATGTCATATACGTGACATTTCATATTATTTTTCAACCATGTAGTAATAATAATAATAATAATAATAATAATAATAATAATAATAATAATAATAATAATAATAATAATAATAATAATAATAATAATAATAATAATAATAATAATAGATTTATATAGCGCCTTTTCCAAAGCTCAAGGCACTTTACTAGTATCTGTAAGTTGAGCCGAGTAGCTACAACACATAAAAGGACAAATAAAGTGTATCCGCAGAATATTTTCATAAGACACGATAAAACTAATTTGTAAAGGCTGCAATATATAGTTGGCCACGTGACATATATGGTGAGATTAGCTAGAATATTCTTATAAGACACGATAAAACTAATTTCTAAAGGCCGCAATATATAGTTGGTCAAGTGACATATATGGTGAGATTAGCTATATATTGACATCATTGTATACTTTCTTATTTCTAAGATAAATCTGTTTTGAAGAAAAAACCTTTCTTTAAACAAGTATTTCAGTTTATATCTAAAAATTAAAACTTTTAATGCATTCTTCCCCAACAAAATAAATTCTTCATGAGTTTTACGTATGACCCCCTCCCAGGGGAGGTGTATTTCCCAGGGGGGTGTATGATATCTTGATGCCTCAAAATCTTTTGCATTTTCTCCCTGGTTCTCCATAGGTAAAAAAAACTATTTCCCTAAATGTTTTACCTTGAGCCCCCAAACGTATTATTTTAAAGGACCATATTTATTTTATGTCGGAAGTCCCTTTAGCCGAAACTAAAATTCCAGGGAGACAATGCACACCGTATTTACTCGAATAAGCGCCGCCCCCGAATAAGCGCCGCACTTTAACGCTATAATATTACTCTAGAACAGAATGGCCGGGAAATATATTTTTATCAAAAGCCATATTCTTCAGTTCAAAGTAATTATATTTCACCGTTTGCCCATTAGGTTATCTCCCCAATATTCGTAGTTCTGATCAAGACGGGGACAGTGCATAGAAACATTTCATTAGCGCTGCGGCGCTTATTCGAGTGAATACGATATTCACTAAGTTATGTATTCTTAGCTTGTTCCTCGAAAATAATTTGAAAATGATCCCTGTCTCTCGATCATAAATGCTTCTGTTTTAATTTCTTATTTCCTAAAACCCCCTGGGAGAGACTCTCCTATTAATTTTAATATTTTTAATCAGACTTCACTGAATTATTCATAGCAAAATATATTTTCCTGTATCTTATATAAGAAATTAAAGCTCTGCGTTCGCCAAATATTAAAAATATGTTTACCTGTGGAAGAATATTACTTCTATTCTTTAAGTTAATTTAAGGCTAATTTAACTTTATCAAATACATCTTTAAATAATGAATCATTTGTGCTTTCATTTTAGATCATATATTACTCTATTTTTAAGATTGAATTTTTTATTACAAATATTTATATGAAAATCTTGTATAAAAAGCTTTGGCAATATTTTTTTTTTAAATTGTAAAAAATTGAAACTTCTCCAAAAAATATACTTGTAATGAATGAAATTAGTCTGCTCTGAAAATGATATTGAAACCTACCATACTTCCTTTTAATAATATCAAAGTATTCCCTTAATTTCTTTTAATAAATTTAATATATTTTCATAATTCCTAAACGTCATTGATATAATAGAAATATCCTTTGTAATCAACGTGAACCTTTTATAACTATATATTTAAAATATATCTAATTAAAACTTCAAATTTATTTCCTGAAAAATCTGGCGTTTCATTTCGTAAGGTTTTTCTAGAAAATCATATATTACTACATATTTTCCTAAAAGAAAATGATAAATGCCAAATAATTCGATGGATGTGCTTACAGTGCGAATCACAAAACCGTGGGCACCTAGAAATATTTAAGAAATCGTTTATTGTTCGTTGAATATCTCACAAACAACTCTAACTACAAAAAGTTGATCATACTACACATCAGTCAAACTTCTTGCGGTGATATAGTTGTTTCTGAGTTTATCATTTGGACGCCATTTTCTTTCTTCAAGTGAAAATATATATCAATTCTTCCGAAAAGAAAAGGTTAATTCTTGACCGGGAGATTTTTCTCCGCTACGCGTCGTGCTTCTCCTAACGCTTCTCTCGTCTTCTTAAAATCCCCGCGTGCTCTATAACTCAACAGAGCACGCTGCCTCGTTTTCTATTTCTTCAACAATATATATCATAAAACTGCAGACCTTATTCTAGTTAACGTTAAAAGTATATATATATGGGGTAACATTATCATAAAGAATCTATAAAATCCCTTTCCTACTTCTTAAAAATAGTAAAAAACTGCTGCAGATCCTATTCTAGAGCATGTTAAGAGTATATGGGATAGCAATACCATAAACATGGAATCTATAAAATCCCTTTCCTACTTCTTAAAAATAGTAAAAAACTGCTGCAGATCCTATTCTAGAGCATGTTAAGAGTATATGGGGTAGCAATACCATAAACATGGAATCTATAAAATCCCTTTCCTATACTTCATAAAAATAGTAAAAAACTGCTGCAGATCCTATTCTAGAGCATGTTAAGAGTATATGGGGTAGCAATACCATAAACATGGAATCTATAAAATCCCTTTCCTACTTCTTAAAAATAGTAAAAAACTGCTGCAGATCCTATTCTAGAGCATGTTAAGAGTATATGGGGTAGCAATACCATAAACATGGAATCTATAAAATCCCTTTCTACTGAACAAACAGTCCACAATTGCAGACCTTATTCTACATGGGGTAGCTTTGTCATAAAGAATCTATAAAATCCCTTTCCTACTGAACAAACATTCCACAATTGCAGACCTTATTCTACATGGGGTAGCTTTGTCATAAAGAATCTAAAAAATCCCTTTCCTACTGAACAAACAGTCCACAATTGCAGACCTTATTCTACATGGGGTAGCTTTGTCATAAAGAATCTAAAAAAATCCCTTTTCTACTTAATCAAAGTAGTCAAAAAATGCAATTCGTATTCTAGAGCATCAGTGTTAAGAGTATGGGGCAACAATGTCATAAAGAATCTGTAAATCTCGTTTCCTACTTGAGAAAAATAGTTTAAAAACACACATTCTTGGAGCCTAGCTCTGTTGCTGTGGTCTCCCACACATGTGGAAAGCGTTATAAATTAAAATTAAATTAAAACTGCAGACCCGTTTCTAGAGAATGTTAAGAGAATATGAGCTAGCAATGCCATCATAAAGAATCTATAAAATCTGTTTCCTATACTTAATAAAAACAGTAAAAAAAATTACAGACCCTATTCTAGAGCATGTTAAGAGTATGGGGTAGCAATATCATAAAGAATCTGTAAATCTCGTTTCCTAGTTGAGAAACATAGTTTAAAACTGCAGACCCTTTTCTAGAGAATGTTAAGAGAATATGAGCTAGCAATGCCATCATAAAGAATCTATAAAATCCGTTTCCTATACTTAAGAAAAAAAATAGTCTAAAATTGCAGACCTTATTCTAGAGAACGTTAAAAGTAGGAGTTATCATTGTCATTATAAAGAATCTATAAAATCTGTTTCCTATACTTAATAAAAATAGTAAAAAAAAAAAAAAAACCTATTCCAGAGCATGTGAAGATTATGGGATAACAATATCATACAGAATCTATGAAATTCGTTTCCTATTTTTAAAAAAAAGCCCCAAATTGGACCCCATGCATCTAAGTGTTTTGGCCAACTACAGACGACTATTCAAGGTCATTTTTATCTTTAAAAAAAAGGTCATTTTTATCGGTACACGCCATCTAGATAGGCGTAGTCTAGATTCAAGATAGAAAACGTCGACCCCATATTAAGTGAATTGTTGATACTATTTAAGACAAGATAAGATGTAAATCAGTCCCTATCTTTGGTAAAAAGCTCTTAAACCATGATTCTCTAACAAACGACACTCTCTAGTAACGCACTATCTATATGAGGGGAGTCTTAAAAGGGCGTAGTCTAAATTCAAGACTGACAGTTAAACGTGGATCCTATATATTATGTTTAAAAAGTGTATAAACTATTCAAGACAATATAAGATCAATTGTAGACCCTATCTTTGATTAAACCATAATCTATCGGCAAACGATTTTTTACGGATCCGATCATAGCAGTAACGCACTTTCTATATAAGAGGTAGGAAACTTCGAGAGGCGTAGTTTAAATTCAAGACAGTAAAGTATGGACCGTATGGACCCTATATCATATAGTAAGTGAATTATTGGTATGCCTTTCAAGACAATACAAGTTGAAATGTAGTACATATCTTTGATAAAAATCTCTTAAATCGTACTCTATAGCTAACGACAAACTACATTTTCCGAATCCAGTAACCCACTTTCTATAAGAGGGTGAAACTTCAAAAGGCGCAGTCTTAATACAAGACAGTCAAGCATGGAACCTATATTATATAGTAAGTGAATTATTGATATACCCGGCTTTCAAGATAAACTATACTCTAACCAAAGGACACTTTCCAGTAACGCATAGAAGGCTGGAAAACTTCAAAAGGCGTAGTCTAAGCTCAAGACAGTTAACATGGACCCTATATTAGACTTGTTAAGGAACATTGATACCATTCAAAACAATATAAGATGAAATATCGACCCTATCATTGATAAAAACGCTCTTAAACCATACTGAACATCAAATGACACATTCCAGTATTGGAAAGATATGGAATTAAGTAGACCTACTCCTCCCCTATAGACTGAAACATATTACAAAACTCAAATCTTTAAGAGCGAGAGCATGTTTTGGGCATTTTTTTAAAGAAAGACTTAATCTTTTATTTGTTTTCTATCAAACTGTTCTACTAATGACTTAGTAGTAAGGGCTGTGCGATAATTATCAGGAGCTAGAGGGCCGTAACAAGGTGGTCATTCAGTATAATGAATTCAATGTAAAGAGACTGGGGCTCAATGTACATTAAGGTGTGCCTTTCCTTACTTTTCGCTGGAATTAGGAAAATAGAATTGGGAAGCCTTTTATCCCCTGAAAAGTTCCTTACCACTAATGTTTGGCTATGTTTAAAACATTAATCAGCCCCCTGCCCCTCCTGATAATTACCACATAGTCGCCAATGTCAAAGTCTCATAAAGGATATTATTCAATCTTCTACAAGGCCTTACTTTTTAAATATTAATATGTTAAGTCCAACTATTTTCAGCCATTTTGAAGCATATGCAATAGATACGTTTTAAAAGCAATGTTCTCTAAAGATCTTCCTCTTTAATTATAACGTTTTTCTAGCTTATTTTCATTTAATGAACTACGCATGCCGCTGAATTGCCATAGCAACCAGCGAAACCTTCGAAGAATATTTTTTTCTCGCTTCAAAAAGGCTTATTTCCTTTGCATACTACAGCTTCAAATTTCATTTTAAAAACTTGTATTTTTTTTAAATATCCGTATATTAGGTAGTAGTTAGTCACCTTATATTAAAGTTATAAGTAGATCGAGCTAAACCGATTCTATATGGCATAAAAGTATTGGGTATGCTATTCGTATCTTTTGTACTATATGTATATACTTTGTAACAATGTGTAGTTTAGCGAAGACAAAAGAAACAAAAGAAAAATATTAAGAAGTTAATCTAGTCCATTCATCACTCCACAAATATTATAAAAGGGTATTTAATTGTCATGAAACAATTAGCTCAAAAATAAGCTTTAAATCCTGGATTAAGTTATCCTGACCAATAGTTGTCTCAAGAATGGCTGAGAGAGTTCTGAGAATGCACCAATTCTCGACAAGTTAAGTTGCATGTTCAAAATCAAGTAATAGAACCGAATAGTGTTTTTTTAGTTTGAAAAGCGTTGAAACAATTCAGGTGCGTCTTCATTCGAAGTAATTAGCCGTATTTCCATTTGACTATACGATAATATTATTCTGATTGACTCTTTTCACTCAGATGACATGTACATACAAATCGTCGCGACGGACAATTCGCCAATAACTCAATTTAACAAAAGCAGGCCACTTTTCGTCTCAAATTGTCGGTTCGTTTTGTTTGAACACCAGGGGCCAGTTGTACGAAGGGTGAATAGTGCTATCCCCCGGATAAATCCTTATCCAGCAGATAAAATCTATAAAAAACCTATGCAGTGGATAACTTTTATCCGCGGATAACTTTATCCACCCTTCATATAACCGGCCGCTGGTGTTTAAACAGGACGAACAGACAATTTGAGACGAAGACAATTAAACCGTCAAGATGATTTGTCAGTCTTCTTGTGTGAAAAGGGCTATTGTGATAATTATTATTATTACCTTTTTATGATAATTACATCTAATTATTTATAATTATCATCATCGTGATCCCTACAATCATCATCAATATTGCTACTACCATTACACCTACTTGCAATAAGGTTGTCATACAGAAATAGAACATTTGTCATAAAGAAAATAGAACATTTGTGATTTAGTAGGATAGGAATTGATTAAAAGACAAAAGAAGATCACTCAAGCTGAACTCTCTCTTTTGTCTTTTAATTAATTCCTTTCGCACTAAATCACAAATGTTCTATTTTCTTTGTGACAAATGTTCTATTTTGTATGACAACCTTACTGCAAGTAGGTGTATCAGGATTGGAAATCATATAATGGTTTCATGTATCACTATGGTTACACCTCAACGCGCAAGGGTATGACCAATTATTATCATTTATTTTCATGACACTCTGCACGAACGTTTTTTTTACCAAACGAATTTTCTAATGGTATTTGGTAAAACCAGACAAGACTTTCTGACTTACACCTTCATCGTCATCAAATTAAAAAGCGTAAATTCGCTATTAATAAATGATAAATAAATATTCTTAAAGTTTCGCCATCATGTAAAAAACGTTCAAAATTAAATAAACTGGTCAAGATTATGGGCGAGCAAACATGGCGCAATTTTTGCCAGTAAAAATGTATGGAATGGCCATCTTGGTGGACACAAAGATGGCGGGCGAGACTTCAAAGGCATAAGATGACGGAATATTTAATATTTTTTATAATATTTTACTGAAATATACTCCAATTTTTGCCAATTCAAAGTCGTTCAATTTGGATAAAATAATTATAATCTTAATCGTTATTCAGATACACGTGTATTGCGTGACATAAAATCATAAAGGCTCGGGAACCACATATCAAAATGGCTCAAAACTTTTCCTGTGAATTTTGTCACTGATTTCTAAAACATATTTTAGAAATTTCTTTATATGATATGGATGTATAGTTCAGATTTTGAGTTTTTGATGGCTTCACATGGAAGCTGGCAATACTGTTCATTTATTCGTTTTAAGATAAATTGTATAAATATATAAAATATTTTTTTTATATATTATAAAATATACGTTCGTTTCTTCCACGTTAATATTTATTCATTTATAATTCAATCATAAATAATATAATAATAATTATTATTTATAATGTATTATTTAATATTTATCCAACATATATATCAAATAACGATATTTATCATTTATTTATTTATTCATTTTTAGATTAAAAAAGGCAAATGATCAATGCACCGAATTCAACTTGAAATATATAATATAAACTATTATTTATAATGTATTATTTAATATTTATCCAACATATATATCAAACAAATAATATTTATCATTTATTTGTTCATTCATTTTTAAATTAAAAAAGGCAAATGATCAATGCACCGAATTCAACTTGAAATATATAATATAAACTACTAACTCATCAAGCCCCAAGTTCGTCAAAAGAACTCAATCCAAATAAAAAAAAAATCATTTGAAAAGACTCACAGATTTCTCAAATTAAAATAATGCATCGCGTATATTATATCGCTCTTAAAACAACGTGGCGTGTCACTGGCTTATCATCTTGTTGTCCGTTCGCTCGCCTTTAAGTCTGTAATTCATGAGCCACTATATACAATATTTAATGAATGAGTTAATCAACAAGGTTGGCAAAAGGCCGGTAATAATTCTCACCGCAACAACCGAATCCTGATTAGCAATCTCATACATCAAGCACGTCTTGATTGTTTACATGCTAAATCAACTAAAAATGCGGTCAAGTCCCTCTCTTTGCATTTCATTTGAGGTTGATTTATTAGCCGGAGATTCAAAAGCGAAGAATTCCCTAACTAGATTAAAGATTATACCACTAAAGATGTACATCTTTGGAAGATTTTTAATTTTCTTCGTAATTTCTGCCAAATCTTAAAAATGGAAGACGCGTGCCGGTCAATTTTGGCGGGAAAAATCCTTTTGGCGCCAAAACATCAAAAACAGGTCACTTTTTTGTCAATTAATTCAAATTATTCACTCACAATTGATTAAAATTATTGGATATTTATATAAAATTCTAGTTCATTATCATTATTATCCTTTAAATATTCAAAATGGTTGGAATTGAAGCATTTCTTTCGAGCGTTTTGTAACGACTTGAAGATTTGCTTCCTTGATCTGATCCATCCCACACAATAGCTGATCCGTGATTGGTTGATTAAAGTAGTTGCTCTATTTGCGTTTTTTCGCCAGGGATATATATATCACTCGTCACACTCAAAGCCACTGAACTCTCACGATAAGAGAGAGAAACGCTTTCAACGTCGATTTATCAAAGTGTTTACCTAATTCAACGTTAAACCGTCTAAACGGTAAGTACTTTAAGGCTTTACTGGTCACAGTTTTGAATCATAAAGTTGTAAAGTTGATATGTAATTGAGCACAAATTACGTGGATTTTTGTGGATTTCGACGTGATTACCAAAGAGGTTTTTGTTGGGGTAATTTACAATTTAAGACCAACTGAAAAAGCCTGATTGTTTCGGGCTAGCTAGTAAAATAGATTGCTTTATTTTGATTATATTATCAGTGATGGTTTCAAAGCATATCTACACTTGAAAAAAGCTTAAACCGACCTTACAAAATGATAATATTACCGTTTGATGTTACTCATATTCGGACCTGGTTGGCTAGCTTACAATCTACTTTCCGTAAGTGTTGGACCTATTTTCTCGAGACGTAGATAGATCGATCATGGCATTTTATCATCACTGTAATTCGACAGCGATCAAAATAATCTAGAATCGAAATCATTAACAGAAAGCTACGAATACACCAAGTGGGTTAATTTCGAAGCTCTTATTTGCCTTATCACACATTTTTCAGAAATGAAATTCACAATTTTAATATCAAAATGTTGTCACCTGTTAATGTTTGCCAGCTGATCATGACAATTTCGAGGTCAGTTTGATATTTATAAAATTAACTTTAGCACTATACAAATCCAATATATTGTATTTGCATTGTACAAAAAACTGACGGGGAGATTTTACCGGTAATGAATCCGCGGTCGTCTAAAAGATGGTCTATTCTCACAACACGACACTCATACGCACAGCAAGAAAGGTTAAAATAAAGAATGATCTCGTATATTTTTGAACCATAATGAAGGTCAGAATAATCTCTGTGAAGTCTTTTGGCGTTTTCTTTTAACCACAGTAATATACATACTTTTGACCAAAACGTTTCTAATTTTTTTAACAAGATTTGAGTTTGTTTTAAGGGAGACATATATTGAACATGTTGATAATATCTGATTGCCATTTTAGACAAAGATTTAATTTAGTTTTCTTTTTGAAGGTAAAGTTGACGTATTTTTGAGTTGTAAATTACTTATTTCAAAACATTTCAAACAATAATTTAAGTTCATTTTCGACGAAACAAACAACACAATTTTTGGGAACATTTTGAAAAACAAACGAAAATTGATGACTTTTAGGATGTTGATTATTCGTCTTAGTAAAAGCACGATTTTCCAGTTTGTTTTGATTGATAATAGGCATAATTTCTAGAACAAAAACTAAATTTATCTAGTGCATTAAACAATAACTACTAATTGTGTTTTTGAACATAACAACTGGCCTATTTTCTAATACAATAGTTAATAAATTATCTGTGAACACTTTTGTACAATATTTTTTATTTTGTTTGTTTTTATTTGTTCAGTTGACAAATTTGAATTGAACAACAATGTTTTTCGAAAAGCAATCGTCAATAAAGTTCGTTTTAACGGAATAATAGTTTTTTATGAGCACGTGACATTGTGTTCAATAATAAGAGCTATATTTCACATCAAAACGCATCAACAGCTCAAACATATAGTTCCTTTTAATGGAACAATAGTTTTGAAGTGTTCTTCAATTTACAACAATTTTGCATTCTTAATTTTAAAGCTGATTAATGCAAAATTTGGCCAGATTACCAAATGATGCTACAAATGTTTGAACTCCAAAAGTGTTTGATAATGAAATATACCTTCTATAAACCCGTTTTAAAAAGGTTGTTCAAGACAATTGGCAGATTTTCAATAAAATATGAATGATCGAGGTGATTACTAAATTACTCCCTTCAAAAACGTGTAGGTTGTTCTTTCTAATTAAATATTTACGGCTGCTATGAAATTATTATTTTCAGTAACATATCTAGGTTATTCCTGAAATATTTAGTATTGCCTAATAGACCTATTTGCAGTTCCGCTTCCGTTCAGTGACCATGAATAATAGTTCCGAGTCTAGATGGAGTTGCCACACATAGCAGCTATAATTTATAATGCGCAGCAGGCACCAACCTCGACTTGGCACTATCATTCGTAGTCACTGAATGGAACAATGAAAAGGACAATAAAAAAATCACTTTTTAAGTTAACGTCTCAATATTATTTCTATACAGAGTACTGAAACTGGTGTCTTACTAATTCAGAATACTCAGACCAAAACTCACTACACATACATTAGATATTTTAGCACAAGACTGCGCTCGAATGTTGATTTTTGCAGGAGGAAAACCGGAGAACCAATCAAACCCTCGGGGCATCACATCAAAAAAACTAAACGAATATCTTATTATAGCTTATTATTATTTGCGCAGAAATATACCAGAAATATACCAATATAACAGTTTCTTATGTGGTAATGAATGATTTGATAAGTTAATTTATAAGTACAGCTTATTAAAGATCACACGATAGTCATGATAGGTGGGCTGAAAACCGCCCGAACTGATTTTACAAATGATTTATCTTGATAAAAATTATGTAAAAATACAAAACAAAATAAATATTAATATAATATAGTGTTTTAAATGCTAGTTAATATATATATGTGTTTAGAAATCATAAAGAAATTATCATATTGGAATGAGATTAGGTCAGGAAGAATGCAAGAAATAGACAAAAGACTGAACTTTTCCGGATGCAGAGCATTCATTACTTAAGGAATTGTTATTACTTTAAAACAAACAAAAGATAAGTGTTATAATATAGATCCATCCTATTTTCAGTAAATAAGGAATATTTAAGCATGTACGCACACACAGAACCCGAGGAATAAATAAAGAGCTGTTCGTATGATTGATTGATTTAAAATTAAACTCTTGTATACTATATTTACTTATTTTTTTTCGTTTATTTGTCCAGTGATGTATAATTTTGTGGCGTTTTAAGGTGGCCCGGTAGTATCGACTTTGCAGGATAAACATAATTTTGTAACGCATTATTTTGCATCTAAACTTTGTCCGATTTATACGAAATTTACACATATAGATCTCAAAACTTTGAAGTTTGAGCTAGTCATATTTTAAGTGCGATTTGTAGAAACTATAAAGAGAAATAATGTTTTTTTAAAAAGCACACGCGTTACTTAAATTGTCAATAAATCAAAACTTACAAGATGAATTTCTTTCTTTTTTTGAGAGAATATTATTTGGTTATATGGAAACATATTGTAGCAGTTTTATTCAAATATTGACCTTGGAAGTTTTTTTACAAACATTTTTAAATTTTTGCGCGCAAAATTAATATAAAAATTCCATTGCCCAAATCTCAATAAGAATTAAAACATAGTTACAAATTTACCTGTAGAAAGAAAGACCAATACCTCTTGTAACTTCTAATCACAAAATAGCGACTTTGAAGCCAACATTGCTAGCTCTGATTTCTTAAAGAGCTTGTCGACATATTGTTGTTCACTGCATAGTGAGCATTTCGAAAATATATCTACTCTATTTCTTCAATTGTTGACCTTGAGTTTTCTATATAGCGTAGATACATGCTTAAGAGTCATAACTGTGAAATGTGGTCTTCTGTGCTGTTCTAAAAATGACAAAATTAGCGGCCAACGTACAGCAACCACGTTGCGCGTTCATTATACCTCGTTTGACTTCCAAGGAAAACCCTTCGCGTTATGTATATTTACATCAACTTCACAACCTCATAATCCGTGAACACCGGTTCTGCACGAGGAATGTCTTTTTTGCGAATAGAAATAGAAAAAAGACGCAGTGTTTACGCCTGAATTGTCTCTGTATTTGCATAAAAAGACATTCCTCGTGCAGAACCGGTGTTCACGGATTATGAGGTTGTGAAGTTGATGTAAATAAACATAACGCGAAGGGTTTTCCTTGGAAGTCAAACGAGGTATAATGAACGCGCAACGTGGTTGCTGTACGTTGGCCGCTAATTTTGTCATTTTTAGAACAGCACAGAAGACCACATTTCACAGTTATGACTCTTAAGCATGTATCTACGCTATATAGAAAACTCAAGGTCAACAATTGAAGAAATAGAGTAGATATATTTTCGAAATGCTCACTACGCAGTGAACAACAATATGTCGACAAGCTCTTCAAGAAATCAGAGCTAGCAATGTTGGCTTCAAAGTCGCTATTTTGTGATTAGAAGTTACAAGAGGTGTTGGTCTTTCTTTCTACAGGTAAATCTGTGACTATGTTTTAATTCTTATTGAGATTTGAGCAATGGAATTTTTATATTAATTTTGCGCGCAAAAATTTAAAAACGTTTGTAAAAAAACTTCCAAGGTCAATATTTGAATAAAACTGCTACAATATGTTTCCATATAACCAAATAATATTCTCTCAAAAAAAGAAAGAAATTCATCTTGTAAGTTTTGATTTATTGACAATTTAAGTAAAGCGTGTGCTTTTAAAAAAAACATTATTTCTCTTTATAGTTTCTACAAATCGCACTTAAAATATGACTAGCTCAAACTTCAAAGTTTTGAGATCTATATGTGTAAATTTCGTAGAAATCGGACAAAGTTTAGATGCAAAATAATGCGTTACAAAATTATGTTTATCCTGCAAAGTCAATACTACCGGGCCACCTTAATAACAATAATTTTCATTAGATTTTCATGGAATAAAACTCATTTTAAAAGTAAGAATAATTAAAATGAAATTAAAAATGTGTTTTCGACTAAACTGAAATAAACTAATTAATTTATAATTCCATAAAAGCATAAACATTCAGTTTATAAGTGATTGGATAAGTAGATAAATAAATAGATAAATAAACAGATAAACAAACAAGCAAACAAATAAACAAACAAATAAATCAACTAGATCAGTGAATAAATAATATGAATGGATCAACGAATACTGACATCCATAAATACATGAACGAATGAATGAATGAATGAGTGAATGAATGAATGAATGGATGGATGGATGAATGGATGAACGAATTAATGAATTAATGGATGAATGGATGGATGGATAGATGAATGAATGGATGGATGGATGGATAGATGGATGAATGGATGAATGGATGGATGGATGGATAGATGGATGAATGGATGGATGGATGAATGAATGAATGGATGAATGGATGGATGGATGGATGGATGAATGGATGAACGAATTAATGAATTAATGGATGAATGGATGGATGAATGAATGAATGAATGAATGAATGAATGAATGAATGAATGAATGAAGGAAGGAAGGAATTAATTAATTAATGAATGAATGAATGAATGAATGAATGAATGAATAAATGAATGGATGGATGGATGGATGAATGGATGAATAAATAATAGTATGAAACTTCTTGAAGACGAGTATAAATTGCGGTTATGAAATCACTAAAGCTGAACTCTTTCTTTTGCTTACTATAACTAAATTACTAATGTTATTTATTATTTTTATTTTTTTTTATTTTTTTATTTTTTCATGTGACAATATTCTTGCTATTATGTCACCCGATAATATTGATATGAATAATATGAAACCTCTTTAAGGCGACTACAAATTACGATTATGAAAATAGCTCTATTAATAAGTCAACAACATTCAAGCCATAGAATCACGTACACTGATAGCATGAATGGAGATCCCAGGAAACTCAAACAGAGCCTACACACAAGAACAGCGGTACAGTGACGTCATTTTCAGGGCTAGAAGCGGGACGTTATGAACTAGTTCTCTAATATACATTTAAGATTAAAATACAATTTCCTGCAACAATAACGTAAGCCATACGATATACAACTATTTCAAAAACCGTTGTCGCAATCAACGATACAGTCCACACTCTGAAGCCCGCAAGGCATGTCGGTATTTCTTCTCTTGCTATCGATTTATTAATAATATATTTTAATTTTTGATAGTACGTGTTTATGTTCTTGCAGTGGTAGATGATGAAACATATTTTTTTTAAAAAGTGTACTAAATCACATTTTTATGTTTATGTTACCGACATATTTTGCAGGCTTAAGAGTGTGGACTGTAGCTTTGATTGCGACGACAACGATTTGTGTAAAAAACAAATACTATACACCGAATACCAATATGGCCGCCATTTTATTATCATAGTTTCTTAACTAATCCATAATTTGATTGACAACTGCAATGAAAGATTATAAAGATATCAACAAAGGTAAATGTTTTGAGACAACAATATTAAATTCTTGAAAAGCTATGATAATTAATTCAAAAGTTTGAAAAGCACGTCAACGAGGATAGCAAGGAAACAGTTTACTGAAAACATACAAATCTCTGTAATTTTGATTCCAAATGATTTCTATTTATCGCAATAAAACGTTTCCCAAGATACACATTTCTGTTTGCTCTTTCTGATGGTTATTTTAGAAGATTAGGTTTCTATCTATGAAAGTCAATGACGGAAATATTGGCATATGGACTGCTATACACATACATCGTGCAATATCGTGATGTGAAGATGGAAAAAATTTGACGTGGTTGCCGGCCGAGCTGATGAAAGCTCCGGGCACGCTGTGCTAAGCGTCCTAGCCTACACGGCATGTCAGCGTTCTTGTGGAGTTTCGGGAAAGATCGGGGGTTTGGGTTCCTGTTTTACTTACGTACCCTCGAGAAATATGCATATAAACTAGAAAAAAAATAGGGCTTGTGAGAGGCGTCACCTTCTTCCCTTCCTCCCTTCCTTTTCCTTTTTAATTTATTTTTGATTTAAAACCTAATCAGCCACATAATGAAAAGAGTTTAACTGACTTGTTTAGCCTTACGGTTATTTCAGTTAGCGTGTACTAAATTAAATTCTTTAATACATTTATGTTAATTAGTTTGTACAAAATTAGTACTAAATAAATCATTGTCATTGTTATTGTCATTGTCATTGTCATTGTTATTGTCGTTGTCATTGTCATTGTCATTGTCATTGTCATTGTCATTGTCATTGTTATTGTCTTTGTCATTGTCATTGTCATTGTCATTGTCATTGTCATTGTCATTGTCATTGTCATTGTCATTGTCATTGTCATTGTCATTGTCATTGTCATTGTCATTGTCATTGTCATTGTCATTGTCATTGTCATTGTTATTGTCGTTGACATTGTCATTGTCATTGTCATTGTCATTGTTATTGTCATTGTCATTGTCATTGTCATTGTCATTGTCATTGTCATTGTCATTGTCATTGTCATAGTTCCTTGCGCCATCTTGAAACTAGGTAGCCGAGCCTTTGCATTGATGCGAGACGAACGTTGAGCTTGCAATGATATAGGCACGTGAATAATAAATTGTCCCGTAAGGTGTTAAAAGGTCTCCATCGTTGCAAGCTCAACGTTCGTCTCGTTTCGATGCAAAGGCCCGGCTACCTTTCAAGATGGCGCAGGGAACTGCGAAGGGGACTATTTTGCAAGAAATTTAAATTACGCTGACTTCGAATAATACTTAGATACGTGACATATTTATTTACCACTCCGGTAAATTTTCTGCTGAGGCCTTCGATGCCTCGTTTTGGTGTTTTTCTGATTTTTCAAACTCTTATAGCTTCTTGCAAATTTAATCGTTTTTTTTTTTCTCAAACTTTCTCAAACAAGTTATTGTTATGGTGAATCTCTATCATATGATAGCTTTCTTTTTCTTAAAATATCCATTTTAAAAATTATGATAATTAGTGGCGGTCATTTATGAAAGTCGTCTATAGTTACATGACAGAGTCAAAACTAAGAATCAGAAAGCTGCAAAAGCCCTTTCCATGGTTCTCGTCCACAACCTCAGACTCGATAGCGTGTTATACACCTATTTCAATTAACGTTGTCCATCTGGAATGGTTGATCTGAGACCGATAGGAATTGTGGGAGCTCGTTAAACTGCAATTGCACTATTATAACATTGCTTGAATATTAATGTTTACTTCTGAAATACTGTTATCTGTAATTCAGCACCATTCAAGTGTGATTAAAACAATGCATTTGGAATTTAATGAACTCCCACAATTCCTATCGGTCTCAGATCAACCATTCCGGATGGACAACGTCAATTGAAATAGGTGTATACTCTTTACAGTTTTACTACAACTCGCGGTAATTAAGGAACGTAGACATACATTATCAAGGAATTGTCATTTTCCCAGCTCCGTTCAGTGACCATGAATGATCCAGTGGAACCCCGTTAATCCGGCCACCAAAGGGACAGCCCAAAGTGGCCGTATTAACGGGGTGGCCGTATTAAGCGCGTAAATTTTATAGAAAATGTATGGGCATGGATTTCGTCGGGACATAAAAAACTGGCCGCGATAACGGGGTGGTCGTATTAAGCGGGTGGCCATAAGGCGGGGTTCCACTGTAGTTACAAGGCAAGGTGTAGCAACTCCAACCTCGACTTTGAACTAATTTAATTTATCTCTGTATGTGTGTTTACCTTTGTGTGTGGAAAACAAATTATAAACCTTTGAAACCTTTTTTTTCATGATCACCGAACGGAACTGTGAAAGGGTCTGTTGAAACACTTCAATTCCAATCCCACAGGCCATAGTCAAATTCTAAAAAAATATATTACACGCTATCGAGGCTGAGGTTGTGGACGTGAACCGTGAAAAGGACTAATGACTATTGTAATAAAATGAACTGACGTCAGCAGTTGTATCATGTGATCTTATTTGATCAGATTAGCACTCTATTCCTTGTGCCTTTTATTTGCTTTTCTTGATATACATTTTCCGCGGCAAGTTATAAGAAAAACAATCCCGGATAGTTTAATGTTTCAATAGAACAGGATAATTACATCAATGAACTTTACAAAGAACACATGGGCGGACACGCTAATAGCTATAGGTATACCTACGGATGGTCACGAATGTATACGTACCGCATGGGTTACAATGAGGGAAAGGCGATTGGATGGATGGATAATTACATGGATAATCAATTATGGAAATAGCCTAGTATTTAAATAGTACAATATAATTGCCTGAATGATCAACAAATACAACACACTTTGTCTAAAAAAAAGTCAAATTAAAGAAATGGATAGATAGATAGATAGATAGATAGATAGATAGATAGATAGATAGATAGATAGATAGATAGATAGATAGATAGATAGATAGATAGATAGATAGATAGATAGATAGATAGATAGATAGATAGATAGATAGATTGATGGATAATTAGCTATGGAAATATTCCAGTGTTTAAGGATATATACAGGACACAATCGGGACGTTTTTTAAAAAAGCTCTTAACGCGTTTAGCTTTCATCAATTTTCCAACAAAGTATACATTTTCTGAAAGCTTAAATGATAAAGATTACAAATTAGGTTAAAGTTTTAAATAAAACTCATTAGTTTGGTGCAATACAATTACGTAGTGAGCCACAAATACAACACATAGTGGTGCTTATTTTTATAGATTAGGTTTTTACAGTTTTGAAAGTTAATTGGCATTCTGTATATGACTTCACCAATAGTGGCTAAAAAAATAATTCAATAAAAACATGAATGAAAAAAAGGATGGGAAATGAATGGATAATGAAAGTCCAAACCAATAATAAATAAATGAACAATAAATATCCATTCATTATAAAATGAACAAATGCATAAAGTAAATACTGTTGAGTCAATGAAAAATCGGAGCAAATGGATCGGATATGGGTAATGATATGGGTTAGTGAATGAATGACTAAATGAATGAATAAATTCGCACGAACTAAAGAATGACTGAAAGACTGTATGAATGAATAAGTAGATGGACAAATCAATAGGCAAATGAATAAATGAATGAATGAATAAATGAATGAGTAATGAAACATAAGCAAACGAATGAATAAATTAACGAACATCTAGGCAAATCTGCTACAAACAATTCCACAATACTGTAATACACCTAATTCAAAAAAGGTTGATGGGGCGAACGGCGATTGGCGATTGGTGATTGGCGATTGCACGACCGAAAGGAGCTATTGGTAATACCAATTCCTTCTTCCGTTCAGAGAAAACTTCGAGACACCCATCTACGGTCATCGTTGAACGGTATTTGGGTAATATATAGTTGAATAAGAAGAAATTCGTATTATCCACAGTCTCTTTCGGGACGTGCAATCGCCGATCACCAATCGCCGATCGCCGATCGCCGTTCGCCCCGTCAACCTTTTTTGAATTAGGTGTATAAATTAATATGAGAGACCTAGTTTACTTTGTGTACCTCATGATGATCCAATATCGTATTACTAATTTAGTCATGTGCTATTATAAATATCAAACATTATATCACAAAGATAAATCTCCAAACATCTAGTACTGTCAGTCAAGACAGTCCAGCTGAGTTGTTAGATATTGCTAGCTTTACGTAGCTTGGTTTTTAATAGCATTTATACAGGTTGATGAAACTTGTCTGCTAAAATGGATATCAACACATTCTACAAACATCTAAGGGAAGATTTTATAAACTATAAATGCTCAAGTATTCTATTAATATTTATTCAGTACTAATTTATTGTTTATTTGTCTCACTTAATCATTTATAGAATTATTACTATAATAGCTTATTACTCCATGGGCATAGCTGTTCAATGCATGCATGCATACATGTTCGAAGCGTGAAGCACAACCGTGTTTCTTTCGAATCACTAGGAAAACCCAAGCATTTTTTCTTTCAAATCATAAAGGAATATGAGTATATTTTTTAAAATATGAGGCAAAAATGAGATTTTTCAAGCTCATGAATATATGTTTTAAAAAAGCAAAACTAAAAACGACAGACATAAAAATATACGTAAAAATCACCAAAATTGAATATTCTTAGTTTGAATCCTCCCTGTTTTTCAAAGGGATTTATTTCCGTCTTCCTCATAGTTACAGTCATTGCTTTACTTTATTCCTGTATTAGCCAGTTTTATTTCTCCTACCACCCAGTTTGGTTTAATAAATAAATTGAATAATAGATCATGTTTTACGTCGGAATACAGGGAGTCTTTGCCGAACCTCGCTAGCCAGTGGCTAATGTTTAAGTATTCGAAACACTCACACTTAAACTACACCCCTACATTAAACATTTTAGCACAATAGGTAATATAATGAAATTTGTAACACCATAAAAAATGTTAGCTCAACTTACTGACGTTTCGTAGGGCTAAAGCTCGAAACGTCAGTAAAGTTAAGTTAATATTTTTTTACGGTGTTACACATTTCATTATATTACCTATCGTTTATATCAAACACCGATGCAGCCTATACTAGTTTACTCGCTATTTTCAATTTTAGAAAACATCACTTCTCATTTCTTTTTAATTCGTATTTTTTTCCTCCTCTCTGATCTATCTCTCCCTGTTTGATAAAAATAAAAATAGCGCTGAACATCCCCAATATTTTTAATCATACCGATAAACAGGATCCTCAAAAGGGACCGACAAAGTACTTCAAACTTGCAGGAACTACTTTTAAGAGCATGATTGACAGCGAGGGGCTAATTAAGGATGTTTGCTAGTCTTTAAAGAACGATCAGTTCAGTTCAGGGAAATTGCCAACCAAGGTCACACACAAGCAAACACAGAATCACAATAACAAAGGATTAACTTTTTTGCGTCAGTAAGTTGCAATTGAAATTCTTTTTAACGGTAAGTACATCTAGTCAGTTATCGAATGTTACTTTTACAAACGATAAAAGTTCGAATCCTCATTTGTTTGAATACTAGCTTTTTAGTGTAAATTTTAGCATCGTCAGTATACATTCTCGTCCATCGGTGATATAATGTCGGTAATACTCCCTCTTTTACTTTAAAAAGTAATCATTATTACTCCAATGATATATATTAACGTACGCAACGACCGTAAGTTGTTTCATCTTTTATACATGATATTATAGTTCACTTGAGAATTAACTCGTCAAAACATAAGTAAGTAACACTATAATTTACGTTGTGTTTTAAAATTACAGTTTTCACAGGTCTTAAACTATTTTTAAACGAGTTTGCGGTTATGCTGTTTCGCAGTTATCTTTGTTGCGGTCTCGCGGTTTTTCTATTTATATATATGACTGAGCTTTTTCTATTTGTGAGCTAAGTGAACGTTGAAAAACTTTTTCCACCGTGATAAAAATTGCAGTGCGAATCACAAAACCGTGGGCAACCATAAATATTTTAGAAATCGTTTATTGTTCGTTGAACAACTCAAAAACAACTACACATCAGTCAATGAAACTTCTTGCGGTGATATAGTTGTTTCTGAGTTGTTCAACGAACAAAAAACGATTTATAAAATATTTCTAGGTGCCCGCCATGTTATGATTCGCATTGTAAAGTGTTTTATTGTTTGTATATATAAATGTGTGGGTTATTTATATATATTTAGTTATATTTATATTTGGAATATGTATATGTGTATGTGTATGTATATATATATCATTAATAGCAAATATAATATTAATAATTTCAAACCTTTTTGATTGTTTATTTTTACAGTAGCTTAGTATTCAGTTTGATGTATTCGTTAGTAATTTTTGAAATTTATATATATATATTTTTATTATATATATATTTTAATAGGAGTAGGATATTCAATTGAGGCGTAAGCTCTGTTTCCTACTCCCGTCACATCTATATATATATTTTTATTAGTATTACATTGTAATTGTATTTGTGTGACAAATAAACTAAACTAAACTAAAAATCTCTTTGAAAAAGGGTAAATGGGTTGATAAAAAAACAGCTGATGTCGTTTGCAGTTAAATAAAAACAAGAGAGCATAATATCACTTGATAAGAAGAAGAAGAAGTTTCGAGTGGCTTCGATGTGCGCTCTTTTTACCAAACTTCAAATTTCAATAATTTCTCGATTTATAGATTCACATGTCCGACAGACAACCTCTTTAAAACAGGTGTATATCAATATTATTAGACTAAAGCTATATGTCAGAGAACTAACAATAATATTATGAGAAATGCTTTATCTGAAAAGGGGAAATGTGATTCCAAGCACGCACCAATCTTGTGCAGAAAAAGGCACGTGAGCAATGGCTCTTTTCGCGGTTTTCATCAAACAACCTCAGACTTGAGAACAGCCTCAGCCTCGATAGAATCCGATTGCTTACGTATGTCTGCAGAATAGACATTTTCACAATTCACATCAACAACCTCAGCCTCTAGAGCAAACTAAGCCTCGATATAGTCCGATTGCTTACGTATCTCTGCAGAATAGATATTTTCACAATTCACATCAACAACCTCAGCCTCGCACGATAGCGTGTTATATGCTCTTTACAATTTGAATATGGCCCGGAGAATCTTGAAGTGCTTCAAATGTTTTATTATGTGTTCATCCTTTAAATTACCAGGGGCTGTAGCGGTAACATTTTTGTAATTCAAGGACTCTTCTGCAGACATACTTAAGCAATCGGATTCTTTTGTTTTACAATACAAATATACCACTTTCATGTTATCTAGCACCGCTGTACTATATTTGACAAAAGGTGCGTTTGTACAGGGTTAGCCTCAATTCAAGGTAAATTCAAATGTTTTTTCTATTGTTAAGCGATAACATCTTTTCGTTTTTTGCTTGGGATTTCAGAATATTTTGAAAACAAATCTTGGCTTAACCTGTATAAATGCGCCTTTTGTTACATAGTACATCGGTGCTAAATAAAGTGAAGCTGGAGTATGGAGTATTAAAAGGTTAACGAATCGATCAAAAAAACGAGAGTTTATAAATACGATTATTATAATCAAATTGCACAATACACCATGCGAGATATAAACACTCTTGTTCTTATAAGTATACTTAAAACAAAATCCTGTGTACAGAGCGGTCAAGAACAAACTTCTTATCCACCCACACTGACTGCTTGAAAAGTGTTCCGCTGGATCAACTCGATGCTGACTTACTAGCTGCCGGAACCTCAAGCCTTGAAGTAAATCCATGCGATGTCTTACGGAGAAATACGTGGTTCTTTTCTGAAATAAACTAAAATGTAAAAAGGCAAAAAAATAGATGTTTGATAAATAAAACTTTTTCGATACCTAGGGCAGCTTGCCTGAATATAAATAATTAATATCGTTTGCACTGCAGCAGTGTGTGCATTTCTAATCAACTGTCTCAAGCAATACAAAAATATAGAATTACGTCACCGGAAAGCAAGGTGCTAGGGCTTTTTAAATTGTTACACAGGGAGCCCAAATTCTTTTTCTTTTTTTTTGGTGAGCACGCTTTTATGCTTTTGTTATTTATAATTGTGTATTACTTTGTCTTTGATCCTTTGAAATCTCTACTATCAATATAGGCCATGCGTCATATACAACCAGTACCAGAATGCTTTGCCCACTTTTTCAGGTTGAATAATTAGTGTCAATTGTTCTAGTATTTTCAAAAGGCTAGGGAACACACATCTGAATAAAAAAGGAAATTTTGGATCGTAAAGCATTCAAGTACTTGTAGTAACATGACGTCATTATATTGTGCACATTGATTATTGAATATTTTGTTATTAAGTTAGGGCTCCACACTTGTACATATAAATAAAATTAAAAACAAAAAATACGCAGAGGTTATTACAATATAAATGATAATAGTAGGTAATAGTAACTAATAAACGTTAACGGTTGTCGTTGCCATGACAATAATACACGTCATACATAGTACAACAGCAACTCTAAACTGTCGGTGTTTCTTTGTGCATTAGTAGATTGCTTCAAGTAAACAACCCATGACGTCATAGGAAAACACTCCGTGTTCCCGTCGTTCTTAGCAACGGTCAAAATAAACAATATTTGAAGTCGTGAGACTAGTGTCCTACTCGATTCTTCTAAGATTTTTTGTGACTTCTTTTTATTTGTAAATAAGTATGCAGTTAGTTAACGCTGTTGCCAATGTACTCAAGTTATCTAAAACCGCTGTACTATTTGTCAAAGGGCGCACTTGTGTATCTTACAATGCTTCGATTTGTTGTTCAAATATTTACAATTTCTAAGAAATACACGATAAATACATTGTACTACCGCTAAATGATAGAAAACACATTTGAATTTACGCTAATAATAATAATAATAATGGTTTATTAAAGTTCTATTGCAGTGATAACAACTGAATTAACGAACTATTTACAATAAAAGACTGATCATGAATTAACAAATTATTTACAATGAATTATCGAAAGCTAGAGTGCAAACAATATAACCGTGAAACACAAAAACTAATTAGTCGAAATTTAGTAGAAATTAGTGAAAAATAGTCGAAGCGTGAATAGACTAAATTTAGTGTGCACGTGCAATCAGCCAAGTGTCCTAGCGCACAATATGCAAAAAAAATTGTTTTTAAGTCTATTCGTTTGCGCTGCAGCAAAATCAAGACACAACTAAAGCTAAAATAATTATAATACGCAAGTAAAATCACTTTTTATTCGGTTGCGCTGCCGCAAAATCAAGACACAACTAAAGCTAAAATAACTACAATATGCAAGTAAAATCATTTTTGAGTCTTTATTGGTTTGCGCTGCGGCAAAATCAAGACACATGACACATCTAGAGCTAAAATAACCACAATACACAAGTGAAATTGCTTACGAGTCCATTTTCCTTCGCCGGCGCTGCTGCAAAATCAAGACACATGATACATCTAGAGCTAAAATAACCACAATACACAAGTGAAATTGTTTACGAGTCCATTTTCCTTCGCCGGCGCTGCTGCAAAATCAAGACACATGACACATCTAGAGCTAAAGTAACCACAATACACAAGTGAAATTGTTTTCGAGTCTCTATTCCTTCGCACTGCTGCAAAATCAAGACACATGACACGTCTAGAGCTAAAATAACCACAATACACAAGTGAAATTGTTTACGAGTCCATTTTCCTTCGCCGGCGCTGCTGCAAAATCAAGACACATGACACGTCTAGAGCTAAAATAACCACAATACACAAGTGAAATTGTTTTCGAATCTCTATTCCTTCGCCGGCGCTGCTGCAAAATCAAGACACATGACACGTCTAGAGCTAAAATAACCACAATACACAAGTGAAATTGTTTTCAAGTCTATTCTTTGACGGCCACATCTAGAGCTAAAATAACCACAATACACAAGTGAAATTGTTTTCAAGTCTATTCCTTTGACGGCGCTACAGCAAAATCAAGACACAGGACACATCTAGAGCTAAAATAACCACAATACACAAGTGAAATTGTTTTCAAGTCTATTCCTTTGACGGCGCTACAGCAAAATCAAGACACAGGACACATCTAGAGCTAAAATAACCACAATACACAAGTGAAATATATTGTTTTCAAGTCTATTCCTTTGACGGCGCTACAGCAAAATCAAGACACAGGACACATCTAGAGCTAAAATAACCACAATACACAAGTGAAATATATTGTTTTCAAGTCTATTCCTTTGACGGCGCTACAGCAAAATCAAGACACATGGCACATCTAGATCTAGAGCTAAAATAACCACAATACACAAGTGAAATTGTTTTCGAGTCTCTATTCCTTCGCGCTGCTGCAAAATCAAGGCACACTAAAGAATAAGTGTTATACTCACTCTATTGCATGTAGTTCACATTATAAATACGTACTCTGGCTGGCTTTAAACGTCAATAAACGTAACAATGACCTCCATTCGCTTCTGTAATGGATCTTGAAACTATTTCCACGATATTTAGACTAGGTCAAACTGCTGCATTCTAAATATTCATGCTTTAATTAGCTCCAAACAAAATCCCATGCTCGTGTGCTCGCGTTATGGACGTGCGCAATTTGGCGCTAAATTTAATCGCGGTTCAGTGATTGCACGTGCACACTAAATTTACTAATTACTAATTTGTACAAAATAGAGTACAAACACTAAAAGTGTGCAATACTTTGCACTATTTACCACTAAATAGTGTTGATTAAACAATAGAGAACAATAGAATTAGCATAATTTAGCAGTATTTAGTGGTATTTATGTTGCACACTTTTAATGTTTGTACTCTAGTACAATAGACTAATTTAGTGAAATTTAGCAAAATTTAGCAAAATTAGTTTTTGTTAATGTTTCACGGTTATATTGTTTGCACTCTAATATATTAGATCTATAATATTTACAAACTATTTATCGTCAAAATGATTATTATTAATGATTTATGCTTTATTTAATATATTTAAACATGAAGAAGTTTTCGGCTGTTTTGGTTCTGCATTACGTTGTTATAAAAATATACGTGGTCTTGTTGTTACTCTACCTGTGCAAATATGTGTCTTTAGATAACGTCAAACTTGAGTATCCAAGTTATTTTTTTGGATATTGATATCATCAGTTGGGTTCTGTTTCCTTTTACTGCTAGTCACTTGTGTATGATTTTATTTTATTACTTTTTGTTATGAAATTAGGTGGAATTTAAGTTGAATGAGTCGTTGTAACTGATACTGATATCCATAAAATAAAATATAATTGCTGTTAGTTCTTATTTAGTAAAGTCCTATAGAGTTGAAACAAAGTGTATTAGTTAAAGTGTGATAGTCAAATAAGAGCAAAAGAGCACAAGAGAATCAAGGTGCACTAAATAAAGTGTGTTTCACGGTTACTAATGAAAACACAGTGAGAGCTCTATCAGTCACTATCAAAGACAAGTAAAGCTGTAATTTCGCATACAGGTTGTCTTTTGTACTTGATGTTTCTGGTTGAGTGATGCTGACTGTAAATTTACAGCCCCTAAATAAGAACTTAGACATAAGCTAGTACCTATATTGTGTTTTTATTTCATGGTTTTAGTGTTTTTGATGTTTCGGGGTTTCTGGTCTTTTCTAGCTAAGCGTTGAAAAATAACATAAATGACATAAAAATAATATGAACTATAACTCACTAAATAGCTAAAGCGAAAACACTAGAACCATGAAACAAAATCAAATTGTTAGTGTGTAATAGTTCTTATTTAGGAACTATAAGTTACTATAAAAGACAGGTAAAGTTGTAATGAGGTATTGTTTCCTTTTGTATTTGATGTTTCTGGTTGAGTGATATTGACTAAATAGTCACTAAATAAAAACTATTAGTTAGTAACTATTTTGTTTTTATTTCATGATTCTAGTGTTTTCGCTCTATTACATATAAATAGAACTATTAGTACGTAATTATTCATGGTTTTGTTGTTTTGTGCTCTACTAATGAGCTACTTATGGCTTGATACCAAAGGAACCGTTGTTATGTATGGGATGTAAAGTATCAACCATGTTTCAAGTTTGGATAGTTAATCCTACCGCTAAGCCTTTTATCTAGATTCAGCTAATTTATAAATCCACTCGAATCAGTTAATACGAGCACGTTACGTCCAAAAGATTAAACAACCTTTATTGAAATAGAAAGTTTATGATATACATAGGTGCACACTGCACCCATTTCAAAAAGATTGTCCTTGAACATCGAACTCACTGAAAGACAACACAACACAATTGAGTTTATTTGAACGAATGAAGAGTAAATACAGGTAAATATATTAATTACTAAACGAAAACACGAAATCCATGAAATACGTTTATGATATACACCTACTTGCAGTAAGGTTGTCATACAGAAATATACATTTGTTATAAAGAAAATAGAACATTTGTGATTTAGTACGATAGGAATTGATTAAAAGACAAAAGAAGATCACTCAAGCTGAACTCTCTCTTTTGTCTTTTAATTAATTCCTTTCGCACTAAATCACAAATGTTCTATTTTCTTTGTGACAAATGTTCTATTTTGTATGACTGCAAGTAGGTGTACATAGGTGCACACCCATTTCAAAAAGGTTGTCCTTGAGCATCGAACTCATAAAGACAATACAATACAATTAAGTTTATTTGTACGAATGAATAGTAAATACAGTAAATATATATTACTAAGCGAAAACACGAAATCCATGAAATACGTTTATGATATAGATAGGTGCGCACCCATTTCAAAAAGGTTGTCCTTGATCTTCAAAGTCGTGAAGATCAGTGAAAAGTAAATACAGATGAATAAAAAAATACACATAAAAAAACATTAAATAAAACCGGAAAAGCGTAAGAAGGGAAGGCCAAGAGATAAATGCAAGAGAACAATTGAAAAAGAGAGAAAGAAGATGGGGTGGCGGGACTGGAAAGAGCAACTGGACAGATCGCGGAGGACAAACCAAAGTTGAGGGAGTTGTTTTTCGCCTCATGCTCCGCAAGTAGCTAGGAGAAAAGAAGAAGCACAGAATGATACATGTTGAAGAGATACATATGAGTACCAGGGCCGTAGCACGGGGAGGGGCAGTAATTTGAAAACCATGATTTGAGTGTATTGAATGGTAGTTACTTTCAGTGCTATTTTCAGAAATCAATGGGTGAGCCCCCCAATCATTTTGAAGGTGCTACGGCCCTGATTACACACTCATTTTAAAATGGTTGCCCATCCATGATCATCGATCAAATAAACGTAAATACTACAGATTAATTTCAAATACTGAGCGAAAACATTAAATTATTATTTTATTATATATTATTTTAACAAGTTTGAATTGTGAACACTGAGTAATGCTTTCCAATACTAAACAGTATGGTTTGCTTGAAATTTGTGGATATTTTGACAACAAATCAAGGCTTAGCTAGCCTGTTAAAATGCACCCTTTGTCAAGTAGTTCAGCAGTCGGATAGATAACGTGAAACTGAAACATTAATAAGACTTTTACGCCAAAACTATGAAGTTGAACAGTGGAATGAAGCAACGTCACTCCTCATTCTCTCTCGGCCAAAACATCACTCGTTTCGTCGCACTTTCCGCCTAAAAGTAGGGACTCTATTTTATTTTATCATTCAATACAATGTTAATATAAACAAATGACCACTTTTGATATAGTATTGCTCCGTAATGGCCTTTCTAATGTCAGCTATGATTCAGAGCTGAGCAATTCAAACGTTCTTATCAACATTGAGATAATCTAGGCTTGGCGGCATTATAATGATACACAAAGATATCCAGGGAGATGATAACACAAGGTCACTAGAAACATGTAAAGGAAAGACCATTTGATAGTTCAATGGGGGCGGAGAGTTAAGGGGGAGGGGGCGAGGAAATGGCTGGTGATTATTCTAAAAAAACAAAAATATCGAGCAAGTTCTTTAATACGACAGAAAATGTCCACAGAGCTGTAGTATATTTAACGTTTTTGTGTATCTATGTTTATGTATATTTATTAGTATTTCTTAATCTCGTATACAGTGGAACCCCGTTAATCCGGCCACCGAAGGGATAGCCTTAAGTGGCCATATTAACGGGGTGGCGGTATTAAGAGGGTAAATTTTATAGAAAAGGTATGGGCATGCATTCCGTCGGGACCTGAAAAAACTGGCCGCAATAACAGGGTGACCGTATTAAGCGGGTGGCCGTAAGGCGGGGTTCACGTAGCTGTATTAGTATATAGACGCTAATAAATAATTCAATTCATCGAAACGTCGGAATATTTATAATCGATCAATACCTGCTATTGTCTAGAGTGTCTAGAGTGTTTTCTCTTTTAAAATGGCTGGTCATTTTTTTATTGAAAAGACCACCTGTGTATTTTGTTTTAGACTAAGACAATTTTTCTCCTCAGCCTTGATGAAAATTGTGACTGAATAACCTCGACTTTGTCTCGGCTATTATTCCGTGATATTCACCATCATTATCATCTTTTTTTGAATAAATCATCGTGTGAGGCTGTAATTCATTTTACGACTGAAATAAATATAGAATTTTAGAACGTCTGCAGTGTTACAAATATTTGTTTTATTAACGTTTCTCTTTCTGAAGCAAAGACATTAAGTGAATAGATAAATCCCCGATTGCAAGACAGCTACAAAAGAAGCCACAGGCTTATACTTTTGAACTGCCTTATAATGAATTAGCTAGATATGATTTTCAAAAAATTGCTTGGTTAGGAATATAAGGTAGCAGAAGAACTTCAACACAAATAGAAATAGTGTATATATATGTATTTTATACATGTATATATTATATTACATAGGATATTACATTGGCGCGCAGAGATACCAATTTTATCTTCGATTGCTGAAATGATCTCTCATGAGTTTGCGCAGGGAACGAGTGAGAGATTTTCAACACGAGAAGATAAAGCTGGTATCTCCAAGCGACCATGTAATATTCTGTTTATTATATAATTATCAATGAAAGGAAAAGAAAACTTGTTTTTGACACAAGAAGTTTCCTTCAAGCTGTGTAACCATAGTGATGATATTTTCAAATAACAAAAACATGTTATTTTGACATGTAAAAGTATCACAAGCAGAGAAATATAGGTATTTCATTGGCAATTATATAATAAAGTATATATATTATTTATATATCTATAGTAAGCATTACACCAAAAAGTAGCAATATAAATATGCGGGAACATTTTAAATATAAATATGACCAGTATACATACATCATTTACATAGTAAATAGTATTGATACAATTTAATTATATCAAGTTTTTTTAGATTTTGACAGGTTGATTGAGTATTTTTAAGTACATTTTGCCTGAATTATCAAAATTTATTGGCAAAGAGTTCCAGAGTTTCGGGCTATTGTTAACACCTCGCCTTCTGACAATAACTTTTGAATAAGAAAATAAAAAGGATAACCATAGTAAATAAATAAATAAGAATCATCATGATTTTGATAATAATTTCAAAGAATATAAAAAATAATTATGAATAATTATTACAATATAGTAAATAATGAATAAATGAATAAATATAGAATAGATAAAAACAGAAAGACAGAAAGAACGAAAAGGGAATAAAATGTATCTGATATACATAAATTAAAAATGTATGTATGATTGAATTTTTTTATTTTTATATATTTATTCAATTTATTTCGCTTTTCATTAATGTATATAGATTCATAATGTTTTTTTCTTTTTCTTAATTCTTAATTATCATAAATAGTAATATTTCCCAATGTATACTTTTGGACTTTTTAACATAGAATCGATAGTGTAAATAACTTTTATTTGACCATTATTATTGTAAATATTATCACTATTTTTATTGCTATTAAATTATTATATTATTATGTTTAAAATGTTTATTAGTAATGACAAATATTCCTTCTATGTTCTTAGTCTTACTAAAAATACACACAACTTGAATCGAAATAGCTCAAAAGTATCCAGGAAAAAAAAACGTGTCTTATCCAAATACAGAACAACAAAAAATTGAAAGAGAATCATGTTCGTTTTTGTTGTACTTAAAGTGGTCTAATATTGCTTGGGATAAGCTGTGAGGTAATAATAGCACACAGTATTCAATATGTAGAAATTACTGAGTATAGCTAGCACCTAGAGCGCTAATCGTCATTTCTTACTGAGTTTTTCTATATTCGGTAGTCAGAAATTAACCCTATTAGTGTAAAACCCGACTGAGTATTGCTTTCGGAGCGAGTCAAGTCCCTGCAATTTAGTCAGGAAACTCACGTTGTTCTAGCTTCATTTAATGAATCTTTCGCGTCAAAATTACCAGTATCACATCGCGAAGCAACGGAGGGGGGGCTAGAACATGAACATCGATAATGACCCTGGATGGGCCGTTTCACACAATTGAGCCCGATTGGGTAACTTTTCAGTTGGGTTCCCAAATTCGTCCAATGAAATTAGACTTGATTGTCAAGCAATGACGTCATAGTTGATAGTCAAATTAGCAGTATACATTGACGATGTCAGTACTCATCTTCAACGCTCTGCCAGACGATAACACTTGAGATTAGTTCCTTGTGAATCAACTTACAGATGAACAAAGATTTTAGAGCTTCTCAACAACACTTTACCACATAAAACACCGGTGATTTTCACAACAGAAAAGGTTTATTGTTCTCAATTTGAATCGATAAAAGTCGGCTGTCGTGTTGTCGAACGGTAAGATTTTCGAGTTATCTTCCATTTAAGCCTAACAAGGATCAAGTGTGTGTTGCATGCCGGTCGAGAGGGCGCCATCCGGTGCTATTAGCAAGTTCGTCAATCGTTCGTAAGACAGGTACAGTCACTGTGCACATCAGTATATACATATGTACGGGGTTGAAATCTACGTCAGTCAGTTAGTACACGTTCACCAATCGCACGTGCCTATAATGTAGCGGTCAACTCGGCCGTCTAACCGCGAATAAGATTAACTAGAATTGACGAAAAGACCTTTATTCAACTTAATAAGGTTTGCGAAAAGAGTTCACTAATTATTGGACTAATTTAGATCTAGACACTGAAATATCACGAAACGAGTACTAATTCGAGTTCATTAGCATAAAAACTATCTCCATTTTTCATCTTAATCGACATCACCGCAATCGAAAAGTTGGTATGTGAATGAATGTTTAGAGAGAGAATTTTATGTTTAGGCTGGTGTACTTAGCAACGCAATGAGTTAATACGTCTAAATGCTTGGCTAGAGCTAGTTAATAACGCTAGTTTGACAGTCATTATTTAGTATAAAACGATGGAGCGGTATATCTTTAACAATTTATTCATGTTTATTCTTCAGGTCGGTAAAGGTCTCACAAAGAACAGTGCAATTCTGAAATGAATAACACGAGCGTGTATAGTAACAACACTGGAAGTGCTTCTCTAGATCTAAATACTGGACCTGTCCCCGCGTTATTCTCCAGAGAGCTTTGGTATTGGTTAGTACGAAGTCTTATAGCGTTTATAACTATCTTTGGAAATGGTTTAGTTATTTACCTAGTTTCGACTAGACTAACTCTTCGTGAGCAGGCCTCGCCGAACTGGTTCGTTCTCTCGATGGCAATCGCTGATTTTGCCGTTGGTTTTGTAAACTTCCCTTTAAACATGTATTTTGCATTTACTAATCTCCCTGGACCACCGAATGATATAGTAAGTTGGTCTATATTAAGCGCTCTACAAAACCTCTTCATCAACGCATCGGTAACGAACTTGGTGCTTTTAACACTCGATCGCTATCTAGCTGTTGTTCATCCATTCACATACGAGATTTTCATGGCTCCTCAAAAGATCCTTGTGTTATTAGTGATAGCATGGGGGCTAGCTGGCGTGATAGAAATCCCCTACATAGTTCTTGACTTGCAGGGACTGGCTTACACAGACCCGGATAGTTACTCAGTCTTTCTAATCATCTACATGGTACTAATAATTTTCTCTCCGAGTTTCTTCATGATCTACGCTTATGGACGCATATTATGGGTTGCCAGAAAACACAGGAAGAAAATTAAAGAACACAAAAGACAGCTAGCTTCAAACGCGTCCATCAGAAAACGGATGGCTCATAATGGCAACAAAAATGGTGCCATGGTCACTGTTGGTACTATTGTTCTCATATTCGTGCTATCGAACTTTGTTACAGAGTATCGCTGCGTTTGCTATCTCGTTAAAAGCTGCAATGAAAGTACAGAAGCCGGTTACGTATTTCTATTTCTACGAAGTCTCAACTCTGCTCCGAACTTTATCGTTTACGCGTTCATGAAAAAGGACTTTCGACGTGAACTGCGTAAAACGATGCGCCGAACATTTCGGTAATTGCGAATTTTTTAAACAAAAACATTCTAAAATGAACGTAGATGTAAAGCTATAAGAGCTCGCGTGATAGTTTACATAAATAAACACAATGTTTTTTGTTTTTAGTGATTTGTGTTATGGTTTATTCCGTTTGAATAGAACCAAATAAATTTTATTAATGATCTTAAGCCCACGTAAAGAAACGGTTCGCAATTTCGGTGAACATCAAAAACGATAATTTACTCATTCATTTTGACGCAATACTGAGTGCGTTAGAATCTAGAAAAAGCGGGCAATTTGTAATTAAAGCGTCTTCAGAACTTCATTATCTACATTTATTCTCTTATCCAAGCCCGTGGCGGAACATCTCTATTTTAATGTCTAAACACACTGAAACCTGTTCAAGTAAATCAATTTTTTATAAAGTTTGAAGGTAATATCGAGTTCTAACTCGTTCGTTGGAAACTTTGCAGTGGTATCCTCTATAGTCCATTATGGATTATGCAAAATTAATTACAGCTAGTAGCTTGAAGGCATGTTGACTAAAAAGTCGATTAATTATGGAAGGTCTATTGACACGTCTGAGCGTAATTATTGGAATTTTATATGGGCAGTTTGGTATTACATTCGACTGTATATCAATATAGGAGGGTAGATGGGAGGAGAAGTGGAGATTTATAAGTACATTAACCAACAGTGAAAGTAATTTGAAAAACAAACTGGTGCGATATTAACATATACATTTCAAAAGGTCTCCCCATAGCTTTGTCGATATGTAAGTGTTTGCAGAGCTATTTGTTAAAAATTAATGAAATAAAACTTGTGAATAGGTGACACAGAACCTTTTACCTTTTAAATAAATTATCTGCACAATTATTATAATATATAACGTTTTAAAAGAAAATTTAAATTTGTGAATTCAGTGGACAAGCGGACACAGTTTGAAATTTTAAAGACAGTTTTGAATACAAAACTTAACGAAATTGAATCAGACTCAATAAAGATGTTTTCGAATTTAAAACAAAATATTTAACAAGATATTTAATTAAACTGTATAAGGCAAATTTGATATAAAGATATCTATTTTCATCAATGAACTATACTGATAGAATTAAGTTTGGATAATCAAAAACGACGATAAA
Organism: Metridium senile; assembly: GCA_949775045.1. Classification (NCBI taxonomy): domain Eukaryota; kingdom Metazoa; phylum Cnidaria; class Anthozoa; order Actiniaria; family Metridiidae; genus Metridium; species Metridium senile. The sequence continues at coordinate 13,212,394 of OX459105.1, read as the reverse complement.
TTATAAAACACTGAGTAAAATTGAGTATTCAATAGATTGCACAATTTTGATAACGACTGAACTCAAGGAATAACTCACAGCGTTAAATTCAAATGAAGACAGTTTGGCAGTATGTGCTTATGTTTGTTATAAGAAGGAAAGAAAAGACAAGTGACCTACTAGTGTTCTATATTGTACATCTACAAAATAAACCCTCAAAAATGACATATAATCGACATGGTAATAACAATAGCATAACAAAAAGAAACCCCAAAAAATGTAAATCGATGTATTTGAACGCGATAACTGCTATATAAATAGACCCAAATAATAGCCTTCGTGCTGTTCGTCACCTGTTCGCTAAAATAATGTGTTTAACTCGTAAAATGACAGACTTTTTGCTTACATTTAGTTAACGTTTCACTTAAAGGTTAATAGCTTTTCAATGCGACAAAATACAGTGTTAATATCGAGGTGTTTCACGATCGAGTCAATTTGATTTGCAAATGACGTTTGGTATTTTTGCGTAGAACACACACAGGGGTCCATAGGGGATCTCCGTTTAGCGAGATAACCATCTCTCAACCAACGCCAGCTCAAAAAAGACACTAAAGCGCCTAAATTTCCTCTTATTAGAAGCCGCCTTATTATTTGTAATACGATTTTCTGCTTTAAAAACATATATAAAGTAAACGATAAGACTAGTAAGCTCCTTGGCAATTATAACGACTATATATCATTTCTTGATGACGTTTTGGCGTCTATTGTGACAGATATATCTGGGAGATTTGCTTGGAGATTTCTTCATTGACTCACAATGGACAGTTTGGAGAGGAATAAATTGTAGAGAAAATATAGCAAAATGTGCCGGGAAAATATAACAAAAGATGGCATTATTTGACGAAATTATTGAAAATATAGAGAGAAAATATAGAAAATAAAGGTAAAAACTATTAATAACGTGTGGGTAGATAAGGGAGAAAATCTTACAAGCGTAAATAATTATTGCTATTGACAATATCAAGGGAAAGTCCTGCCTCCACGCTTTGTTAATCGACTCCAGACCAATTTCTTCGGTTTCAAGTCTATAAAATACATCTTTTTTTCATCAGTTTTTATCTAAATCTGACGACCAATGAGTTGATTGCGTCATTAGCGATCTTTTATCGTATAATTTACAAAGAAGAGGAATGACGGCGCGGGCATGGGACAAAACACTACCTCCATTGCACGCAACCGCTTATCAAATACAAAAAATACGATAAGTGCTAGATTATCTTTTTCTTTTCTTTTTCTTTAATTATTCACTTGTTGTTATTTTTTATGTTTTTGAGAAAAAGAAACATTTATTTTATTGTCTGATACTGCAGGTACCTAAATCTCTAACATTTTTTTTTCCAGTTTTTACGCTACTTCGAGCTACTCTTTGCGCTTCCAAAAATTTCGATAAAAAAAGACTTTGAAGAAGTAAAATTATGTCCTTTTATTTTCAAATTTTCAAAGCTTCAATTTTACATGTATAAACTTCTTGAAATGTTTAAGTTTGAACAGTTTAAATAAATCTGCGTCCATTTTTGAGTTTGATAGTGATCAGTTCCTTTCGATGAATTTACGTTGAGATTGAAGGACCTAAATTTTGCAGATCAGTTTTAGGGAAAACAAAACTTAGATATTTAGAATTAGGAATTACAAAACTGTGAAAATCTTTTAAGAGGATGTCTAGGTTAAGTGAAGCAAAAATAGCACAGCACTCGAAACAAACTAATTATAAACAAGATATTTCAAAACTTTGAGCAGGAAAAATGTTCTGTAAGTTAAGATTTCTAACTTTGTTTTTTAGATCCGTGACGCTAGCGCTGATAAGATCTTGATTATTTTCCTCCCCCATTAGTTTGCAATTGTCTAGCAACTATTTCTAGATAGCAAGAAGTCCCGTTTACTAGACATATAGAGCCTTTTAAATTACCATTATCAGCTAATATGTTAAGTATACGAATCTTTTCGTTTTGGAAGGTCAATTTGCTTTGCTTGGGGTCGTGCAAGCCGCCCGCAATATCCGATTTCGCGAGTGCGGTTTTGATATCAACTAACCTATTTATCAAATCTGATGAGATCCGATTAGAAATAATTATGAGTGATTTTTGATAATAGCCCTAAATACCTTGTTTATTTTGTGAAACTTTTCGTGAATTCTTCTTTTTTCATTAATTGTTTTTTACCCGTTTCGAATTCGAACTAGTTCTCTTTTCTCTGGCATATAAATAGAAACTAGCGAGTAAACTAGTATAGGCTGCGCCGGTGTTTGTTATAAACGATATGTAGTATAATGAAATTTAATTTGTAACACCGTACAAAAATATCAATGTAAACTAGCGAGTAAACTAGTATAGGCTGCGTCGGTGTTTGATATAAACTATATGTAGTATAATGAAATTTAATTTGTAACACCGTATTAATAGAAACTAGCGAGTAAACTAGTATAGACTGCGTCGGTGTTTGATATAAATGATAGGTAATATAATGAAATTTGTAACTTAACTTCTTACTGACGTTTTGAGCTTAAGCCCTTCGTAGGAGTAAAAACGTTCTGACTCTTTTACTCCGACGAATAGCTAAAGCTCGCAACGTCAGTAAAGTTAAGTTAACATGATTTTTACGGTGTTACAAATTTCATTCTATTACCTATCTTTCTTCTCTGAGTTTATTGCGAGATTTTGTTTTTCTTTTCTTTGGTGTTTTAATGACATATTTCTTTTATATTTTCTCCCTTTATAACTATGTTTTCCGTTTCATGCTTTAAAAAGAAGATATGTATATATATTTAATTATTTTTCTGATACTTTATTGTTCTCTCTTCAACATTTTGGTTGTATTTTCATGTTTTTTTCAAAAGCTTTCCTTGATATTTATTTAATGTTCTTGTTCGTGATCAGTCTGAATAGTTAGCCACAAACCTTTTAAATCTCTTTGTTCTCTATATATATCTTTATAATTTTTTTGTTTGTTCGACAATTAGCGGTTTTAGATAGATGCATGTTTTGTACCACCCTCTATTCTTTGTTGTTGTTTTTTTCTCTCCTTTATATTCGTGTTTTCAATGGATAATTAGCGGTTTCTTGGTAAAGACCTTTGTCATAAATGGCGTAAAATTATTTTCACAAGTAAACAAATATTGTATCATTTAAAGTGAAAAAACTATCATAAGCAGACATTCATGGAAAGTTTCACTGCTCTGTGGAAAGTGCTGATAAAGTTTTGGTAAATTTAAATTTAAAATTTAAGAATTTCTGTGGAGGGCTCTCTTATTTTTTAAATTCCTTATTCTCTTTTATTCAAACTTTCATAAATCATTATAATGGTGAATGTATATCCTATGAGATATTTTTTTTTCTCTTTCCTCAGTAATTTTATATATTATAAATTATGTTCGCGGCCATTATGACAAAAAGGCATATTGTTAAACTACCTAGCCGCCTAGTGGTTTTCTCTGTTTACATTATTATTTGACTAATTCTATTTAAATATATATTTCATTATGCTAACTTTTTCGAATAATTCCAGTTTTTCGCATTTCTTTTGATCATAGCTTCAAACTTTAATTTCAAACTGATTCCTTAGTTTATTTTTAGTAATTTTTATTGTCTTTCTCTATGGCTGTTCTATCGTTGTGTTTGTTTATTCGTTTAAGTATCTTTAGTATTATTAACTCTTTAAACTAGCGTTTCTAACTTTCCTCTTCTTGTCAAACTATTTTTTCTCATTTCTCTTTCCACTGTTGTTTCCTATTTCCCGTTTATTTTCTCCCCAGTTTTTTCTCTCTAATTTCTCTCTCTCTTTTTCTGTCTTTTTCATTTTTTTCCTTCCTTTTAATTTCCCTTTAATTCATTGCAATGGATTTTCTTTCTGTCTGTTTTTCTTCGGCTCTTTTTTCATCTTTTTTCTTTCCTATATCTCCCATTCTTTCCAAAATTTTAGTCAACATTCAGTCTAGAATAATTTGCGTTCGCTTTGATGTCTCTCAATTATTAATATTGCTTGTTATTGTACATAGGTTTCCGGGCCGTACACAATTATAAAGAACTGAACAAAAACCACTACATTCTAAAGAGTTCTTTAAAAGCCATACAAATTAAGTCAAAAGTTGCTGCTATTTTGAAACAAACCCTCATTTTCTTTACACAAAACCGTACACTTTTCAATTCGAACTTGTGTTTACGTGTTCTGATATGTCTAGGCTCAAGATATGAGTGATTAAATAACGTCACTATCGCTAAAGTATTAACAAATGAATGCAATAATTCTCTTTATCTTAGAGAAAATATGTCATTTGAAAGTTCCGTGGTGATAGACATTCGTAGAGCTATAACGTAAACAAACTTTGTTAACAGGAAAAATATGTGGAAGTATAACACATGTTTGATTAAATTTGATTTTCCCCGGAGGGGTGAAACTCTGGTGTAAAGGTATCGGGTATGCTCGTCGGGAATTTTCAAAAACACATGGGTGATGTTTTAACCCTCGGAGATGCGGTACAAAAACAGAAAGCGAAAAAAGCGCTGAAAAAGATGGGTTTTGTATTTTTTGATACCCTAATTTTCTCCGGAGGGGTGAAACTCGGGGGTAAAGGATCGGGTATGCTCGTCGGGAATTTTCAAAAACACATGGGCGATATGTTTTGACCTTAGAAGATACGGCACAAAAACAGAAAGCGAAAAAAAAAAAATCGCAGAAAAAGATGGTATTTTTCTTTTTTGGCTGATACCCTAAAACATAACGAAATATGTCAAAAATGTGTCAAAAACTCTCAAAGTCAATTAAAAATAAAATTAAAGATACAAAATAACTCGTATAAGTTACGACAAGCATACCCGATATTTTGACCACTTGATAACAATAATACCACCTTCCCCCCGCGCCCCCCATCTCCAACCCCGCCCCCCGTTGTTTACGTAAAGTACAGATCTTCACTAAAACAAGTGACACGTGATTCAAGTTTGTTTATTTTAATTTAACAGTGAACATGGATGGATTAAGAATTATGAAATCTATGTTCACAATTAATGCTGGTATCGAGCATGTAGAGCGAACTTATAGCGTCATGTGGCAATTCTTTCGATGTCTATTTTTGGTGGACAAACGTTAATGACATTGACTACATACATGCTGATTTTCAATCAAGAAGGAAAGGCTTTAGCCGAGACATCAAAATAAAATAGGAAGTAAACACAATAAGAAAGGCTACATCTCCAACTATGCATTGTCATGTTTTGAAAACTTTAAAATAGTTCCGTTTGTAATATCATTGATTGTGGAAGACAAACATTGTACATAGGAGACTGTACTAGAATAACACTCCCTGTTCTCTTTGTTCGGAGTGATTTCCGCCCATACATAGATTTCCGCCCCACAGACCGAACTACAAACAAATATCTCAATTAAGAAAGAATAGTGCATGTTAGCTTTCTGTGTAGTCAATTTAGTTTATTAATAGGAATTAAGGCGTATAGTGCTGTGAAGTGTACTCTACAACGCATGACAGATAACTGCAGAGATTTTACTGGAAATAATACACATTGAAAATTGAGATATAGCAAATTTCCAATAAATGTCAATTCTTGTCACTTGTAATTTTAAAGAAGTAAGCCAAGATCTAGAATTGAAAGGATACTGAAAATCAAGCCCTAAATCAGGGGAACGGTACTCTCTTATATATTTATTTTAAGGTTGCGTACCGCTGGAAAGGGTATGGTGTTTGACCCTGCTGTCTTAAACAATGTATATATTTTTCCCAAAAATTGTCTTAAAAATGATCTAGAATTCATTAACAAAAGATCATAGGTTTCATGTTTGTTTTTATGTCTTAGGACATATAATTGTATTGGGAAAACCATTGAGACATGCGAATAAGGTCTTCTTCCAAGGCCGAGGTTGTATTGGGAAAACATTGAGACATAGGAATAAGGTCTTTCTTCCTCTGAAGAGGATTGTATTGGGAAAAACCATTGAGACATGGGAATAAGGTCTTCTTCCTCTGAAGAGGATTGTATTGGGAAAAACCATTGAGACATGGGAAAAAGGTCTTTCTTCCAATGAAAAGGATTGTATTGGGAAAAACCATTGAGACATGGGAAAAAGGTCTTTCTTCCAATGAAGAGGATTGTATTGGGGAAACCATTGAGACATGGGAAAAAGGTCTTTCTTCCAATGAAAAGGATTGTATTGGGGAAACCATTGAGACATGGGAAAAAGGTCTTTCTTCCAATGAAAAGGATTGTATTGGGGAAACCATTGAGACATGGGAAAAAGGTCTTTCTTCCAATGAAAAGGATTGTATTGGGGAAACCATTGAGACAAACGAAAAGACTATGGCGTCAGTGCGATGCCAAGATCACGTTAAAAGAATCCTGTTTCTTTGTTTTAATATATTTTTTCAGTGTTAATGGAACTTTTGTTTTCTTAAATCTGTGACTTGTTTGTTTTAGTCGACGATAGCCTGTCCGGCGGTAAGTGTTTTTAATCAAAGCTATTGTTCATAAAATGAGGTTGTATTTGTTTATCATTTTTTTAAGTCTTATATTCTTTGATAGGTGTTTCCTCCAAATGCTGGTTTGATTTATTTCAGTTTATAATTTCATTTAACCTTAGTTTTCGTCCTTATTTTAATAAGATCTAAAGCTTGCGTCAGTTCAAGCTACCAAATCCTTTTTGTGTTTTCAGGCGTTTTTTCTTCACTGCGTCTTGCTTTATAACTTTTTTTTTTTTTTAAATTGTTGAATATTTTTCCTTTAATTTGTTTTCCTTGTTTTGCTACATTTCGGGGCTTTTTTATTCCCTTTAATTCCCTTCTCTTAATTTTTCCTAATAATAATAATAATAATAATAATAATAATAATAATAATAATAATAATAATAATAATAATAATAATAATAATAATAATAATAATAATACAATGTTTTAGGAGCATTATCATAGCTCAATGCTCTTACAAAAAAAAAATCAAAATAGAATTATTGAAAAAGAAAAATTTTTAGTTTTGATTTAAATGAGTTGATGTTATCTGTGTTTCTAATGTTTTGGGGCAATGTGTTCCAAAGTTTAGGGGCTGGGATTGAAAAAGCCCTGTCCCTCTTTTATATTTCATTCTAAACCGTGTCCTCTTTTTAATATTTGTCCTTCATTTATTCTTTTTTTTTTTCGTTCATTCTTCCTCTCTCTTCCTATCTAACTTTCCCTCTTCATGAATTTCTTTATTTTTTTAATAATAAAAATAATAATAATAATAATAATAATACAATGTTTTAGGAGCATTATCATAGCTCAATGCTCTTACAAAAAAAAAAATCAAAATAGAATTATTGAAAAAGAAAAGTTTTTAGTTTTGATCTAAATGAGTTGATGTTATCTCTGTTTCTAATGTTTTGGGGAAATGTGTTCCAAAGTTTAGGGGCTGAGATTGAAAAAGCCCTGTCCCTCTTTTATATTTCATTCTAAACCGTGTCCTCTTTTTAATATTTGTCCTTCATTTATTCTTTTTTTTTTCGTTCATTCTTCCTATCTAACTTTCCCTCTTCATGAATTTCTTTATTTTTTTAATAATAAAAATAATAATAATAATAATACAATGTTTTAGGAGCATTATCATAGCTCAATGCTTACAAAAAAAAAATCAAAATAGAATTATTGAAAAAGAAAAGTTTTTAGTTTTGATCTAAATGAGTTGATGTTATCTGTGTTTCTAATGTTTTGAGGCAATGTGTTCCAAAGTTTAGGGGCTGAGATTGAAAAAGCCCTGTCCCTCTTTTATATTTCATTCTAAACCGTCCTCTTTTTAATTTTATTTGTCTTTCATTTATTCTTTTTTTTTTCGTTCATTCTTCCTCTCTCTTCCTATCTAACTTTCCCTCTTCATGAATTTCTTTATTTTTCTGTCTCGTTTATCTCAACTGTTTAATCCATACCATCCTCTCAAACTACAATTAACAGACTAAATAAATATTATTATCACAGGCAGCACTTCACTACTCAACTTAGTTCCCAGGACTTTTCCTCTCGATTGTGTGTTGGCACAAGCAACGGAAAGGCCCTGAGAACGAGATTGAATTGTCCTATTTCATTATGAAGTCACATCAAAACATTCTATTGTTCTAACGCTAAGGATCATGGTCGCCAGTGGGGGACAGATTCATAAAACAATACAAGAATACACGATAAATTGCATTTACAAGACGGATAGGAAAGAAATAACAACAAAATACCATAAATATGAAAGTATAAACATAGACACATAACATACATAAAAATTAGATAATTTGAAGTTCAATTTTCAAAGAGAAGGAAGATTTAGTTGAAATTACCATTGTTTTCGGCGATTCTATCCCCCACTAAAACACATCGTGACGTCATAATGAAATAGGCCAATTGAGCTAGCCCTTCATCTATTAAACCAAGTCGTAACATACTCAATGCTGCCAAGGCAATCATGATTATCAATATTTCATCATATTGGAGCACTGTAAAAGGACTTATATACGTGCGTACACTGTACTCTAATAGCTTCTTTATAATTAATAGTTAATTTTCACCACTCAAAGCTTCTTGAATTTAGGCACTACTAGAGCAAAGTGGCACTCGTGTGTTTCTCGAATTGTTTAAAATGTCTAGACTGCACTTACCACATGAAAACGAAATGGTCAAAAAAGGCCATAAAAAAGAAAAGATGACTGTTTTTCTATTGTTATCAAAACAAAAAAATATTTTTGATAGAATTTGATAAATTATTTACATTATAAGTAAAACGAAGTATAGGTCCTACAGATGTTCCCTGTGGGATGCCACGGTTACTTGTAAGGCTAGACCAGAGCAGATAACTGTGCAAGGGACTATTGTAAAGTAAAAACAGCAGAGGATCTATATTTGGTTCCTTTGAGACACAACAGTTAATTTTAAAGCTAAATGGCATGGCCGTATAAAGTGGTTAATAGATAGTTCTAAGATCGATCTGATTGGATAAGCGTAAAGTAATGAAAATATAAAAAAACAAATTCATTTTATAAACATTAGACTGTTTCACTGAGTGAACATTCGCGACGAGCCATAACAAAAAAATATAACATTATTTCTTTATTCAGGCTTTTTCGGCTTTGAGAGCCTGATAGACTGAAGTACAGAATAAGAGAGAAAGCGTTTGGCTTTGAATGTAGGCTGTTTTTTTAAAGCAACTATATCAATGACTTATTTTTAATTAACCTATAAACTCTGTACATAAACTATTCGTGAATTTTTGTAATGCTTCTATTCATTTGTTTAAACAAAGACCATAGGCATCTATCTACCTGTGGTAATTTTTCATTAACACTCTTCAATAATACAACATAAACAAAGCAATATTGATAAATTATTTACGCTGAAAATGAAATTGCGTCGCGTGATACAAGTTAAGCAAGCCTATCTGTTGAGTAGGTTATTTAAAAAGTTTAAAAGCAACTCTTTAACTGTTTGAGGTCCAGGGGGCAGTGTTATAACGCGTGTATGAACATCAAAGTGTAAAAACCACACAAAAAACCGGAATATTTGTTCTGTAACTCGCATGTGGATAAAGGAAATTATACAATATATATAAAAAAACTAGAAAAATTGCGGCCATGCATATGCTTCCAAACACCTAATGAGCAAAAGCTGATACAGCTGAAGAAATCCGCACCAATGCCGCCATCCAGGCCATTGGCAACAGGTGCTAACCGTAGTACTAACCTAAGTGCTAACCTAACCAGCTAAACAGGCGTTCTTGTTCAGTTTTGGAAGAACATCGAGTATTGGGATCCCTGTGTTGGAACGGGCGGAAAAAAAAGGAATCTAACGGGGAGGGGGTAAAGAAGAAGTTCAGCCGTCTTCCTTCCCCCTCCCACACCTTTCCTTTTTGGCTAGGCCCCATGTTTTTCGCGGGTATCCAGATCACGCAGGAACCCCAAATTTCGATTTTCCCAAAAATTCCACAAGAACGCTTGTTCTGCTGGCTAGTGCTAACAAAGCTAACCGGACCAGTCAGGTAGAAATTAAAAAACTGGTTATGCATGCTTTTACTCAAGTGAAAATACTCCAAAAAGAGATCAAGAAATTAATGCAGAGACTATTTTCATGCAAGACGGGAAAATGTTGCGTTCGTGAATTGTACTGACATATAGGTATAAATATTCTAATATATGTAAACATTGAGATATTCAGTCTACTAATCTAAGCAGGTGGATCCGTATACCAAGAAATATCGTGGAACCCCGTTAATCCGGACACCGAAGGGACAGCCCAAAGTGGCCGTATTAACGGGGTGGCCGCATTAAGCGGGTAAATTTTGTAGAAAATGTATGGGCATACATTTCGTCGGGACCTGAAAGACTGGCCGCAATAACGAGGTGGCCGTATACTAAGCGGGTAAGGAGTAAGGCGGGGTTCCACTGAATCTAACCAAAGGGACCCCAACCAATGAATTCTGTATACACTCTTATCCATTTTCTGTTTAGCATTTTTTTTTTTTTTTTGTTCTCTAGCTTCTGTCATTGTTTATTTTTCCGTTCAGTGTTCGTACGTTCGTCAGCTTTTTCGTTTTTTTTTGTTTTTTTTTCCGGTTCATCAGTCTACGATGGAAATGGAGCAAACCAATGAGACAGAAGAGCACCGAAACGTCTTGAAAAGAACCAAAACCCATACTAAAACGCCCAAACTTAAAAAAACACATATACTACAAAAAAAACACATATAAGTACCTAAACTGAAGGTAAACCAAAACCATACACAAAAATAAGCAACATTGTGGCGATCCCATATATGGAAAACCTAAAATCTTTGACGCCAAACAGTTTAAAGATACATACCGGATAGGAACTAAAAATAAATAAAGGGGGTGAGGTAGAGGCAACGCCGCCATCCCCTGCGTGAGTGTGACAGGAAAGCAGCTATGGAACCCAAGAGATGACAGCCTGATTTTCGATGATTTTCAGGGGAAATATGGATTCCTTTTCAGATTGCCATGAGAAATAGGGGCCCTCTTACAAAAATACGCAATAAGGACACATGCATGCAGTACGACCACTAGCGCAAAGTTGGTCAAAAAGACCGATTTCGCTGGGGTCACAAAGACACAGCCAGCTCATACATCCTTCACCCCGAAAGGTCATACAGATACATCGCACACTTCGGTCACACAAACACCTTTCCATGGGGTCACACAGATACATCGAACACTTCGGTCACACAAACACCTTTCCCTGGGGTCACACAGATACATCGAACACTTCGGTCACACAAACACCTTTCCCTGGGGTCACACAGATACATCGGACACTTCCGTCACACAAACACCTTTCCCTGGAGTCACACAGATACATCGAACATTTGGGACAGCCAGACACCGTTCCCTGTCGTCTCACAGACACACACACGTTCCATTCAGTCACAGGGCCTGAGGGTCACACAACACCTCTAACAATTGGGTTAAATGAATCAATAAAAAAATCAAATTATGAACCAAGCTATCATTTTGTTACATATACAAAGACTAAACCACATACAAGTCAAAATATTACTTCAACCTGCTTCAACTTAAACGGATCGGGAAGAACATCGAAGAAATAAAGAAACACGTGGTATAGCGACGAGTAGGGGCCACCAAACAACATAAATAACGGTTAAACGGAATAACGAGTTACATACATACAAACATACATAAACTTTACTTAAGTATCTAGTCGCTGTAGCGCTTAATGTCAATAATTGGGACACAATTAACATACAAAATATAATACTCAATATGGAAATAAACTAATAACTAGTAAATGATATTTCAAAATATATAATTTACAATTGATTTCCTGTATACTGAGCGTGTTTCCACTAGGACATTTTAGACTAGTTTAACGCAAAAATTCCGGAAATGCCGGTGGAAACATTACCGAGCAGGCTTAAGCTAGTCTATTTGTCAAGCGAAAAAATGTTGGAGAGAGTCGAAATAACTCCGGAAATGGCACCTATGTTAAGCAACCTGAAAAGATGGTTTAAGGGACGGACCATTTGATATTTGATGGGGAGGGGGGCTGAATCGAATCCCCCATCAAATATCAAATGGTCCAAACGCGACACGACGATAGATAGATAGATAGATAGATAGATTGGCAAAAAGGTAAAACTAAAGTCGGGCCCCCTGCGGGAAGCCCGACTAATTAACCGCAACATCAAAATTATAGATTAAATATAGAGAAAATGAAAAAAAAATGATGATACACAAATACACAGATACACAATAAATTTTTGAGAATTTATTAGCATTTCAAACTTATGAAAAACACCACAACGAGGCTAGCGCAAGAAAGCAGTTCACTGAGGCAGAACACATACAAATCTCCGTTATATTGATTCCAAAAAGCTTCACTTTAATTATATGTATAGCAATAAAACCTTTCAAAAAAAACATTTTCCATCTTGCGCTTTCTGGTTGTGGTTCATATTTTTTAAGATCAGGGATTTTTGTATGATGTATAGACCTTTTGTTTCTATTCTCGACTCGATCAAGCTATTCCGTATTAGACACTTTCGATACCGTAGATCTAGACCTTTTGTTTCTATTCTCGACTCAGTTACTTTGTTAGCTTCATTGTACATGTATGTCAAAAAACCTTCCAAGCGTTCATGGTTCGAGTGTCGGCTCTGTAATTAACTATGTTGTCAACTAAATATAGAAATTTACTATGTAATATACGAATAGAATACGTAATATTTTCGAAAGTAATCATTTGTTAATACGGGAATCAAAAAGTTTAGTGTGACGTGTTATTCTGGTTGCACTCAATCATCTATCGAAACACTTTGTTGCCATCGTTGTATCGTGCCCTATAAATATATGCAGTGATTGGTTGAGCGAATGCAAATTATTCACATTCAAGTTCCGCGTTTGCTGCATGAAGTATTCACAAATAAGATCGAGCTTAAACGGACATTGATCAAGAAAACTAAAACAATTAGGATCCTGCTCCTTAACAGTACAGTGACTGTGTAGTTGGCTTGCTTTTACTCTTTACCAATCGTAGGGTTGGTTTTATATACACGATGGCGGAAAATGTTGAAAATAACGACGCGTTACAGAACCAGTCTGCTGAAACACACGCCGAAGAAACAATTGCTCATAGCTTAAAAAATACAGCAGTAGATGAAGATGTAGATCCTGAGGAAATATTAGTCGAAGATCTAGAAATAGAGATCGGAGGAATACGATTTGGAGGAAATGCCTATCAAGATACGTACAGAAATGGTAACTTTGGTGTAAAGCGTGGAAGACTTAACTTCACTCGTGCTAAGATATGTAGTTTTGTTCACTTATTCACGGCTTGCACCATCATCGCCCTCTCCACTGGTTGTATTGTCCTGCTAACCAAGAATCACTTCTACTGGATTTATTCAGGTGCTGTTAATGGTTTTCTTTTTCTTTCTCCTATTGGTGGATTTTTTGGACTGTTGACGTCTTGTAGCGGGATGTATTTGTCATTTTCCCATGCCAAACTACGAAGACCACTTTTCGTTCTCCTCGTTGTTCGTTTGTTGGCACTTTTAGAGTGTTTGCTTATCTTTTCGGCTTTTATATGCGCGATAATAGTCGCATCAGAAGCAAAATCCGTGCGTACTCGCGATTGGGGGTGGGGAGGTTGCCACCCCGACTGGTACGCAAGGTATAATAGCACCAGCATTCCATCATATTGTATCGCCAAGAACAAGCCACTTTTTACTGGTTTGTGTAGTGGTCTCGCAGTTTCAATGGCGGTGGATTGGATCATTGCCGTGGCTTGGTTGTTCCATTGGTGGAGATGTTGTGCCTGTTGTCAGTGCTTCAAGTCTTGCTGCATATTTCAACCAGGAGAACCATTAGCTCCTGGTGTACCGAATCCTCCAACTGGCTTTTTCAGTGAATGCGTCTATGTAATCCTGATAGCCATTCGGAGCTGTAGCAACTGGTCTTTGATTTAACAGCCTCACAACGTGTTGTGATGTATTGGTCAGTTCTTCACAAGTTAGCAATATCCTTTTTGTGGAAGGAGGGAGACTAAGAAAAACTTAAACTTTCAAAAGCAGCAACCTTTTTTGGAAGGAGAGAGAGTAAGAAAAACTTTCAAGGGGAAAGAACAAAAAGAAACTTTCAAGAACAACAAGAAATACTTTATTCCTAGGAGGGGTGCAAAAAAACGAAGCCTTTCTAGATTGAAATATTTTCTTAATTTTTAAAAACCAACAATTTCCACTCAGGAGGTCAGTGGTAAACTCTTTCTATTTTGGCCAATTGGAAAATTATCAAAATTGTCGGCCCTTTGAAATTAGTACCTTTCTTTTCCCTGTGGGTATTTTTGAATGGATATATAGTTCGTGTATTACACATCCGGCAAGTGAATTCCAAGAGAATAATGTGATGATTTCAGAGGCAGAAATTACAAAATATTTAAAGAATAAGGGGGAAATGTTTAACTAACAGCTACAGCAGGTACAGCCTGTACAGTACATGTATAGTAACAGGGTATGGGGTGGGAGATAAAAAGGGCTGTTTAGAGGGTCTTTGTCGGTGTTAATGTAGTTTAAGGTGGTATTGCATGTATTCAAGGTTAAGGTTCTTTGTATTGCAGGATATTATTTCGTTCTAAGTTCTTGGGTCTTGGCCTTTGGGACTTGGGTCTTATTGTGTTCATGCCATAGGTTCATGGTGCATGAAGAAGGTCCCTGTGATACAGCACACACAAAAGCATTTACAGTGAGGACACTTGAACCTTGAGGGTTTTTTTTCTCACCCACATCCCACGAACAAATAAATAGATTAGCAATAAGAACACTTAGTACTCCGAGCTTCATTGTATGTCAAAAAACCTTCCAAGCGTTCATGGTTCGAGTGTCGGCTCTGTAATTAACTATGTTGTCATCTAAATTTAGAAATTTACCATGTAATAAACCAATAAAATACGTTGGCTCTCGTGTGTTAATAAATATTTTTCAATTCAGTAAATCATACAAATTAGATATTTTCGAAAGTAATCGTTTGTTAATACGGGAATTAAAAAGTTAAGTGTGACGTGTTAGTCTGCAGGTGGCACTCAATCACCTATCGAAACACTTCGTTGCCACCGTTGTATAGTGCCCTACTAATATACAGTGATTGGTTGAGCGAATGCAAATTATTCACATTCAAGTTCCGCCATTTGCTGCATGAAGTATTCACAAATAAGAAAATAAGATCGAGCTTAAACGGACATTGATCAAGAAAACTAAAACAATTAGGATCCTGCTCGTTAACAGTACAGTGACTGTGTTGTTGGCTTGCTTTTACTCTTTACCAATCGTAGGGTTGGTTTTATATACACGATGGCGGAAAATGATGAAAATAACGACGCGTTACAGAACCAGTCTGCTGAAACACACGCCGAAGAAACAATTGCTCATAGCTTAAAAAATACAGCAGTAGATGAAGATGCAGATCCTGAGGAAATATTAGTCGAAGATCTAGAAATAGAGATCGGAGGAATACGATTTGGAGGAAATGCTTATCAAGATACGTACAGAAATGGTAACTTTGGTGTAAAGCGTGGAAGACTTAACTTCACTCGTGCTAAGATATGTAGTTTTGCTCACTTTTTCATGGCTTGCACCATCACCCTCCTCTCCACTGGTTGTATTGTCCTGCTAACCGATAACAACTTCTACTGGATTTATACAGGTGCTGTTGATGGTTTTCTTTTTCTTTCTCCTATTGGTGGATTTTTTGGACTGTTGACTTCTTGTAGCGGGATGTATTTGTCATTTTCCCATGCCAAACTACAAAGACCACTTATCGTTCTCCTCGTTGTTCGTTTGTTGGCACTTTTAGAGTGTTTGCTTATCTTTTCGGCCTTTATATGCGCAATAATAGTCACATCAGAAGCAAAATCTGTTGATGACACTTGGCCAGAATGCAGCGGAAACGGCTTGTACTCACGGAATAAAAACAAAACTCTAGCATATTGTATCGCCAAGAACAAGCCACTTTTTACTGGTTTGTGTAGTGGTCTCGCAGTTTCAATGGCGGTGGATTGGATCATTGCCGTGGCTTGGTTGTTCCATTGGTGGAGATGTTGTGCCTGTTGTCAGTGCTTCAAGTCTTGCTGCATATTTCAACCAGGAGAACCATTAGCTCCTGGTGTACCGAATCCTCCAACTGGCTTTTTCAGTGAATTCGTCTATGTCATCATAATAGCCATTCGTAGCTGTATACGTAGCAACTGGTCTTTGATTTAACAACGTGTCGTGATGTATTGGTCAGTCTTCACAAGTTAGCAATAACCTTTTTGTGGAAGGAGGGAGACTAAGAAAAACTTAAACTTTCAAAAGCAGCAACCTTTTTTTGGAAGGAGAGAGAGTAAGAAAAACTTTCAAGGAGAAAGAACAAAAAGAAACTTTCAAGAACAACAAGAGATACTTTATTCCTAGCGGGAGGGGTGCAAAAAAACGAAGCCTTTCTAGAAATATTTTCTTAATTTTTAAAAACCAACAATTTCCACTCAGGAGGTCAGTGGTAAACTCTTTCTATTTTGGCCAATTGGAAAATTATCAAAATTGTCGGTCCTTTGAAATTAGTACCTTTCTTTTCCCTGTGGGTATTTTTGAATGGATATATAGTTCGTGTATTACACATCCGGCAAGTGAATTCCAAGAGAATAATGTGATGATTTCAGAGGCAGAAATTACAAAATATTTAGAGAATAAGGGGGAAAAGTTTAACTAGCAGGTACAGCAGGTACAGCCTGTACAGTACATGTATAGGTAACAGGGTATGGGGTGGGAGATAAAAAGGGCTGTATAGTAGAGGGTCTTTGTCGGTGTTTTAAGGTGGTATTGTATTTAAGGCAAGGTTCTTTGTATTGCAGGATTTTATTTCGTTTTAAGTTCTTGGGTCTTGGCCTTTGGATCTTGGGTCTTATTGTGTTTATACCATAGGTTCATGGTGCATGAAGAAGGTCCCTGTGATACAGCACACACAAAAGCATTTACAGTGAGGACACTTGAACCTTGAGGGTTTTTTTTCTCACTCACATCCCACGAACAAATAAATAGATTAGAAATAAGAACACTTAGTATGAACACTTAGTATATATTTGGACTCATTGCTTCATTTTAAAAGGTTTTGAAGCATTAGAAGGTTAAAAAATCATAACATGAAAAAGGTCTAGTTGTCAAGGTTGGAGTATCCTTACTGTAATATGTAGTGAGTTTCAACTGACTTAGTTAGTTAATTTAAAATATAATTGTACAAAGCACATTGTAAAAATGTTGAATTTGCAGCTAGGATTTATATCAAAATACAAATTGGTTTGACTCTGGCCTCTTTGACCAAAATCAGGCCAGAATCAAACCAATTTGTATTGTAAAGTAAATTATTAAAGTGTATTATAGAAAAAAAATTAATTTGCATGTTAAATCTAAAATTCATATAAACTCTTTATTTGATAGTTGATAATTTTACTGAAAGTTAATTAAAGTGGTCATGAATGTATGGTGAAATTATAAACTCTAATATCAAGGCAACTCTTCGGGAAATGCCTGAATAGACCATGGCCAAATGCCAATATGGGCGCCCCTTCGTTATCATATATTTTTTTTAAATTCATATTTTAATTAAACACTACATCAAAACTGTAGTCTATAACGACATCAAGAAAGGTAAAATAAATAATAAATTCTTGAGAATTATGAAAATTTCAATATTATACACCTATTTCAATTAACGTTGTCCATCTGGAATGGTCGATCTGAGACCGATAGGAATTGTGGGAGCTCGTTATACTGCAAATACACTATTATAATCACGCTCGAATATTAATGTTTACTTCTGAAATACTATTATCCATAATTCAGCACCATTCAAGTGTGATTAAAACACATTTGGAATTTATTGAACTCCCACAATTCCTATCGGTCTCAGATCAACCATTCCAGATGGATAACGTTAATTGAAATAGGTGTATATGAAAAAGACCGCAACGAGTCTAGCAAGGAAACAGTTCACTGAACACATACAAATTTCTGTGATTTTGATTTCAAATAGTTCCACTTGAATTATATGTATATATAGCAATAAAACGTTCCAAAAATACAATAATTTCATATTACTATTTCTGATGATTTCTGCTTTTTTTAAGATTAGTTTTTTTTAAGCAAATTCTGTCTACTACTGGTCACTTTGACCAGAAACAATGCTTGATTAGGGACCTACCCTCGTTCACAAATTATTCCATTTTAGAAGTTTTTACAATGACCGATATCGTTGAAGTTCGACTTTTAAAAGACGATTGACGCAGCTAGGCGTTGAACGGACCGAGATATACCCTATGCATAAAGAGAGAAAGGGCTGGGAACAAGCACCACAGGCAATAACATATTCGAACAATATCCTTGTAAATTCAAACAGCAGTAGCATTTTACAATTTTATGTTACTGAAATTGAATTTGGGTAATATTACTAATGGTCTTTCTAATAAAAGCATTTAGTGTACCTCATAAGAACGCACGCTCTCATTGGTTCGCTATCTCGGGATATTCAGACTATATCTACCGCTGAAGCTCGGGATATTGCTTCTCGGCAAAATGGCGTCTCGTTTTGCAACAATAACAGATGAAAAAATTGAGAAAATTTAGCAAAATGCGATACCACAAAATACAAGAAAATACCCAAAATGGTTTGAATGTTTTTGAAGGTAAACAAGTCATATTTAATTTAAAAATCAATTGAATTGCGTCAGAAAAAGTTACTAAATACAACATTATAGTCTCCTATTTTTATCGTGATTCATTTTCAAAAAGTTATTTCAACTTATATATATATTTTAGAATGGTTTGCTTCAGCAAAATAAGCTAGTTCTCGACTCATATAACAGAAATATAACTATATAAAGACTCGCGGCTCGGTAAATATTCGCCCGATAACCACTTCGCCTTTGGCGAATACTTGTTAAACATTCGCTATCACAGACAGCCCAAACTCATTATTTGACAACATTTGAATTGTTTAAGCGTTTATTTACGATATGAATAGTGTAGGACATAATATTGTAAATCAACTGCTTTATTGACGTGTTCTTGCTTTTTTTTACAGCTAATTCAAAACAAATGTTGAATACTGATAACTGAATACTGCTTTCCAAGACCGAAATGCATTTTGGGTCATGCAATATCGTCTAGAGTGAAACTGAAATAATCATTATTAATTTTATTTCAAGTGCATTCAATCCGAAACAAAACAGATCCGAGCTCTGCATATTTGCTTGTTATTATTAATGACACCCACAATGCCCTGGGGTCTTGAAAGGCACTATTCGGTATTCAACGTGTATTGAAATAGCTGTATACTGTTTACTCTATTTACACTAGAACCATGAAACAAAATCAAATTGTTAGTGTGTAATAGTTCTTATTTAGCGACTATTATAGTTACTATAAAAGACAAGTAAAGTTGTAATGAGGTATTGTTTCCTTTTGCATTTGATGTTTCTGGTTGAGTGATACTGACTAAACAGTCACTAAATAAAAACTATTAGTTAGTAACTATTTTGTTTTTATCTCATGGTTCAAGTGTTTTCGCTCTATATTGCTGTTATTGTTTCTTACTGAATAGCGGTTATGTAATTCCATGGCCATGAATGTACTAATGAACGTATTTATGTGTAATGCATGTTAAAGTGTCTTGAGTGTCCCGCTAAGAAACATAGTCGATTACGATAACCTTGACACAGGAAGCCCAAACCACGAGAACCCTATCACATGAAGCACAAACCATGCTAGCCTCCGGTATGCAGCCACTCCTTTTCGTGACGACACAAAGGAGCGGCTGCATAGGAGGCTAAAACGATGCGTAATTTGTAAAACGTTCGGACACATATCAAATATTATCAACGTTTTCAAAATCACTGTATCTCAACTCTTTGTTTGGCATATTTCCGCCACGGTATCTGTAAAGATGTTTAATTAGTATTGTTTTCCAAAAGTCAGCAGTATAGTGACTCAGGATGGTCGCGAATGAAAGGAAAGAAAAAAAACAATGAAAAAGTCCCAAACTTAATTAGACCCTAAAGGTATTCGCCTACGAGAGTGGTCGCTTACGAGAGAGAGTATTACATGTTTTTTTTTTTTTTTTTTTATTGAAAAACGGGACATTAAAATAGTAGTCGCTTACAGGAGATGGTCGCTTACCAGATTACTCGTTCAGTGAGAGTCAGCTGTTTATTTCTTTTTTCTCCGTGTGTTTCGAATTCGTTGCGTGACCATGGTTTGCAGTTATTTAATTGTAAAGTCAGTAAGAACGTGAGGAATGGACGTGTATACAAGAGCTTTCCTGGTAATGCCGATAAGAAGTAAGTACGACCTGGTAATGGTGCTATTTTTAAAAATGCACGAGATGTTTCACTCGAGAAGGGATTGTCATGAATAAATGAGATCTAATAAACGAATGGATAGATAGATGCATGGATGGATGGATGAATAAATGGATGAATGAATGAATGAATGAATGAATGAATGAATGAATGAATGAATGAATGAATGAATGGATGAATGGATGAATGAATGAATGAATGAAAGAAAGAATAAATGAATGAATGAACGGAAAAATGGACGGACGGATGGACAGATTGATGAATAAATGAATGGATGGATGGATGAATGGAAATAAATATGTATGTTTATATTGTTACAATTAGATTGTTTTTTTGACACTAGCATTTGAATTAAAACGATAAGTTTTCAGACGTTTCGATCAAGTCTATGATCATCTTCAGTGTGAAGCAATGTTTGCACGCACAAACTTAAACACGGTAACAAATTAGCGCGCGCGCCGAGATTTGCGAGATTCTACTAGCGTTTTGTAGATTACAGGAATTTGAATTCGATCGTTGTACAATAATGTCACGTGAAACCACATAAATTTGCTCTTAAACTATTATACTAACCATAGCCTTATAATCCTGCAATACATCACATGATAGAAATATATAGACAGTATATATATACAGTATTTTGCAATACGTGAGTCACGTGTACGTGCACATGGCATTATAATACTATAATGTAACCAACAGAGTCACGTTAACTCTTGCCCATATACGGGCATCGGAAAACATATCTCCGTGATTGTGAACATTTGATATTTCCAAGTAGAAACCCGCTTTTAAAAACAATTAAACATCCAGAGAAGCCTTTCACAGCACAATATGATTATATATACTCTAACGACTTATAACCGGCGACAAAATAATATATATCATTCAAAGAGTTCTCGAGGCTCTACTGTCCGCTCGATTTTGAGTGAGAGTCTTATAAGAGAATGACTGAGAGATTACAGCGATAACAATCAGAAATCTTGAAAAGTACGGTGTTTTTTTTTCCACGCATAGTCATGTATTACACATCAAAATGTCCGTAAAAGAATGGTGTTTTCGAACACATGGCTACTTTTTTGAAAGGGTTTGTTTAATTTTAAATATAGCCCATATTGTAACTTGACATGAGAATAGTCGCACAATCTCTCTTATAAAAGTGATCAAACCGTTAACTTTCAACCCCCAAAAGTACGTGTACTTTTTGAACGGAAAGTAGATCAAAATCATTTGATAAGGTCAACAAAAGATTGAGGTAGCTGTATCCATGGCTGCTTTTTTTACTTTTCTGCAAATATTTTGAGAAAAGATCGAAAAACCACGATTTTGTGGCCTTATTTCTACCATTTTGACTAGGCGCATTGAAGCGTGACGTATAGCGGGTTTATAGCTGACCAAATGTTAACACGTCTTTTCCGATGATAACACTGGAATTAACTGTGGAATAAACACAATCAAATCACAATTCAAAACACATTAATCACAATTCAAATTGTGAACATAGATTTTAGAATAATTATTCTATATTCACTGTAAAATTTTAATTGTTGCAAATAAATAAAAAACGAATCACTTGTCACGTGTTGTAGTGTTAATCTCTACAAGTTTAATTATGTAACTGCCTGTATTTAACGTACACGTGACACACGTACTGCCAAAGACCATGTCATATTTCTATCACTGTGGTGTCTTCCAGTGATAAGGGTTATTAATTAATGGAGTGTCCGTATCGCCCGGGGGTGGGACTCCCTTAAAATATGGATAGGGGTGCTCGACGGACTTTTTAGGGTCCAAAATAAGACCCTCACGTACCTTATAGGGTCTCGAACTGGCACCGTACCTTTTAGGGTCAGTTTTCGAACTTCAGATTATACATATTGAAAAATGTGGTCGTACCTTTTAGGTCCGTATCGTTCTCCCCCCAAAAAAACATACAGTTTTCACGTGTTTTCATGATCAAGTTTATAACTTACTTCAACTAAACCATTTTGCTGAAGACTCTAACCTTTTCTATTCTTGTACTGAGTGCGCAGTTCAAACGTCGCATCTCACATGTGCCGAATCTATTGCAAATGAATCCAAACAAATATTGATTTTGCACATTTGAATTAGATTCGTCACGTGAGATGAGACGTTTGAACTAGGCCTTACAGACGTCAACTATTTAACTGTTTGAATAATAATAATAATAATAATAATAATAATAATAATAATAATAATAATAATAATAATAATAATAATAATAATAATAATAATAATAATAATAATAATAATAATAATAATAATAATAATAATACTTTATTTAGTTTTAGTGTATGAATACATAAGTGAATATAGAAAATTACGCGCGGTCATATGTCTCCATAGTTGACCTACAGCGTTTCGCGCGCTTTTACTGAAGAATTGAAAAAATAACTGAACAGCTTTTCTTTAAAATGATACAATGGAATTGTAAACAGCAAAAAAATGTTGACGTAACTTTACTGACGTTTCGAGCTGTAGCCCTTCGTAAAAAAGTAAAATGGCTTTTTTATTTTTTTACTTTTTTAAATTATCACTTTTTATTGATACTAAAACAATTATTCACCTCAGGCTCAGGCTCAGTGAATATCGGTGAATAACTTGACTCCGTCTCGGTTGTCAATTCACCGATATTTATACTTTGCCTTTGGCGAATAATTTTTAAATAGTTCTTTGGATTATCAATAGGCCTTATGTGGACTACTTTATAAATTAACATGTATATCATCTATATTACAGCACGAATGCAGTTTTAAACTTTACATAACAGACTGGGAAAAAAACAAGTTGTGGTGGCACCTACTATTTCTGTCTGAAGCATGAACATAACAAAACAAAAGTTGATTTTTTCTTTACAAATCATCGAAAATCAGACTGTTGCTTTTGTATTTCAAACTCTATTTGTTGTTATGTACAATCAATGTACAGTGATTATTGGTCCAAGTGCGCTAATACTATCACTATTGTTCCTTGTAATCCCTTTTACTTTGCTTGATTGATAACATGCAAATAAAATTTACTCAGCTATTTAATAAGCTACTACATAGAGGTTTTTACAGTGAGTAACTGAGAGATATATCGATTTACATGGTCATTTGAGTAACCACTCGTTTTTACAGCCGTGAGTAACTGTAGATGAATAGACTGTCGTTTATAAAGGGGTTCAATGTACAATGAAATTAAAGCGTTTTGTTTACAGAAAAATTTATTATTTACATAACAGTGGTTTGAGTAATCTTGAAGTCAGCAAATATCTATATCTCTCTATTTACATAAATTATATGTACAGTTCTATATATATAAATTCAAGATCTTTGTTCAGACAATTTTTTGCTTGTAGCTATATGATCAAATCGAATGAGTTCTGATCCAAGCGAATACATTCAAAAGTTATAATGAAATATATACATTTTATAATTGTTTAAATTGTTTATGACCTGTTATAGTTACGACTTCTTATCGAAAAAACTCGAGGCATAATGCATATAAGCATTAGTAATTTCGTGATAAGTTCCCCGATAAGTTCACTGACTTGAGTTCATTGATAGCTTTTTCCATTGAAATCAACCGAGTGATTAAACATCGTATTTGGTTTGTCAGACCAAATCAGCATTAGGTACTAAAGATGCCTTACGCTGGGTTTATTCCATGCGCCCCTACTGACTGAGGCTCTTTTCCGGTGAAAGTTCTTCACAAGAAGATTCAGCATGTATGCAATTTTTTATATAATATTTCTTGGATTGCGTATATGTTTATGTCCAAACAAAGGAATGTTTAACACTGATTCTTTGAGGTGCCTCGTATAGTCTGTCTAACTACAGTTCAGTAGAACACAAGTCCGTTGCAGGTAAATCTTCCAAGCTTGATAAACTCGAACTCTCAAGACTCAGGCTAAAGCTAGATGAAAACGACAACTCATCTGCAATCCCGTTCATTACGGTAACAGAATGACTTCGTTCGCCCTTTGGTAGCGTTGTAGTTTCTACTTCTGCAAACGCAGTAAACACTACATCATTATTATTATTTGACGATTTGCGTTTTGAATAACTTTTCAAGAGCCTTGCCAATGTTGTCCTTGATGGTTCGGAATGTGACTTGGATCTGGGCCGTTTTCGATCCAGGCTAGCAACTCCAGTGTCCATGTCTGATTGGAATTTTGGTTAACACGGTTATTTGTTTTACAGCACCACTCGCTCAACTGGTGTTTGTGTGTTTTAGTACGTGTATATGTATGTATTGTGCGCGGGATTGACTGTCAAGTATTGTAATTGACATTTACACTAATGCCTCGAACAATTGGACACCAAATCCATCCATTTGTCTGCGATTTAGATCGTAGGCCGATTAATCTTTGATTTAACTTTGACTCTAGTCGTGTGCTATCTTTTAGTTGGGTTTGTGAGATCAATTGGTCAATCCCAAGCACTTCCTGTGAAGACGAATGAAGATTTCATATAAGTTTTAGCTGATACAAATGAGTGCTTGAACTATGTACGGGGTTATGAGTCACAGCACTCTCTAGTTGCTGATTGAAGATGGTACTACCATCTTTCCCAATTTTTACCAAATATCCAAATCCTGGGATGCTAAGTTTCGAATACGTAAACAATAATTTCCAACCAATTGTGATAAGTTTCGTCGTCCTTCGAAAGTAAAAACTGATGATTTTCAGATGGGTTCGTGTTTTGAGCAATACATAATCTCCCTGTGGGAGATGTCATCGTCACTTGTCAAGGACACAGTTTATTAACCACATGTTTGTACAGGCAGCTCATATATTTAAAATAACTGCTTGCCTAAATAAACAAATAATTAGCTAACATCTGGACCAGATCATGCCAGGAAGCCTGGAATCCTATTCGTCTTAACCAATGAATAATCTAAAATCACATTTAATAACAGTTGTGTTCATATGATTATTTATTTAAATCCACTGTGTTTATCTTGAATTTGCAAATATTGTCTCTGAGGATAGATCTCGAACAAATTACCAGGGGTCAATTTATACCACAATCTTTTCCAAATCATTGTTAGGAATTCGTTAAAAAAAATACAAATCATAGTAAATTGCAGACTTCGTTAATGATTTTTGCTCATTTGTTTATTATATTAATAGGTATTTTGTCGTTTGACGGAACAAACTCAAATCATATAATTTAATTTCCAACTCAAAGTCATCTGTTTATTCAGTTTTGTAAGACTTCTTTTAGTGGACGAAATTGACTACACATTAAAGAAGATTTATTTCGAATTCCCTCCTAGGATTTTGACTAGTTATTTACCAAATAAAGTCAGGAAATACGTATGCAATCCATATAGAATGCGAACAATGTAATTCTTACAAAATTCCAAGTCAAACTGATTACATCTATGGTTATATGTTTATGATATCAATTGTGTTTATTTGGCAAAGTACCACTAATGTCCATATAGATGTTATCTAATTTGTCCAGGCAGACCAAAGTTGATTACAGCCACAGTACGAAGTCTAGTTGGTATGTTCCAAAAATAGCATTTTTGAACAGATAATTGCCAAATTCATCACGTAATAGTATATATATATATATATATAGTGGTTTTGCGTTGATAGTTTTTTTATGTGCCTTTTTGCAGATTTTTATTGATATTTGCTTACTGTTGCGGTTTTTAGCAAATGTGTGCGATTGTGCGTTTTTCTCCGATTTTTTTGTGTGGAGTTGCAGTTTCCAACCCCACCTTACGCCCTCTCCTTATGGCTTTGAACTTGTGATTCACCATGGAAAACTGAAAAAAATTAAACTTAAACTTAAACTTGCATTATCAACCTCGTTCCCAGTGCCCTCTCCGCCCCACCCAGAAGCGAATGGAGAGGGCCCTGGGAACTAGGTTGGCCCATTATGTACTTTTCTGAGTGTACTGTGTCTCCGTATCAGAAATACCGTATGCAATCTTGAAAACAATGCCATATTGTAGGTAAGAAGTAACAAAAGACTTTGATTAGCGCGCGAGATTTTTTACTTTATTTGACAGGTTGAAATTGCAACAAAACAATAGGCATATCTTTGATACGCTGTCCGCTGATATAAACACAGTAGCCAGCCAATCAGAAAGCGCGTAAAACGAGCGACAATGATGAGCAAAATAGAAGAAGACAGATTATATGAAATAGGGAGGGAACCAATTAGGAAAGGGGATTTATCGTTCATTTTAACGCTTTGTCCTCTCAATATTTTCCTTTAATTTGTCTTTGTCCTATCCCTTGTTCCTCGTGACAACTGGCTTGAAACGCCTGGGGCTGTAACGAATAGGGAGTCGCAAGGGACAGTAAAACATTTTGATTTCAAATAAAGACTTTATTATTGTACTGTCGCATGATGCTTGACAAACGATCCATTAAATCAAGGCATTCATGTGTTGGAAATTCATTGGAAATGATTGATCCACTTTACTACGGTACTTTTATGTCTTGAAAGACAGACTCGTAATTGGTCTGGGACGTGCTTTGCTATTTTACTTGATGTACATCTAAAGACGTCATAAGAGTGGAAACAGTATTTCCGTGAAATATAATTTACTAGATAGTACAAAATAGTCAGGTTAATTAAATAATAGAAAATTGTTTTCTCTATTTTCTTTTATTTAATTAACAATTACTCTAGTAATTTAATTAACAATTACTCTAGTAGAGTGCAAGGCATTTAACCCTTGAAATAGATATTAGACTAACACTCTTTAGTAGACCCTAATTCCATTGTTTTCTTTTGTGTCTATTTGACTATTAAACTTTAGCAAGCAATTTCTATTTCACTGGTTAAATGCCTTCATTCTATCCGTTAAATACAAAACTAAATAGTACAAAATAGTGCTACATCTAACAATGTAAAACAATAGGAGTATCAAACTGATTCCACTAGTAAATGTTATGAAACTGATAAGACCAAAATAGTCACTGATAACTAATAGTTTCTATTTAGTGACTATTTCGTGTATCAGAAACATCAGATACAAAAGGGAACAATACCTAATTGCAAATCTACTTATCCTTGATAGTGACTAATGAGCTACATAATCACTAAATATGACTATTTCTGTTATTTCTGTGTAATAGAGTGAAGTCATTTAACCTGTGAAATAGATGTTAGACTTATACACCTTAGCAGTCTCTAATTCCATTGTGTCTGTTTGACTATTACACTTTAGCAAGCAATTTCTTTTGCCTTCACTCTACTGACAGTAGCAATTTCACAGCCATAGAGTGTTTTTACGTCGTCCGTGAAAAAATAGTGCACATAATACATGGCCATTACCTGTTGCCCAGTAGTCAGTACTACTAACTACACTATGTATACTAGACTAGAGTGGCCTTCATTAATCCGTGACTTAACAATTCAAAATATAGAATGCAAACGAAGAAAGAAAGCCGAGAAAGGACTGACGATCAATGATTTGTTAGAACAGGCTAAAAAAGCCACTGCAGTTTCTTGTGTTTTAATCAGTTTAGAACTGATAAATGGTTGTTACGGTCGAATTAATTTATTGTATTTATTTTCAACTATTACACACTACTACAAACTAGTAAGTCATTTTTCTTTCACGGACGACGGAAAATCACCCTAGTGTTTTCGCTCTTACTACATATTAAAGTCAGTACAAAATATCAAACAATAAATAACAGTAGAATTGGCATAGAATCTCATTATTTAGTATTACTAATCTTTCACGGATATCTGTTTACACTATATAGACATAAACCTTCTTTCGCTGAAAAACAATTATCGACGATAAGATAGGTAGACAGCCCTTGACGTTGGTGGGCACTGAATAGGGTTATCTAAAAGGGCCAGGGCAATGCTCTTGAAAAATGTCCAAAACACCAAGATGGATTTTAATCACCAAGATCAATCAATCAATCAATCAATATCATTCACCATCTTCAGCGAACAAGTTTGCTGTAGACATTGTAGTTGGCATCGGTAAAATTAAATACCATGTTTCATTTTGACATCAAACGTTGTAGTTCTTCGTCTGGTTTCAAATTACGTTCAGTTGTAGCTGCTGTCATGGTGGGTGGATAGATTTTCAATTCCAAAAACAGTGATTCAAAACACAACTAAGTAACGTAAATCAAAAATATATTATAGGTTAAAAATTTTAGAAAATGATTATTGTTGACTTAGAAGAGCTTCATGGAAAACAATGGATTTGTGTTCGGGGCTTGACATAAACGACTGCAATTGGCTGGGGGGGGGGGGATCAAAAAGAGTTACATGTAGTCCAGGGTTTTTTTAATTATTCAGTACCGAGTAACAGGAAGAATGTTTTCGGTAATATAAGGGGTTTGAGTTCTGCAAAATAGTCAAGGTTTCAGTTAAACAAAACTTCAGAGTTATATGTGTAACATTTGAAAATTGGCTGTTTTTGTTTTTGAGATACAGCTTTAAATCGAAGAAAAATTAAAATGTGCCTGGATATTTTTTTTCTTTTTTTTCTTTTTTGCAGTATATCCATCTTATCCATATTTGCTTTAATTTTTTTTTTAATTTGATCCATGTCGACAACCTTTCCTATCAACTATACAAGGACCTTTCGTAACTATTATCGTATTTTTTCAAGTGTAGAGAACTGCCCACTTTAGATAACTTAACCCTAGCTCTAAGTGGCCACTTTCGGTAGGACGCGTCTCACCTACATTATTGTCCTTCTAGAACTGTCCGTTGATACGAAATTATATGTGTCACTAAAAAGTGTGAATAATGAACTTTCACTTAAGAAACGTACCGCAGAAAAAAGAACATCCCAAGTGCAACAGAGCTGAACATAACGACAAGTACTTATAATAATCCTCCGTGCTTGGGGTGGGGGTTGCATGGTCGGGGGATGGAGGGGACATGAAGGGGGGACTCCAATAATCAAAAGGGCACGAATGTTTTTCAGAAAATTCAGAAACGACCCCTCAAAGGTACGAGTATATGGTCGACATAGCCGAGGGTTTTTATATAGACACAGAAGACTTGAGATCTTTGTGATAGGACTATATATGAAGTATTTAATTATCTTTTGTTTCTGTGATGGTTATAATAACTAACAAATATCTTTATTGTATACAAAAATTATAAATATTATAAAAAAAAACATATCATTTATTTGCTGACGTTCCTTATTTTGTTTCAGCCAAACAGGGATAACAACAGAGCTTGATAGTAGCAGCTATTGTCTTTTTAACGAGATATTCATATATTTGTGAATTTCTATGTATTTTATAATTCCCTCGTCCTCCAATGAATTTACCTTATGCAATATTAACTTATGAATTGAAAAATGAATTTTCCTTGATTCTCATTTTTTTCAATTTAAGCTTCAAAAACCAGACGCGCGTGTTCCGCCGTTCCCGCCATGCGATTCAAAAACCGGATGAGAGGGTATTCCACGCTAAATACCCTCGCATCCAGTTTCGTTCTCAGCCAATCAGCGCGCTTTAAAATAATGAAGTATGAGATTCTAAGACAAATATGGATGGTTATGCTATATATATATATGGACGAGGGCTAGAACGAGAACCGCTTTCTTTAGGAGAATTATTGAGTTGCATAAGTTAAATATTGACTTGCACAAGTTAAATATTGAGCTGCATAAGTTAAATATTGACTTGCATAAGTTAAATATTGACTTGCATAAGTTAAATATTGAGTTGCATAAGTTAAATATTGACTTGCATAAGTTAAATGTTGAGTTGCATAAGTTAAATATTGACTTGCATAAGTTAAATATTGACTTGCATAAGTTAAATATTGAGCTGCATAAGTTAAATATTGAGCTGCATAAGTTAAATGTTGAGTTGCATAAGTTAAATATTGACTTGCATAAGTTAAATATTGACTTGCATAAGTTAAATATTGACTTGCATAAGTTAAATATTGACTTGCATAAGTTAAATATTGACTTGCATAAGTTAAATATTGACTTGCATAAGTTAAATATTGACTTGCATAAGTTAAATATTGACTTGCATAAGTTAAATATTGACTTGCATAAGTTAAATATTGACTTGCATAAGTTAAATATTGACTTGCATAAGTTAAATATTGTTAAATATAGTTATAAAGACCGGATTAGTTTCGAGTTCTTCAAGTTTCAGTCTGTGTTCATGTAGATCAAAAACAAGATACAAAACATGCGTACTTTTCCAGGGGATATTTACATGGGACTAGGATATTCCTAGCACTAGCTAGGATCTACCACAATTATGTTATTGGTTTCATAATCATTCATTGGTTTCTTTAACCCGATTTTTCTTTTCGTTTTTCTTCTTTTCTTTTTCTTTTTCTTTCCTCTTTTTCATTTTCTCCGCTTCATCTGGTCTATACTCCAGGTGCCACCCAGGCCTCACTCGTACAGAGCCACATCTTTTCCTAATATCCTCCGACACTTTTATTCTCCCTACTTTGATTGGCTCCTTTTTTGGCGAACCACCTCTCTCCTCGTCATCCGGGGATTTGTTTGTTTCAATTTCATCTTTGAGAGTGTAGAATTTCACTGTTCGGATCAGGTCGAATCTTTTTAGTGCAAAGAAGACGAGTATCCCAAACAAACGTATCACAACTAAGATTCCAATGATACTAAGTATTGTGTAGAAAGTATTTAGGACTAACCCACGGACTGCAGAGACAAACGGGTTGATGCCTTTCTTCAGTTGTTCTTTGTAGATGATTCGGTCGAATTTGGTAAACCTGCAAAAGAGAGAAATTATTAGTGGTATACAGTTATAAATAATATACCAATTAGGTAATTCCTAATAGCATCAATATGTGCATTTAAATAGTTTTTGTGCACGGGTCATATACATCATTTAAAACTGCGTTATAACAGCTTTGTTATAAAAGCTTTGTTGTTTCAGTAGTATTGAAGCTGAAGAACAAAATATGCGATAACTAGTGGATATACTAGTGTGAACTGCATTAACCGGTTCACAAATAAATACTTTAAAATCGAGCTGTAAAATTGCGCCATGAATGATACGAGTATCGATGCCGAAATATCGGTGAATATTAAACTCGACGATTTCTCTGTTATTATTCCTCGATAATCACCTCCTTTCGGTGAATTATATAATACTCCAGAGTGTGTTATCTAGAACCGCTGTACTATTCCACAAAAGGCGCATTTGCACATGGAAAGTCTAGATTTGTTGTAAAAAAAAAAATAGTCACAAATTCCAAGCACGGAAACACATTTTAATTTATTCTGAATCGAGGCTTGCCATCCCTATTGAAATGCAGCCTTTGTCAAATAGTACAGCAGTGCAAAATAACGTGAAACTGTTGTATTCGTAATTATTAGACTCATTATATTATTTGTTACCGTTGCGGGATGACAGGGGAGATACGGCATTCCAAGCTCGTTAAATTCTTAAGAAATTCGTCATTGTATGTTTTGACCCCATCACACTTGCCGTCTATCCAAAAACAGTATTCTTTATTATGCAGGTCAGCGGTACTACACTGAAATCCATTGAAGAATTTCACTTTCTTCTTGGCAAAAGCAATACGAGCGTTCACTCTATCAAGAGAACAATACAAAAATATTAGAAATAAACCAGTACTTATTAGACAAAATATATTTAAAAGAAAGCCAGGGTATTATGTATTTCTATACTTCCCTACCCCTCCCCCTCATTTGACTAATTGCAACACAGGAAATCCAACATAAACTGCGAATTTTTGTTTCTATCATTTTCTGTGATATAGTTTTTCTTTTCACCTTTCACCTGAAATCAAACGAAAAGCAAAGAAAAAGACAAAAAGACAAAAAAAGAAAATATTACGAAAAAAGGGTCTTGCCTCTAAGTTCTAAGCTCAAATAAATAGTACAATACATAGTTATACATTAACAAATATATAAACAAATGAATGCATAAAGAAATACATATAAAATCAAGTAATAAAAAGAAAGAAAATGTTTAAATAAATTTAAACAAATAAATAAATTTTACTTTTTCTGCGTACATCTAATTAATATTCTTGGCACAGGGATCCCAATACTAAAAAATATATTTCGGCCAATATCCCCGAGACGAACATTGAGCTTGCAATGATAGATGCCTTTTAACACCTTGCAGAACAATTATTCATCATTGCAAGCTGTGACTAGATATTTGATATTCAAATTTAGTTTGATTGAACAACATGTCTACCCCCCTCCGGTCTACCCCCCCCCCCCCCCCCCCCCCTTCCCCAAAAAAAAGAAGAAGAAGAAAAAAAACAGAAGACATTATGGTTATTGCGAAAGTAGAGAATAGTGCTAACTCCACTACACGTTATAGCACAGACACAGGAATCCCAACCAAAAATTAAATAAAAAGTAGAATCCTCCAATGTACAATCCCCTGATACTAACCTGTTTTGATAGTAGGGTATTTGTACTTGGTTAATAGTAAATGAAGACGCTGTGATACGAGTGTTAACAATCTTCCTTGTGACCAAGATAGGCGCCATCTTGACATCAAAGTATCCTACTGTATCCAGCGTATCGACTGTAAAGGCGTATTTAGCAGTGATGATGATGATGTAGATAAATAGAAGGACCATCGCACCAAGTAGAACCATTGGGACAAGATTGGTCTTCGTGAGCTTAACACAACACACATTATAGATCATTAAGCACTGATGCTGAGCAATGCATATATTCAAGTTACGGCTCTTAAGCAAAAAAAACAAAAACTTGGCCCAAATGTCCCAAAGGTCATTACTTTCGAGCCTTTTTGAGAGATTTTAAACAAATCAAAAAAAATGATATGAAAATTCTTGAATGTTATATGCAGACTCACTGAGAAATATCAACTCAGAATAGGTGACTACATCAGAAAATGAAAGCATTTTGGCGCTCAATACTGGTAATAACTCAATACACATAATAACATAAAAAAGTGAATCGTCAGTAAGTACTGACCTACCTCGTAGTTCAGGCGTTTTAGAAGACGAAACACAAAGAACACTGCAGTATTAAGATAATCCAACATCACCATGAAGAAACGAATCAGTGTGCTTGACGAATGCTTGGTTTCTTTGCATTCTGTTTCTTCGTTGAGTGAATCTGTACTCTCTTGCTTTCCATCTTCACCATGTAAAATAATTGTCCTTTTGTTGTCCTTCGTTACGTTTGTACTATTGTCATCTTTTAATGTTGTTTTGCTATTTGCATTTTGTTTAATGTTTTTCTTTTTATCTTCATCTTGAAAATAGACTTTTCGAGTATTGCTGTCTTTCAATTTGACTGTTTTATTTGTTGACAATTCAGAAGTTTCATTCAACGATACAATTTCTTCAGGATCTTGGATGACTGCGCTTGCAGAGGAAGAAATGACGCTTTCAATAGAATCAACACTTTCAGAAAGACGAGATTCACTTTTTTTCAACTTTTTCTCTTTTTCCTTTTTCTCTTTTATTTTGTCCAAATCATGTACCACAGGAAACCCATGTAAGAGTATAACTACTGACTGGTAAGTCTTGCCGTGACGGAACACAAACCACATGATATCGAGGACGACCAGAATTCCCGCCAAAACTCCGCTCCGCGCGAACGCGACAACCCAGTCTAAAACAAGAAGCTCTTTTGTACGCTTGGAGGAAATTGGACTTGAAATATCCAAAGAAGGAAAACTGATTTCATTTAAATTCAATCTCAAATCAGTGTTTGGTAAACTAATGTTCAACTTTGGAAATTTCGTTGAGTTTAGGTTGAATTTAGGTATTTCAAAGTTTTTGAGAAAATCGTCAAACAATGAGTCAAATGATCCGATGTTGATATCGATACCGGGAAAACTCACATCAAGGCCTACCCAGTTCATAAACGGTCCCGGTTTACCAAAAACCTTGAGAAAACCATGTACAAATTTAGCTGCTTTAAGCCAGAAATTGCCTTCGACCCTATTTCGTATACTTTGGATGATATTTATCATTTCATTGGTAAATGATTTCAGCTGTCGATTTATATCCTGTCGTTTACGGTCAATCTTTTTCTTCGCTTCTTTGGCTTTCTTCTCCGTTTGCTTATAGGCAGCGTAGATGATTGATTTTTCCTTCATTTCTTCAAACAAACGGCGCCTCATCTCAGCATAATACGCATCAATCATGTCATCAGCTTGTCTTAGTCTCTCATCGCAGTGTTCTTTCCCGGCTTTAAGAAGAGAGATCTGGCGGTTCAACTCCTGAACTTTATGCGCATCCATTTGGCTTACGATTTTTTTCTCGATTTCCTGTCGCTGTTGAGTGAACTCGGAATATCTGTTAAGAGTGTTAACATCTCTGTAATGTATCGCAGAAAATATGATATAGAACAAGGTTAGAGTTAGCAAAAAACTCTTAATCAGCCTCATTCCGACGAACCAGATGACGAAGAGGACATGACGAAAATGAAGTTTGCTGTCTCGATCTCTTTGCATTTTGTCTCTTGGTCTTGTTTTGTAGCCATATATTAGAAGCAATAATAACAGCACAATTGCACTTCCAAGAGCGTATATTGCGGGTAGTAAAATACGAAGAACACGATCTAAATCAGGCTTATTCTTGATGACAGGAAGTCCAAAGTCGGGTTTGTATCTTGGACTAACCAGTGTTAGTTTTATTGATTTGTAAGAGTCTGTTAACGTTGTGAGAAACTGTTTATCGATGAGATCAGTGTCCCCACCAGAAGGTAAGTGAAATTCGACTTGGAAATCACAGCTTACTTGTGTAACCGCTGAAAGGAAAAGTTTCATCATGAGACAATTGGTAAACTATACGTACAGTTATTTCAGAAATAGTTGGTGAAAGTTTTGTGGCGTGTTGTTTGTTGCTTATTGCATGCTGCTTGCCAGGCTTGAAATGGTTTATAATCAAATTTAAATTCAGCACAGAATAAGATATGCTGGAAAACAATACAGACAAAGTTTGGACAAATTCCATATTGTTGTGACCTTTTGCAGATTGAATTCATATCATCCATAGTGCATTTCGGGCTTAGTATGAAACATGCAACATGCAACAAAACCTTCGACAACCTTTTTGAAATAGCTGTAATAGATTATTCAGTAAAAGCTACATTTCAACTATAATTCCAAATGCCAGATGTCTTATTATGAACATGAGCAGAGTTGTGTGCTAAAATATTTAACGTAGAGGTAGTGAGTCTGAGTCTGAGTCTCCCAAATTAGCCACTGGCTAAATACATTGAGACGTTTAAAAAGTGATTTATTTATTGAATACTCCGTCAACTCCACGTGCATAAACCATATATTTTCTACGAGAAACGAACATCTAATAAGACCACGGTCGAAATGTCATTAATTTTTAGCTGGGGAACCTTTATGAGACTGACTGTAGGTATGATAATATGATGAGTAATATGAGGGAGGAGAAATGGGTTCCCGGGGAAAAACCCCTATAGCCCGGTTGCACTACCATTAATGGTCAGGGTACCTGGTCGAACATTCTGAAAATGACCCCTAAAATGTACCGAGGTTATATTCCAAATGGGCGTGTCAGCAAATACTTTAGCAAATACTAAAAAAACAGGTACGGGACTACCCTACGAACAGAGGTTCCTTTCTCTTACCTAGAACGGAACCTCTGCTCGCAGGGTACTAGAAGATATGCTTTGTAGTAGATTTAATTTGTGACACCCTAAGCCGTACCAAATTGATGATTTCAACTCCTAAACTAATATACGAACCCCTCACCCTCAGATCCCAACTCCATCCCTTCTTGAACAGCAAATCATATTATTTAACTAATAATCGACTTTCAACCTCGTTCCCATCCCATCCAAAAGCGAAGGGAGAGGGCCCTGGGAACGAGCTTGAATCGACTTTGTCACAGTTATTATCACTCGATATGAGCCTCGCCGTCGGTAAATAATGGCTAAATAATATTATTCTCACCGATGTCATAATTGTAGACCTCAACACTCGGAATATCTTGGTCATACAGTCTCAAATTAAAAGCCCCAGGACACTCCATTAATCGACCAGTGTACCTCAATGTCCAAAACGTTCGGTTTCTCAGCAACACTCCGACCAGGCTGTCATCGTTAACGATCGCTGTCTTCGGAAACATGTGACGTAATACCGAACGGTTCCGAGGCATCCCGAAGTTTATCCGGTGACTCTGTTTATTATCGTAAACTTTGTAAACGTTGACGGAGTCTTGTCGATCTAAAATTGCAGTCAGGTTTGGTAAGCGCTGAAAATTTTGATGAGATTTTTTATCTTGGACAACAGCAAAACCACCGCTGGTTTGGTTGATGTCAGCATCGCAGTCTCTTTTGTTCCAAGTCTTGGAGCTTATCCCGAAAGGAATTCTGGGTTGAACATGGATTTCATTGGACTTTGGACCAGTTGCTATGGTGTTAGTGACGTCAGCCTCGTGTTGATAAGTACCGACTTCAAACTCATTATCATGCGTATTACCACTGACCAATATCTGGTTACCCATCATGCTTTGTAACACAGCTGTTGGATGAGA
This sequence comes from Metridium senile, assembly GCA_949775045.1. NCBI lineage: Eukaryota > Metazoa > Cnidaria > Anthozoa > Actiniaria > Metridiidae > Metridium > Metridium senile. The sequence continues at coordinate 13,175,498 of OX459105.1, read as the reverse complement.
TACGATAATGTATCCAAAATCATGACGCGTATTCTCATTGTTCTCTTTAGTGAGATTATGATCATTGCTGTTCACAGAATAAACACGCTTACCAAACCGCCAAAGAGTCGTTTCTATGACAACCTCAGGACCGCGTGACATCTCCACGTGACATTTAAAATTGCCACTAGAAGGAAACACAGGCTTGAGTAGGATCTGGTACTGGTGGATTCGTACACATTTCAACTGACCTCGAACACACTCGTTTTGATATTTCATGCAATCGCAGAGTGCGCATGTGCAGGATTTGAAACAACAATCAAAACAGAAGGAATAATGTTCACCGTAAGTTTCTAAATCGCCAGCTGGATCAGTGATGTTACAGTTTGGGTACGTTTGGATATTATTAGAGCATGTATCACGGCACTTTCCGCACCCATTCTTCTTGTCAAAACAATATCTACTCTTCTCGACTTTCCAGAAAATATTACTGGAATTCCTGCTACCAAATAGACTAACGACGGGGTTGTTAACGTCATTACAGAAAAGTCCCTCTCCTTTTGGCTTGATACTACCAGGGTTCGTGTAGTTAGGGCAAGGCTTACTAAGAGTCTTCTTAAGAACATCCAACTCTTGAAACTTCTTAAGTGTTGTCTTGTAAAAGTCTGGCATGGGTGACTTGCAGTACTTGCTTTGAATGACTTTAAGGTCGTCTTTAGAAGGATAGTCTTTATTGTCGTTGTTGGTATCGTGAGAAACTTGGCGGAATGTGGTACTAAAGTCTGCTTGTTTAACAATAACTCTTAACGCGATACCGCTGGACCGGTTGAGCCAGACAGTATACTGCGCGGAGAGATTGGTAATGAGTTGGCTAGCTGTGACGTCGCTAGTGATCTAACAATCGAATAGCAAATATTATTAAATAAAAAAGAAAAGTATCAAGAAAACTGACAGCATGCATACATTAATACTGCAACAACAACAACAACAACAATAACAACAACAATAAAAAGATAAAAATAACAAAAAAATAATAACAACAACAACAACAACAAAATAATAACAACAACAACAACAAAATAACAACAACAACAAAATAATAATAACAACAACAACAACAAAATAATAACAACAACAACAAAATAACAACAACAACAAAATCATAACAACAACAACAACAACAACAAAATTATAACAACAACAACAACAAAATAACAACAAAATAATAACAACAACAACAACAAAATAACAACAACAACAAAATAACAACAACAACAAAATAATAACAACAACAACAACAACAAAATAATAACAACAACAACACAATAACAACAACAACAAAATAATAACAACAACAAACAAAATAATAACAATAACAACAAAATAATAACAACAACAAAATAATAACAACAACAAAATAATAACAACAACAACAGAATAATTCCAACAACAAACAAAATAATAACAATAACAACAAAATAATAACAACAACAACAACAACAAAATAATAACAACAACAACAAAATAATAACAACAACAACAACACAATAATAACAACAACAACAACAAAATAACAACAACAACAAAATAATAACGACAACAACAAAATAATAACAACAACAAACAAAATAATAACAATAACAACAAAATAATAACAACAACAAAATAATAATAACAACAACACAATAATAACAACAACAACAACAACAAAATAATAACAACAACAACAAAATAATAACAACAACAAAATAATAACAACAACAAAATAATAACAACAACAACAGAATAACAACAACAACAAACAAAATAATAACAACAAGAACAAAATAATAACAACAACAAACAAAATAATAACAACAACAACAAAATAATAACAACAACAAACAAAATAATAACAACAACAACAGAATAATAACAACAGCAAAATAATAACAATAACAACAAAATAATAACGACAACAACAAAATAATAACAACAACAAACAGAATAATAACAACAGCAAAATAATAACAATAACAACAAAATAATAACAACAACAAAATAATAACAACAACAAAATAATAACAACAACAAAATAATAACAACAACAACAAAATCTACTAGTCTACGACAACAACGAACAACAACAAAACTGATAATAACAAAAATAACAACAACAACAGTTACCACGACAACAACAACAACAAAATAATAGCAACAGTAATAACAATAAACAATAATAACATGCAACAACAACTAAACCATCTACAACCAAATCCTCAGCAATGCAATCAACAAAAACAGCCGAGTCAAAATCAAGGGTTATGATATAGTATATATATAGGGGTACCTTTGACAAATCTTCGTAGACGATGTTTGGTGACACCTTAATTTCTGGCAGTTTTGAAATATCTAAAACAGGAAATAACGTGTTTACTATTTATATTGACTATCACATGGGTCCCATGCGGTCTTACCGGTACAGTTTCTATCATTATTGCCAGCACAAGCTGTAGACTCGAATTCTTTAAAACTACAAGGGGGTCTGCATTCTGAGAAAACAATTTTAGTTTATTAAAAACATTAATAATAAAAACAATAATGACAATGTAAAGCAAATGTAAAGCAAAACTAATTATTCTGTTCTATTGTACATAATCACTATAGCATATATTGGTCTACTTAAATACTCGATCTTTGTTGTTTAATAAATTACTTGATATTGACATCAGACGATGTGTAACGTTGTGGAACAAGCTTAGCGTTTGTATTTATTTTAATCTCATAATGCCTCATGATTGTAAACTGCGTGGCAGCAATGTGCACCTTCATATAGCAGTCCGTTAAGTCCTCCACATTACTGATGTACAGTGCACTGAGACGTCTGATCTCAGTTTCTGTTAACCCTGCTCAGGGTGAGACCATTGTTTAGTATTATTATTTGTTAAAAAATATACATATTAAAACCACGTGAAGTATATAAATTTATTACGCAAGCTTTTGGAGTAAATGTCCATCATCAATGCAAGTCAAAATCGATACAACCATGCAGGCAGCCCAACTAGTCTATCTGAGGTTTTTTTTTAAAAACGAATAATATTTTTCCAATGTCGACGCGTGCGCGCAATCTTGATCACGAGAGACGTCTTTTCGCGCGCTTTCGACACCAAACTCACTCGAAACTTTTTATCGCAGCAAGCAGATAGACGGCTTGTTGGGCTCCTTGTGTTACAACACGTAAATATAACCCCAATCCCACGTGGGCATCCCACGTACAATGGAATCCCTACTTGATGCTAGTTATGATGTATAATGTTTTTACCGCAGCGAGCAGATAGACTAGTTGGGCTGCCTGTGTTACAACACGTAAATATAACCCCAATCCCACGTGGGCATCCCACGTACAATGTAATCCCTACTTGATGCTGATTATGATGAATATCTACTGTGTATATATGATGGCAAGTTGTCCCTGCTTGCCGGGATAACTCTATTGTTTTGTGTTCCCCGGGGAATTCAAGACAATAGAGTTATCCCGGCTAGCAGGGACAACTCGCTTACATATAAACACCCCCTAAGAATGTACATACTTTTACAGACTGCTTCATGAGTTGAATTACATGGCGAGTATTCATACGTTTCTTTGGGACAAGTGCGAGTACATTCTGAATGGAAAGAACACCCTTAATTAGCAAACACACGTAAAGAGAGAGAACATTTGATAACCAGACAAAAATGACAAGATGAAAGACAAGACACAATAACAGAGAAAGAGGGTGCTAATGGGGGTACCCAAATCTCAGAAATAGACCTATAGACAAACAAAAAATGGATAAACAGACAAATAAACACAATAATACATCTATAAACAAACCGATAAATGGAGTAGAAAAGTCATATTATCATTTCATTTAGTTGTTACATCAAATTACTCACTGTATATGCACACCGTCTTCCATTGGTCCTCTTGCACAGGTTTTCTATCACGTGGACAAACACAGACTCCCTTCAAAGGATCACACGCACCGTTTACGCATGTCCTGTTTGACATTACACATCGGTTATCTTGTACAGCGGTTGCACTCTTCACATCTGTATGGAAAAATACATTGACACACTATATTTTGTTTTATACCATACGCAAAGCTATTTATAGAAGAATTTGCCCATTTCAGACGACGTGACATTCTTGACAAATATTTTTTTTATGAATGTCTTTTATTATTTACATGTGAAAGAATCAACTCCAAAGGGTTGGATCACATGGTCTGAAATGGGTAAACAAACAAGGAAGGTACAGAGGCATTATTTTCATCACTAGTTGTTAATATCATCATCATCATCATCATCAACAGCATTAATATCATCACTGCTACCATCATCATCATCAACACCATCACCACCACCACCAATATCATTATTAATATCATCGTCATCATTATCACCGTGATGATAATGATGATGATGATGGTGATGATGATATTAACAACCAGTGATGAAAGTAATGTTGTTGATGATGATGATGTTGGTGATGATATTAATAACAAGTGATGATAATAACGCTGTTAATTGTTAATGATGATGATGATGATGATGATGATTATAGTAATGATAATAATAATGATCAATGATGATGGAAAGCAATTATCTTACCGTATACATAGACTTCCCCAGTACTATAATGACTAGCATCTATCACATTGTCATTGTCCTCGTTTACAAATATCTTCACGTTCGCCGCAAGAAATCCTGGAGGAACCTCTACTACAATGTCGGCAAAACATGTTAACTGCGCATGGGTAACACATATCATTGCTATGGCAACCACAATGGCCACGTGCAAGGATGAATTTGAACCAGTTTCGAAGATACGACGTTTCTGGGAAAAGGTGTTCGGTATTTCTGTTGGGTTAAAAAAATGATTATATTATATGATAAATGATTAGCCTGAAAATCGCTGACAACAAAGCAGGACATACTGTGGGCTCAGGGTCGGACATTTTCGAAACCTTGGAACGGCGAGCAGAGAACATTTACTGTAAAAAATAATAAGAAAAAGTAGACAAGAAGAATATTTTTATTTTTAAGATGTCTCATGGGAAGAGGCAGTTGAATACCGCTGAAAATACAACTGCTTTCAAGCATTCTAATTGACTGTATTTTATATGTTGTGGGATAAATCCAAATATAAATACAATAGACCACTTTCATAAATACCATAATATGCTACGGAAAATGATTTTTCAAGTAAACAGATATTTTAATATTTTAGCACTGTCATATGAAAGAACCACCTGAAATAGGCATGTTTGGAAGGTTTTGATGCTCTGGCTAAAATACCAAAGAAGATATGCTCAATGAAAAATGTAGAGATTTGTATGTAATTTTCTGCTGAGGACTTTAATGGCTCGTTTTGGTGTTTTTCTGATTTTTCAACTCTTATAGCTTCTTGCAAATTTAATCGTTTTTTCTCAAACTTTCACAATTTATTGTTATGGTGAATGTCTATCTTTTCTTGAAACATCAATTTTAAGAATTATGATAATTAGTGGTGGCCGTTTATGAAAGTCGTCTATAGAATAGAAACATACAAGGCTATAAGTTATGTTCAGCTTTAGGAGCGGGCTTATTTAACACAATAATATATGTCTTACTTTTGGATTCTTTCTTTATCACTGAATCAGTTTGGTCTGAATCGACCGTCTTTTCACTTCGTTTCCTCCACCAACAGCAGTAGATCACCATAGTAACAAGAAGACACAAGACGATAAAACCGCTGACCGTGGTAGCTATGATGACAACCAGCTGGTCTTTTGGCGGGTTTACTTCAGGAGAGTCTGGTTTGAACTAAACATACAAAAACTAGCATAAGTCTACATGAGCTCAGTTTAAATATAGAGGTAGTGATGTGGTGTTGTGGATCTGAGTCTCAACAATCCGAGTAAGTCTATTATAGAAGATTCGGTCGTTAAAACGTGATTTACATATTTTAGCAACAACTCACAACAGTTAACCATAGAACTAATGGGAAATTTTGAAAATAGTTAAAGGTTTTTTTTAAACGGAAAAAATATTTATTTTTATAATATATATTATACATATATGTTACAGACCATGACGGCCGATTTTTACAAACACACATGAGTTCACAGAAATTAATTTCGCTGGTGAAAATATCGAGATATATCATTTTTACAAAATTCAACTTAAAGAATTTTCTGTCGCATGCATTTGTTCTTATAATCGGCACGGTCGCACAGATACATGGGATAGCTTCCCATCATGCAGTGCAATAACTCACCACTTCAAGGATCAGCGAGTGGTTGTCTTTATCCATCCTGTAGTTTGTTAGTATATCACTAGTATTACTGCCATCGGGAATACTAAGGTTGAGTCTTATTGAGAATACGGCTGAACCATCCACCAACACAATCCTACCCTGAAAACATTCAACATTCAGATTTATACTCTCTGTTGTTTTTGTTCATTCTGATACTGATTGCCCTCTAGTAATATCGTTATAGTCCCCTCCACAGTTCTTTGCGCCATCTTGAAAGGTAGCCTGGCCTTTGCATTGGAACGAGATGAACGGTGACCTTGCAATGATAGAGACACGTGAATAATCGTCCGGCAAGGTGTTAAAAGGTATCTATCATTGCAAGCTCAACGTTCGTCTCGCTTCGATGCAAAGGCCTGGCTACCTTTCAAAATGGCGCAGGGAACTGTGAAGTGGATATTAAGTCTTTAATGTTGTAGTGTAGTAGGGGTAGGGGATGGACTTAGATAAATAAATAAGCAAGCAAGCAAGCAAGCAAGCAAGCAAGCAAGCAAGCAAGCAAGCAAGCAAGCAAGCAAGCAAGCAAGCAAGCAAGCAAGCAAGCAAGCAAGCAAGCAAGCAAGCAAGCAAGCAAGCAAGCAAGCAAGCAAGCAAGCAAGCAGGCAGGCAAGCAAGCAAGCAAGCAAGCAAGCAAGCAAGCAAGCAAGCAAGCAAGCAAGCAAGCAAGCAAACAAGCAAGCAAGCAAGCAAGCAAGCAAGCAAACAAGCAAGCAAGCAAGCAAAATAAAAAAACATTATAATGAAGACCAAGACTGTTGAAGTGGTATTGTTGAAAGTGTTTTTCAAATTCCATCCACCACTGCACTCCTAGCCTCCTATGCAGCCGCTCCTTTGTATCGTCAAGCAATACGAGTCTCCCGTATTGCGTGACGACACAAAGGAGCGGCTGCATAGGAGGCTACTGCACTCCCCGCTTCTACGAATTACGTTCTATACTACGTTCTAGTACCCAGTCCTCTACTCTTTTCTCTACTCTTTTTTGGATTGGCCAATTTGGTGTATTCTGTGTTGATCATTTTTTTCTTTCGTTTCTTTGATTATGGTCCAAAAATTGCATTAAACTGTTGTAGTACAAGTATTACTGTCGTAGTCATACACCTACAAAAACATTTGATGAATTTTTGACATTATTTTGACATTTCTTCATCTCAATCAGACCAATCAGGTACAAGTTTATATCGAGAGGCGGAGTTTATATCGAGAGGCGGAGACTTTAGATACTTTGATGTCTGTAATTGGTCAGATTGAGACGAAAAAATGTCAAAATAATGTCAAAAATTTATCAAAAGTTTTTGTAAGTGACTATATACGGTACGGCGAGTCGCACTGTAATTCTGTGAGGCCAAACAGACCTACCGGTAAATTATGTCGTATTATTAGACCTCTTTGCTCAAACAATCCCAAGTTCCCTTCGATACTGGGTACACCATGAAATTCTCGTACTTCTGTAGTTTGAGAGGCTGACTTTGATACAATCACAAGAAAAGCGAGCATCGAAAATGCCTCGGTTCTTGGTAGTTTGGTAGAAGGCGCAAGGCCACGTGAAAATCTCATGATATTCAAACAGATCTGAAATTATTCAATACAAGCATATGCAATTTTTAAAATGTACAAACGAATTACAATCTGATTGATGTGTTAATGTGTACGGCAACACGACGTTGGCTATTTTAAATTTTAAATTAATCTTTTAATGCCCCTAGCCCCTTCTCTCCTCTCCAATCTATATTTTATACATTGGAAATCACAATTCCAAAAAATTAACATTTTATACAAAGTTCAAAGAATTTTATGAAATTGAAAATTATCTAAATATAATTCGAAATTTTGATCAGAGAAGGCAGTTTATCAAACTAATAATAAGTAACCACAAACTATTGAAACTGGCAGATACAGATATAATAAGAGTCCATATATTCCATCAAATGTACGTTATTGTGTATATTGTACTTGTACCAATAATGAAATAGAATCTGAAATGCATATGTTATTTAAGTGCTCGTTTTATAATCGTCTTCGTGAAACTTTCTACAGCTTAATCGAAAATGATTTAGTTAATAAATTAATGACATCTAATGATTGTAAAATTCAATATTGCTTTTCAAAATTTCTTTGTAAATGCATGAAACTTAGAAATGAACAACAACAAAATCATGTAATTTTATAGTAGACATGTATATATATTAATCACTTTTTGTATTCCTTATGTATCAATTTATGATATTTGTTCATGTTATATGCTTTAGCAATACCTGTAATCATGAATTGTAAAGGTCTTTCTAATAAAGCGAATTCAAACTTCTCTTCTCCTCTCCTCACCTCTCCCCACCATTCTTAACAAACAAAAACAACAACTATTACAAAGCAAAAAAAAAAAAAGAAGCAAAAACCAAAATAAAGATTTCGAGTGACGATTTGTATTTTGATTTATTTTCTAAGCCGGATGTGATCTACTTCAGTTGTTTCTTAAGTAATATATACAATATGGGCAGCCGATCTGTATGGGATATACAACGGCGAGTCGAAGACGATACAGATCGGACGCAAAAATTAAATAGTACTTTTGAAACTCCATGCCAGTGCTTTCTTTTTACAAAAGAATTAGGTTGTCTCTGACTAAATTTGATGATATTTAATGAGACGTTTCGGCTAAGTCTTTAGCCTTCATCGGTTGAATTGTACAAATGGCTAAAGGACGTAAAGACATAGCCGAAACGTGTTATTAAATATCATCAAATATAGTCAGAGACAACCTAATTCAATCATGAATCCTGACTACAACAATCATATTTTTAAAGTTAGTGCTTTCATATACTACTAAAATTGTCAAGATACAAATAAAAGTAAATTATATCTGGCCAAGGAAATTCAAAGGAAGCCAATCAAACTTATGCAAATCAGGACGATTTTATATCTAATATACAACCTTCTTCACTGCTATGATTTCTTTTTGCCAATTCCTCATGAATTTTTAATGAGTTTTATAAATGTGTTATAAATGATTGTTGACTCTAAGTGTATAATCACTTTAAAACGCTGATTATTGATTATCTTTTGATCGATTTGAAACATCATAACTAATATTTGTTAGTGACTATAAGTCAAAAAAAGGATGTATTAACAATGTATTGTTTCCTCTTGTCTTGTATTTGATGTTTCTGGTTCAAACTATGACTAAATAGTAACTTTTATGTCGTTTTTTATTAGTAGATAGCTATAAAGTCACTATTTTAATTAACTATGTTCGGATGGCTGTTAGAAGTTTGTAATGGATTTCAAAAGTCTGTTAAATGATTTATATGATATATATAAGTTAAGAATCATTAAACAGATTAATCAACAAAATCAACAATATTAACACAAATATAAACTATATGATTTGTTATAATTATCTTACCTTGAACAGTTTCCAAAATAACTTCAATAAAACCACAATGTTTTATTCTGTTCGTTCGACACTGAAGAAATGGTAAGGGCCTTGAAGAAGGGAATTACCTACACTCTTTATTTTGTGATGACAACGTTCATAATTACAACGTTCTTTGTGGCTTGTTGATATTCCGCTTTGTCAAGCCATGACGTCGCAGCCTCCACCCACGCGTGACTAGAGAATAATATTGCTGATATACGACATATACATGTACATGTGTTATAGCGTGTCAATTATGTCCTCATTTGGAAATACATCAGAATAATAAAATTTGTTTTATATTTAGTCAATCTTGCTGCTCTTGTTGCTGTAGGGTTTTTGTTATTGTCTCGTGACCGTAGCACTATACAGGAAGAATAGACTTTGGCCATAATAAAATGATAGAATAAATTAGAGTTTGGATAAGAAAGTTAAACATATTCTGTAGCAAATAATGAATACTTTTTGTATACTTTAAACGTTAAACTTATTTATTTAAACTTGTCTCATCTTTGGTGTATATGTCATTCTTCCATTCGTTTGTATTAACTTACAAACTTGCTGCTAGCCTGCATCGTATGGAGAAGGAAAAGGAGGAAGAGTCAGTACTATACTGCTTACAAACAATCAGTACAATAAACATTTCGTACTACTAAAACATTACACGAAAATAGAACAAAATGTACTTACATATACCTTAAGACATCTAGGATTGAACTGAAACTAACGAAATTTACATTTTGAACTATATAATCTATATAATCATTATTCGCCACTTTTTTTGTCATGTAATTACAATTTATAAGCATACTAATGTGGCAAGAAAATCTCAGCAAGTCTTTAAAGACTTTTCTAGGAGATTTCCTTCTATAATTACATATTGTTTTATATATATACATATTTTTTGGCGACGTGATTATTATAATAAAATAACCGATGTAGAATAATTATTTATAATAAATGATAAAATTTACATATATTAAAATATAATCATGTATATATTTGTTTACTTTAGTATATTTTATTTATTTATTTATTTATTTATTTATTTATTTATTTATTTATTTATTTATTTATTTATTTATTTATTTATTTATTTATTTATTTATTTATTTATTTATTTATTTATTTATTTATTTATTTATTTATTTATTTATTTATTTATTTATTTATTTATTTATTTATTTATTTATTTATTTATTTATTTATTTATTTATTTATTTATTTATTTATTTATTTATTTATTTATTTATTTATTTATTTATTTATTTATTTATTTATTTATTTATTTATTTATTTATTTATTTATTTATTTATTTATTTATTTATTTATTTATTTATTTATTTATTTATTTATTTATTTATTTATTTATTTATTTATTTATTTATTTATTTATTTATTTATTTATTTATTTATTTATTTATTTATTTATTTATTTATTTATTTATTTATTTATTTATTTATTTATTTATTTATTTATTTATTTATTTATTTATTTATTTATTTATTTATTTATTTATTTATTTATTTATTTATTTATTTATTTATTTATTTATTTATTTATTTATTTATTTATTTATTTATTTATTTATTTATTTATTTATTTATTTATTTATTTATTTATTTATTTATTTATTTATTTATTTATTTATTTATTTATTTATTTATTTATTTATTTATTTATTTATTTATTTATTTATTTATTTATTTATTTATTTATTTATTTATTTATTTATTGTGATTTATTTTAGAAAGGGAAGTGAATATCGTATGCCTAATTTACCTAATGCCTAATTTACCTATGCCTATACAATGTAAGAGTGGAGACGCCAATATATTAGGCTGAAACACCTTATAGTAGATTCTAATTCCATTGTTTTCTGTTGTGTTTTAGCTCATTTGTCAGTTGTCAGCTAGAAATTAGGCCATAAAACACTATTCTTTCCGTTTCTGGAGTTCGTGACTATTGTGAAACTGGCTACTGATTTTAAATACAACTGATTGATTGAACTACTGTAGAATAGTAATCCAAGCCAGTATATACTTGTTACACTTGTCCAGTTAAATATTTACCAGATCCTGACAACCAATACATTCAGCAGACATTTTCAAAGTCAACACGGGAAGCCCATAAAGCAAATAAATGTATTTATTATGGGTTACGTAACAAGCCGCATGAAGGGAGTTGGTATGTAGCTTGTTGTGTTAGGAACTGAAGGTCAGTTCATTAGCTGGACGCTAATATAGATTCAGTTACGAAGAAAATAAACCATTCGTGATAACAAAGAATAATAATAATAGTTACAAGTTTACTCCATAGTAAGGAACAGTGCCCTTGAGAATGGATATCCAGTACGAAGAACCAACACCACAGTGTTATATTAACTAATATAAACACCAACATATAAACACCACCTCATTTGCATTTTCAGATTTCAAATGTTCACATCTCAAAAAGGAGAGGTCGACATCAAGAAATATCAAGTACACTTATTATACACCTCATGTACAACAGATTCGCAAAATATCATGAAGAGCGTCAGGTGCACTTTAATTATTATTGACATAATACATTTACATGTACATGTATAATGATTTACTATAGATTTGAATAAAGAATAGCACGCCTTGTCGTGTGGACATACCCCTATAAGTCTGTGCAGTATGTAACAAATAGAACAGGCTTTTCCTAGCCTGCGTTACATCCGGTTTATTCCCCGTAATAACCGTCTGCGAAATAACGAACATATATACATATGTTCTAAGACCCCCAGCGAATAGCAGGAATATATATAATAGATGCTGATTGGCTGTTGACCTTTCAAATTCTAACGAGTCCTCCCATTGGTTCGATTACTCGCCTCAGTCTTTCCCGTTTGAGATAATAACCAATGGGAGGACTCGTTAGAATTTGAAAGGTTTTCCGTGCTCTTTTAGTTATAAAGCACGATGAAAGTGACAAGAGCACAAACGAAGTGATGGAAAAAGCACGAGCTGAAATATCTCATTTTAGTGTTTTGTTTTCTGATTTTGCCAAATCTTGAAAGAAATCGAGTTCGGTGCGTGACAGAGGTTCGTCATGATGTCGTCAAAACTGTATTCTGTTCAGTTATAAAGCACAGCGCTCGACCAATCACACCGCGCGTAGTATCTCAAACATAAAATAATACATGATAAATGTTTTATTTTCGGTTGAGCGGGGAATAAGAATATAATATTGCTGATATACATGTGTTAACATATCAATTTTGTCCTCATTTGGAAATACTTCAGAATAATATAATTTGTTTTATATTTAGTCAATCTTGCTGCTCTTATTGCTGTAGGGTTTTTGTTATTGTTTCGTGACCGTTGCACTATACAGGAAGTAAACACTTTAGACATAATAAAATAATAGAATCACGATGGTCGGTTGATAGGGCTCTTCCTCCCGAACAGTTGAAAAGAGAGAGTTTTAGGCCATAGACAGAAGTAGATTATATCAAATGTGACGAAACTTGTCAGGATAGTAGATTGGTAAATTACCTTACAACTAGTTTATAATTCACTCAACGTGATTGCTATTGTGACGTCATAAATTATGACCAAATTTGGCATTAGAAAGACAATTCACAGAAGCAATGGTAATATATGTATATTCGTTTTCTGTATACTGAATTGTATGATTTTTGGTGTAAACCATATCTTATTCGGATAAAATGGTGTGAAGTTACAGCAAATGAGAGAAATTCAAATTTCCCGCTAAATGACCATATATGGTCAAAATAAGGGCGATTTACATAGCCACACAATGAATTTATAGGAGCAGGGACCTGGACGATGCGAACAATGACAGTGAATTCTCAACGGACAAACAAGCAAAAACTAAGAGAGAAAATTAACAAAAAAAAATCATTGACCGCTAAACGTTTTAGTGAAATATTAGTTATGAAATATTAGTAAATTATGCTGAAGTCTTTTCAAATGAGGACAAAATTGATACTTGTACGAAAATTATATATAAAACCAATTATTCTCAAGTCTTTTCAAATGATGACAAAATTGATAAGTTGACATGTACAAAAATTATAAAACTAGTTATTCTGAAGTCTTTCTAAATAAGGACAAAATTGACGTGTACATAAATTTTAAAGCAAATTATTCTGAAGTCCTTGCAAATGAGGACAAAATTGAAGAGCTATATATTTTGCAAGGCCCTTTCAATTTCTTCAGTTTCGGCGTACAGAGCTCGAGAGGGTTAAACATAGTGGTTTTATACAAGTAAGCTACCTCGCAAACTATTCAAGGTAATTCATAAAGAAAATCGTCACTCGAAATCTTTATTTTGAGGTTTGCTTCTTTTATTTTTTCATGTTTTTGTTGCTTTTTTGGTTTTGGAATTGTGGGAAGGGGAGAGGAGAGAAGGGTGTAATTTAACACTGGTAGAAGCAATTTTTTTCCCCAGTTACTTTTAAACTTGAAAACAGCTACCGTCGCGTTGCCGTACACATAAACACTATCAGATTATAGTTCGTTTGTACATTTTGAAAGTTGCATTTGATTGTATTGTATATTTTCAGAACTGTTTAAAGATCATGAGATTTTCACGTGGCCATCCTTTTTCTTGCTTATGAACTTAGTAGAAGAAAATAACTGTATACATTTTGCTTCGCCCTTGGTGAAGATATCTCACATAACCCCACGCTTCATGCCGATAGCCCTTATATATATAGAAAATAACTTTTTAACTCAGATAAGTCAGAAAACATCCAATTTACAAGAACCATTTTAGCATGACTTGTACAAAATTGTGGTCTTTGTAAGTTGTGTTTTTTTTTCAAAAATTTGTCCGGTACCGTGTAAACGTAGCCTTAAAGCATTTTTAGCCACCATATCGATCCTTGAACAATCAAAGCTACGGATGTTAATTTTTCTCTGAATTCGGCGACCACGAAGTTCTCCGAACATTATATTGTAAACTGTGGATAATAATGAGCGATGTTTCTCCTCAGAGAATAGCGCTTTAATTGCATAAATTATTATGTCTTATTCGGACAAAATTGATACGTAAATTATGCTGAAGTCTTTTCAAATGAGGACAAAATTGATAAGTTGACGTGTACGAAAATTATAAAGCAAACAATTCTGAAGTCTTTTCAAATGAGGACAAAATTGATACTTGTACGTTGACGAAAATTATATATAAAACCAATTATTCTCAAGTCTTTTCAAATGATGACAAAATTGATAAGTTGACATGTACAAAAATTATAAAACTAATTATTCTGAAGTCTTTAAAATTAAGACAAAATTGATACTTTTAAGGGAAAAATTGATAAGTTAACGTGTACATAAATTATAAAACAAATTATTCTGAAGTCCTTGCAAATGAGGACAAAATTGAAGAGCTATATATTTTGCAAGGCCCTTTCAATTTCTTCAGTTTCGGCGTACAGAGCTCGAGAGGGTTAAACATAGTGGTTTTATACAAGTAAGCTACCTCGCAAACTATTCAAGGTAATTCATAAAGAAAATCGTCACTCGAAATCTTTATTTTGAGGTTTGCTTCTTTTATTTTTTCATGTTTTTGTTGCTTTTTTGGTTTTGGAATTGTGGGAAGGGGAGAGGAGAGAAGGGTGTAATTTAACACTGGTAGAAGCAATTTTTTTCCCCAGTTACTTTTAAACTTGAAAACAGCTACCGTCGCGTTGCCGTACACATAAACACTATCAGATTATAGTTCGTTTGTACATTTTGAAAGTTGCATTTGATTGTATTGTATATTTTCAGAACTGTTTAAAGATCATGAGATTTTCACGTGGCCATCCTTTTTCTACCAAACTACCAATGCTCGCTTTGCTGGTGCTGCTCTCAATAACTGGTTCCCAAACTACAAAAGAACGAGAATTTCAAGACCTACCCAATATGAAAAGGAGCCTGGTTAGTCTGTTTGACGACTTTAAGCTCCTATACCTATAGTACTAATAGATAATATTGAACAATATGTGAATAATATGAATTGAAGAATAGACGAAACAACATACAAAAGACTCTCATTCAAAATGGAGTGGACAGTAGAGCCTCGAGGACTCTTTGAATGATATATTTTGTTTTTTCTCCGGTTATAAGTCGTCTGAGTTTATATAATCATATTATGCTGTGAAAGGCTTCTCTGGATGTTTAATTTTTTTAAAAAGCAGGTTTCTACTTGAAAAGATCAAATGTTCAAAATCATTGAGATATGTTTTCAGATGGAAAGAGTTAAAATGAAAATTGTTTTGTGCAACTGGTTTTAGCAGGGAAGGGAACCTTTTACTTATTATGAAATCAGTTTTTGGGCTTCAAGTTTCAAGAATATTTTTTTTACTTATTTTAAAACTTATAAAACAGTCACGTTCCTTTTTGGTGTAAAGGTTTTATGCGGTTTTTGATGGATTATAAAAACACAAAAAGCTCCCTTTCTCGGTCATGCAGGTTAGCATTATCGCACTAATATTTTCCCCTCGGGGTTACGCTAACAAAATGTGCATGTTCACTTCGTGCTGATTGGCTAGTTACTTCTGAAAGATTTATTTAGACATTTTCTCGTGTTCGAAAACCCTAATGAAACACTCGCTCTCGTTTTGAAATATAACTGATAAAACTTCCTCCACAGATAATAAGTTTTAATACTGAGTTTTATATTAAAATAATATCACTTCGCCTCACAGCATTCTTTAGTATATTGCATTCAGGCATTATTATTAGGGGCTGTGTATATGAAAGCGAGCTGTCACTGCTAGTCGGGATTTGCATTCCCTGGGAGTACAAAACAATGCAGTTATCTCGGCTAGCAGGGACTAACTCGTTTTCGTATAAATATTTCCTAATCTGATAGTAGAATAATAGATTAGCTCGTTAGAGAGGTTATTAAGTAACATTGAAAAAAGGAATAATGGTAAAACCTCGCAGGATAAGTAACATTGAGAAAAAGATCAATGGAAAAACCTTGCAGGATATAATGGTAGAATAGATTTGCTCGTTAGAGAGGTTATTAAATACCATTGAAAAAAGGACCTTGGAAAAGCCTTGCAGGATAACTAACATTGTGAAAAGGAACAATGGTAAAACCTCGCAGGATAAGTAACATTGAGAAAAGGATCAATGGAAAAACCTTGCAGGATACAATGGTAGAATAATAGATTTGCTCGTTAGAGAGGTTATTAAATACAATTGAAAAAGGAATTTGGAAAAGCTTTGCAGGATAAGGAACATTGAGAAAAGGAACAATGGTAAAACCTCACAGGATAAGTAACATTGAGAAAAGGAACAATGGTAAAACCTCACAGGATAAGGAACATTGAGAAAAGGAACAAAGAGTTAAAAAAATAAGAAACATGCTATATACACCACGGTGCATGGATCTCATATATTTGCTATACGGGTATGTGACGTTTGATATGGTATGGTTTTCGGCTCAAATCATTCGTGAGTATGCCAGTTGCATGCACTATCAGATTAGATCTAGATTAGCTCGTTAGAGAGAAATTAAGTAACATTGAAAAAAGGATCAATGGTAAAACCTCGCAGGATAAGTAACATTGAGAAAAGGATCAATGGAAAAGCCTTGCAATCAATCAATCAATCAATTTATTAAAGTCATAACGTGGGAGGTCTTACATCCGAGCCAGAGGCTCATGTAAAAAAAAAATATGACAATTATATAAATATATTGAACTATACATATAG
Source organism: Metridium senile (assembly GCA_949775045.1). Taxonomy (NCBI): domain Eukaryota; kingdom Metazoa; phylum Cnidaria; class Anthozoa; order Actiniaria; family Metridiidae; genus Metridium; species Metridium senile. Next base: position 13,158,086 of record OX459105.1, on the reverse strand, counting down.
AAAATATAAACATGAAAATATAAATAGTACTTAAATAGATAAAAATGTTCATTTAAATTAAATTTATAGTGAATATGATATATTGAAATAAACTTTTACAAATGTATAAATACGGACACAAACACAACAACAAAAAATAGAGAAAATAAGAAGAATACTATAAAACTATATCAAATTAATAAGTTATATATATATGTCTCAAGCTAATTAATTCCTAATATCCTATGATAAACAGTGATTACATTTACAGCTAGCTCTTAAATTGCTAAAATCGTGTGCCTTCAGCTTCTTTCGGAATTCACTTAATTTACAAGATTGCTTTATAAAATAAGGAAGCTGATTCGGCAATCCATAGATGTGATACCTTATAAGTAAAGAAATTGTGAAAAAAAAAAAAAGATTATTATATGAAGGCTGCACTAGATTGCTTCCTCCATCTCTTATATTATATTTACTCTTACGTTGTTCAAAAAAATTAGAAATATATTTTATTTATTAAAGGACTACAGCAATTTGAAAAAATTGATAAATAAGCGACGTCCTTGTTTGTTATGAAAACTGTCTTCAAATCGCTTCCCTCGACACAGTTTATTGAAGGATTTTCAAGCTTGGCAGTTGAACTATGAACATTAATGTTTGATCCATCAAAATTCAAGTACATACATTTATTCGTCAAAATATGATCAATGTCATTGAAGAAAGAAAACCTCAAGAAAATAATCACCGATAAAATAAGTTCAAGATTATCATTTGTTTCAAGTTTTTGAGAGACAAAACTCAAACTCGTAGTTTTCGTGTAAAAGTAGGGACTGTTTTGCAGTCTAAATTAGTTCAATCTTCAACTCGATTTGTCAGTTTTTGTGTAAAACTAGGGTCTGCTTTGCAGTCTAAATTAGTGCAATCTTCAACTCGTTTCGTCATAGTTTTCGTGCAAAAGTAGGGTCTGTTTTGCAGTCTAAATTAGTGCAATCTTCAACTCGTTTTGTCGTAGTTTTCGTGTAAAAGTAGGGACTGTTTTGCAGTCTAAATTAGTTCAATCTTCAACTCGTTTTATCATAGCTTTTGTGTAAAAGTAGGGTCTCTTTTGCAGTCTAAATTAGTTCAATCTTCAACTCGTTTTGTCATAGTTTTCGTGCAAAAGTAGGGTCTGTTTTGCAGTCTAAATTAGTTCAATCTTCAACTCGTTTTATCATAGTTTTTGTGTAAAAGTAGGGTCTCTTTTGCAGTCTAAATTAGTTCAATCTTCAACTCGTTTTGTCATGATAGTTTTCGTGCAAAAGTAGGGACTGTTTTGCAGTCTAAATTAGTTCAATATTCAACTCGTTTTATCATAGTTTTTGTGTAATAGTAGGGTCTGTTTTGCAGTCTAAATTAGTTCAATCTTCAACTCGTTTTGTCATCAAAGATGAATTGAAATACAAACAATTTAAAATTGGTTGAATAACTTCTGTTTATTTAGCAATATTGACTATTTTATGGCTACTAAACGAGCTTTTTTAGTAGTTTTTACTTCAAAGTCGTTAAATTTTTGTTTACAGAACAAAATGATGTTTTACACGAAGTTTTTCATAATAAAATACCTTGTTTTAAAATCCTTGTCTTTTCAAATCGATCTTGTGTTGATAGAAATTATTCTTGAGGCTTTTAATTCCATTTCAAAAGAACTTTTTGTTTTGTTTTGAACTGATTTGCCATGACTTCTTTTTAGTAAATCTAATACGATGAAAAGGTTTAACCTTTTCTATCCGGAATCCTAACTAACTCAGTTTGGAAAATAAAAGAAGGTAAAAAGCGGCCGTAAAACGACTGTTCAGCCGCAGCACTTTTTCAAGGCGTTATCAAAAGCAAAATAAGCTTAATGACTTAAAAATAAAAGGGATAATAATAAGGCTATTCACACTATCGTTTGGGAATCGTATTTTCCATCAAAAACATTTCTGAACACTTTTTTTGTCTGAACAAAACTATTGACTTAAGTGACAGTTGAAAATTTGAGAAAAAGATGAAAAAGTACATAGAATGAAAACGATAACCAACCTAAGAAAAGGCAGTGGAATTTATTACAATTTTTTACTTACATTAAATCAATTTCTATTCATGAATTGTCCATTAACATGCTTTTATCGGACTTTTTTCAATGAGATATCTCCGCCCCTCGTGTAAATGACAAACTTTCCTTTTGTGCGTTGCGTTACATGATAGCGTCATCTACATCGATAGCCAATGAGGTTTTTGACATTATGTCAATCAAAAAGAGAGCGATAAATATCTTACATTTTACTGGCTTTTCCAGGGCTTTGTTTTGATTCTCTCTCCGCGCGCTGAATCTCCGAAAGGTTATATTTTTCGATTAAAGATGCTATATATAGAAATTACAATAAACAGTAAGTTGTATAATAAATCCCTTTAATATTAGATATTTTCTTGGGTATTACGGGCTGACATTTTACTCACTGCTTGTATTTTGCCTCGTCTAGAGGCTCGGCAAAATACGTACGCAAATCGTACAATATCAGCACGTAATACCAAAGAAAATATCTATTAAGTGTAAGTGGTATTTACATGCACATATTGATGTTGTATGAAAAAATTAAACTGGGAGCTCCGCTATTAGGTATTACCTAATTTATATATTATATTTATATATCTGTTTCTTGTTTCAGATCATGTCTAGGTCGACTTGTATGTATTCTGAAGTCCAATCATTTTATTCGGAAATGAAAATGACCAAAAATCACAAGTACGGTGCTTTCAAATTAAGTGACAACTTGGAAAGAATTGTTATGGACGAGACTATGCTGGGAGAGAAGGCACAAACATCAACTGTAGAGGAAGAGAAGGTCCTTTTTGATCAAATGAAAGAAAAGTTGCAAAAATGTGAGCCTCGCTTTATTGTCTTCGATTTTAGAGCAAAACTCGACACGATTGCATTTATAGCTTGGTAAGTGAAGTGCGTGCCTGTTTTACAGAATAATCAGTATTTTCAATTATTATTAATTCAAAATATTTCCCCGTTTCTGATTGGTCAATTTTGCCCAATAAATTTTTCATAACCTGCTAATAAGACTTAATTTGGAAGCAATACGTCAATCGTCAATACCTCAGCACAGTCTCCCTCACTTAGCGAGGAAGAAATAGGCACAATATTGCAAGGAAAATATAGCAATACACCAAAAAATCAACAAAAGGCTGTGAAATATTGTTTTGTCAATATTTAGAGGAGGAAAAAATATTGATTTTACTCAGTTTCGACGTATTAAACTATGAATCATTGAAGAAGCGCCGTTTTGGGTATAATAATAATACATCTTTATTGGGTAACAAATAAAGCAGAGCTTTTTTATATCGGCCAATCTGGCCCATATATGTAACTGGAGCCGTAAAAATATTTTGAATGAATAATTAAACTCGGCTTTCGTATGATATGAAAATTATGTAAACCTCAATGTGTCATGCTGAAATTGTTCTTGTAAACTTGGATGTGTGTCTGACTAGTCTGGCTTAAAAAGGTATTTTCTGTATATGTAAGGGCTAAGAACCTGTTAGTCTAAAATTATTCTTTTAAGCCTCCTCCACATAAGAACCTATTAAGGCTAAAATTTCATATAAAGGTCTTATCAGTGGGTTTGCTGTAAAAGTGTATAAGTAGAAACTACTGAATTAGAAGATCATCATCTATTAAAAGTAACTTGACATAACATTGATGATGTGCTCTCTCATTCTATGGGCTATATTTCTTAATTGCATTAAATCTAGAAACTAGTACCCAGTCCCCAGTCCCCAGTCTCCTCCTTGCCCCTCCTCATTTAGAACATGGCCAATTAATATCGATTTGTATCGAGTAATCGATTTATCGATTAGTTTCTCTGGGTGATTATTGATCATCTGATTATTTAAATAATTGACCACAGGTACCCCTATAGATGTCCATTTAAGAAGACGCAGGCTTATGTAACTAAAAAAGAAGATGTCCGTGATTGCTTACGTGGAACATCGATCTTCCAAATACGGAACTTGGCTGACATGGACTACGACAAAATTGTTGCTAAACTTCGCAAGAGATTCTGAAAAACCATAGCAAACTTGTTTCTTTGTAAACTATTGATTTAAAATACATACTTTGAAGTCATTAACAAATGTAACAGGGATTATATTATTTAACAATTATTCGCCGAAGGCGAAGTGATTATCGATGAATATTTACCGAGCGGTGAGTCTTCGAGCTGCGAGGTAAATATTCACCGATAATCAATTCGCCTGAGGTGAATAATCGTTTTAGTATAAATACAAAGGTGATTATTTCAAAAAAGAAAGAAGGAAAATTCATTGAAAGTGAAAATATTTTATTTTTTAAAAGCGCGACCGTTACGCGTAAAAGTTGTACACTTTGTCTTGCATATAATGACAAAAAAACAACGTGAAAATTTACTATGATACCTTTAAATAGCTTGACACCAAACTTAGTAGCTTCTTTTGTCGATTTTGGGACAGCATTTTTTTTAAAGTTTTCAATTTCATTTTCGCTAACAGTGACAAAACAACTACTGGCAGCCATTTTGTCTGAAAAGGTGATTATCGGCTGATAATCCGAGATAGCAAACCAATCAGAGCGCGCGATTTTGTATAATCACCTTTGTATTTATACTAAGAACAATTATTATTGTTCTTCTTCATACCATGATGTTTTGACATAGTAATAGTAAATGAACATTATATGTAATCCAAGCATTTGTTCAAAATAATAAAGTCATCATAACATCTTTCTGGTTTAACTTATCATATAGTATTTGTTATAAGTAAAGATTTAGAAATACATTTGACAATAAAATTCTGCGATAAGACATTGAAATTAACAAAGTTTTTACACGACGTTTCGACGTTATCAAACGCCATTATTAAGTAAAAATAGGCGTAGGAACTCAATTGAGTCCTCGCATTTGACAAGACGTAGCATTTGTTGTTCATAAAAAGTGAAAATAAAAAAATACATTTAGACAACAATTCAACTAAAATACCAACCCACTAAATGAAAGTACTTGAGAATGGACCATTAGATATGTGATGGGGGTCGGGGTCGGGGTCGGGGTGGATGTCTTGGGGGAGAAAATGACAAAAACAGTGGAAAATGTCCATGTGTTTTGAATGAATTTTGACTTGCCGTCACATGTCATTGAGCGCGCGCTCGTTATTTTCACTTTCGATCATTTCTCTTTTCGGGATTTTATATTGATAGAAGTAAAAGAAGGACTTTATGTTCCTAGAAGTAAAAGAAGGACGTTACATATTGATAGAAGTAAAAGAAGAACTTTATATTGATAGAAGTAAAAGAAGGACTTTATGTTCCTAGAAGTAAAAGAAGGACGTCACATATTGATAGAAGTAAAAGAAGAACTTTATATTGATAGAAGTAAAAACTTTATACAGGAAGATTATTGAGGTTATCACTGTCATGTGATATCATTCTTGGTCTGTGACGTATTATATCTAAGGTATATGTCAAGCTTTATTGTTATTAATGGATCAAAAGTAAATGAAACAATTGATTAATGTGCAAGGAAAGAAAAATATGAAAATATTGAAAGAGAGAAATGAAATAATAGTAAAGAAATGTAGTACAAAATTGTAAAAGAAAAGGAAAAAATATAGAGTGAGAAGAGAAGAGAAGAGAAGAGAAGAGAAGAGAAGAGAAGAGAAGAGAAGAGAAGAGAAGAGAAGAGAAGAGAAGAGAAGAGAAGAGAAGAGAAGAGAAGAGAAGAGAAGAGAAGAGAAGAGAAGAGAAGAGAAGAGAAGAGAAGAGAAGAGAATATTGCATTTCAAAGGATACGTTCTTTGGAGCTTGCTTTGATATCAAAATAGTTTAGGTCAAGATTTTCTGCTAAACGTTTGGCTAAAGAACGAATTCTCTGTAAAATTCAAAAAAAAATTGATTAGAGCCAAAAATTCGTTCAATTTAGGCAACCAAGTCAGTTTGTCAGCGAGCCTGTCAATTAATCAGTGAATCTGTCACTCACTCAACTGATAACAATTCACTAAGCTGCTTAGCCAGTCAACCAATCAGTTAAAGTCTGGGTGGGGAAGAGGGGGTACCGATCACGAATCACGCGCCGTTTTATCACGATTTCACGGATCACGGAGTAACGTAAAGCGTTTTCACGAATCACAGTTTTAGAACTCGCGATGTTAACTCTGTTGTTTCTACTAGGCAACGTTTTGCGCTTGTTATAGACGGATAATCAATATTAACTGGATCTAATAGATCTACAAAGAATAAACGTCTCATTTTACACAACCGTTTCTATAAAAAGCTGTCACGTTTTCACGGATCACTGATTCCGTAATCACGAGTCACGACAGTGAAAATCTGTAAATCACGGGTCACGGGCGAAGATGGTTTCACGGATCACGGAAAACCTCTTCCCCACCTTGTTAAAGTTAATAACGATGACCCTGTGGCCCTCTAATAGTTTAATAGTTATCCAGTCATTTATTCATTTGGTCATTTAATCAGTTAATCAGTCAGTACGTCAGTCAATTAATGTTGTTTTTAGTTGTTTTTAGTTAATGGTTTACCTTATCATTCTTAGAATATGACGTCACTTTCTGTTCAGTCACGTGATAGCCATTAAAAACTACGTAGTAATACATGTGACCAGCTCCTAAACATAAAATGTGATTGATTAAAACACTTTAGGTTAGTAGGTAACATAAAATGTAACTATATCAACTACATTTGAAACGATCTAATATGCTAAACCTTCTGATGTTCGGAATCGAATGGAAAGGCCTTTTGTAATGATTTGCCCTGAGGATTTGTGGGAAGGCTCGGTATATTTATCGTTGCAAACGTAGTAGCCTGCGTGCAACCCAACTTTAACTGTCGTTACAGTGCGACTACTGAAACCGGGGTCACCCAAACAAGTTTCAAAATAAATAGTTTTTGAGATAAAACAAAAAACTTTCAGAGGGTTGTCACAGGCTAAGATGTTTCTTATTCAATCTTGGTGTATTATTCACTTGCTATGAAATGTTTTAGCATTTGAAGCAAATAAAAGTCAAACTTTGTAGAGATTCTATTGTTCATATTCTCGATCGTGATTGGATAATTATGTTTTAGTGGCCCTGGTTTCAGTAGTAAAACTGTAAGGTCTGCGAATTATTGCATGATTTCGTGTTCTGGACCAACCAGCCGGTTATATATACTAGGCTTTGATGGGCTGCTGTGTCATGACCATCACCCGGGGGGGTTCTCCCTTTATCCAAGTGGTAGGGGTGATCGGCGTACCTTTTAGGGTTAAAATATTTCCTGTGCGTACCTTTTAGGGTCCATTTAGAGTTCTGGCTCAAAAATCAGTTGTAAGGG